>CM023457.1:37164546-37653606 GCA_013339765.2 Haemaphysalis longicornis | reverse complement strand
ACATGACAATTCAAAGCAAAGTTCTACAGCAGATTAACCGAACGTCCCACTTGGCTCTAGCCTTCGTATTTTAAAAGTTTAAACCATCCCCCTACTTTTTTCTTTCATAAAGGGCGCTAGCCTGAAGAACCACCTATGAGAGGGTTCTTAAAATTTTAAAATGTTACAGAGGTAAATAACTCATTACTACAATACTGCCTAAGTTACCAGCACCAGGCGGTAACTGTCTTCGCTAGCACTGTTTTGTATCGAAACCGAAATTGATTTGCAGGTACAACACGCCGACGCTACGCAGGCGATTGGACATGCAGTAGTGGAAGGCTCCAGAATACTTTTGACTATTTGGGAATTTTTTATCCGCGCCGAATTCTTGAACACGCACCCATTTTTGCTTTCCGCCTCCATCAGCATAGCGACCACCGCGGCCGAGAATCGAACCCGCATCCCTGAGCTCAGCGGCACAACGCCTTAACTGCTGAGCCAACGCCTAGGGTGCTAATAAAATTTCAATGAACCTCTATGCCGCCATACACAAGTGATTATATTTTTTTATTTCATTTAATTTTTATTTCTTGGCGCAACCAAGGGGAGGGAGGATATTTCTGGCAACGCAGATACTCCATCTCTCTTTTAATTGATTAATCAAGTTCTTCACACTTTTTTTAAAAACGAGTATATTGTAGCCAATAAATACATGCTTTTATTTTCCAAAGTTTTGAGCCCTCCTTGAAATAATACTTATGAGCTTGATTATCTACTATTATCTACTCCAGTGGGCAGTTGGCTGAATTTATTTTTGCTCATATCGCTACTTTTGCAAAAAAATTATGTGTGTTCATTTCTCGAGGCTTAAATACCGAAATACATTTTGAGGTTCTTTATTCAGCATCTAAACATTTATTGCACTACTTTGGAGCGGACTAAGTGTAAGTCATGTCGCAACTATTATCAAAAAGAGAGAGAAAGAACTTCATATTTTTTAGTGCTCTGCCAAAAGTATATTACCAAATAATTGCGTTCAACGCATTCAGAATATACATTCGTTCATTCGAATGTTCTTTACCCATGGGAGCTAGCGAGTTCGTTTTATGCCGCACTAGATCGTTATGGCTGACTGCCCTTGATATTCTTTGATATTACCATGGACGGGCCTATATTGCATGCATTCGTTTCAGCGCACTCAATAAGAGAGCAGCCGTGGGGAAAATTCAGGTTCAAAGAAATTACTCCTCATACTTTCATTAGATGCGCTAACATATAGCGTTGAATAAAAAAAAGATGGCGAAATGCGGCATGGTATGTTAGTTTTCGCCGCCTTTGAAGTGTTCTGCACAAGGGGTCCTCGCAGCATAATTAAAAGTGAAATGGCTTTTGAACCAAAGGGTAGGATGCTCAAAATACTTCAGAACTCATCCCAATGTAGTTATTAGAACGACACCGTTTTCTTTCCCGTGAAATTTTCAGGCTTTTTCTTGGTTTTCACAGCACTGGAGCTTTTGTTGGAATAAGCGGGTGGGCTTTTAAGGGTAAAAAACGTATTAGTTGTGAAACACGCATCTCATTGCTGTACTTTCTGCTTTGTGCCATTTGGGTCTTCTCCGCATTTACAAAAGAAATATAAATTTAATCTCAAGTAAATGCAAATAATAGTTCACATCCCGTAAAGGCAGCGGGGCGATTTTATTTATTGCTGGCTTCAAAGACTTTTCTAACACAAAAAGCCGTTAACTCAAAACAACGTCCGCAATAAGACTGTCTGGAAAATTTCTTTTCTGTGTAGTTATCGGTTCCTGTTATTTCGAAGACGACCAGAGAAAAGAGCTTAACGCCCGTGGTGTGTGCGTCGGACATAAGTAGACCGGACAACCAATGCGTGAGAAGGAGAACACGTTAGCTGGTATTGAGGGTTGCGATAAGGTTTTGTTTGTGCAAAACCATCGGTATCAGGTGCTACTCGTGAATATAATGAGGCTTTGTTCCTCATTCTACTCGTTACCCTGCGGTCCAAATCAACCATCTAGAATCGTCTCATGTGTAGTCACGCAGCTGTCTTTTGTTTCCCCTGACGTACTTCCTCGTGCAAGAAAGAATAAACGCTGTAGATTCAAAACGGAAAACTTTTGGTCTCTATGTGAATTAATCGTCACGTTAACATGCTTCAAAGAGACCTTGAAGGCGAAATACGTTTGTTTAATTCGAAGGAACTAGCTTCGGCAACTCACTACGCACCCATCTAGCCACGAAAGAGGTTTCTGACAGAAGAAAAAGAAATATTCCAAAATGTCCAAATCTCGCCCTGCAGTGACGACGTGTTTTGTGCACGATTGAGGGGACGCGGGCCAGCGCTAAATCCGTAGTTTTCAGTGTACTAACTGCCTTTTAGCAATAAAGTGATACGACCAAATGAAGCTAGAGGCCCCATGTGGGTTCGCCATTAGAAGATATGATGATCGTTGGATGTTTATGGCGCAAGGCCAACTGGGGCAAAGAGCGCCAAAACAATAGTCGATGATAGGGGTGGAACCTTAAACACTAAGTAAAATCAGCAAAAAACAAAGTAAAATCACAACACGACAATGAGCATGGCTGGTGTATAGGGCCAGATTTCATGATGCGTGATAGGAAATGAGGTTTAAAAACTTGACGTCGGACAAATACTCAAACACACGTTTCACGGAAACAATGGCATCTCACCTAGGAAAAACGATGGATGTAGGGGAAATGTTGTATGTAGAGCTCTCTGAAGTGTT
The DNA here is from genome assembly GCA_013339765.2 of Haemaphysalis longicornis. NCBI lineage: Eukaryota > Metazoa > Arthropoda > Arachnida > Ixodida > Ixodidae > Haemaphysalis > Haemaphysalis longicornis. Next base: position 37,650,856 of record CM023457.1, on the reverse strand, counting down.
TGTGTCGTGTTGTGTGAAGTGCCTTGCATGTGATTAGTATGTGCACTACGGATAGGGCCTCTCCGCACCTGCTGCACTGGGGTCTAGAAGATCCCGTCAGCAGATACGAGTGCGTCGCATGGGTTGCCCTATCCGCAGCCTACCCAAGGCGACTCAGTGTGTCTGTTGTGTGAGTCAGATGTGTACCGTCCCAAGTGTGGCTTTATTACATGTAGTTGTGTGTCTGTCTGTTCGTCCAGTGTGTTTGCCATGTTCTGCGCAGGTGTTGTCTTATGTGTGGCTTGAGGTCTGTGTAGGGTACCGTTGTAATGTCCACAGTGTTCCTGAGTGCAGCAGCACCGGCCCTCTCGTCTGCCAACTCGTTCCCAGCGATCCCTGCATGTCCTGGGAACCCAGCAGAGGACCAGCTCATGCTTTTGTGCATACACGGACATGATAGTGCTGAATACAAGATTGAACTATGTGGTTTTTGGGGGCTTGTGCGATGACAGTGCGCGAAACAACACTCAAAGAATCTGTATAGATGATGGAATTGGGAATTTGAGTTTCAAGAATGTGTCGTACAATCAGTAAAATCCCATACGCTTCTGCTGAAAAATTGATGTGTGCACGCTCATGGTTCTGGCTGCATTGAAATTAGGACCATGAGCCAGCGCACGACACCATACTGGAGGATTTAGAAGCGTCACTATAAATTCTGCACATGTGTATTTAAACTGCAAAGGACAGATAGTGCTGCAGTATTGCAGCTCGTGGTACACGATTTTTGTCAAGTCTCATAAAAGAAAGGTCGCACGACACCGGGCGAACTTGCCAAGGCGGTAAACTGTTAGAAAAAGGATGACCTGTACACATCTAAAAACGAAGCACTTAGATCCGAGGCTCGCTCTCTCACTCTAAGTGAAAAGGGCAGAGGAACGGATGGGCGATTTGCAAAGAGCAGAGATGTTGATGTATCGTTAAAGACAGGATAAAAAGGATGATTATTCAGTGATGAAATTTTAAAAGCATATAGCAAGTCCATGTACGTTCGTTGGTTCTCAAGGCTCCACTTATCACACTCGACATACAGACTCTCGACAGGGCTAGTGCGAAAAGCACCCGAGGCGAGACGAAAGCCCCAAGTGTAGCACTGGGTCAAGCATTCGCAACGCTGTTTTAGTCGCCGACCCCATATACCACACTGCCATAGTCTAAACGAGAACCCAACCAATGCAGTATACAAGCGAAGCAGGAGTTCTTTGTCGGAACCTGTAGGATTTGGGGGAGAGAACCTTAAGTATATCATTGTTTTGAGACATTTCTTTTTAAGTTCCTTGATGTGGGGAATTGAATGTGAGTTTGTGATCAACACAACACCTAAGAACTTGTGCTCTTGTTCACAGGAAGCGACACGCCATTAAGATGAATGTCTGGGTCCGGATGGACACCGCGCTTCCTGGAGAACACAATGCAGGAGCTTTTTACCGGATTCAATTTAAAACCATTCTTGTCTGCCCAGCCGGCAAGTTTTCTTTACACCAAGCTGGACTTGACGTTCGCAGATTGACATATTGCATGATTTATAGGATATCTGGACGTCATCTACCTACATGGAATAAGAGATTGTAGGTGGCAGTGCCTTACCAAGAGAGTTCATTTTTACTATGAAGAGAGTGCAGCTCAACACGCCACCCTGTGGCACGCCATTTTCTTGCACGTGAACCTTTGAGAGTGCACCACCGACTCTTACTCGGAACGTCCTGTCCGACAAGTAACTGACAAGAGCGTTCAAACATGTTACCCGAAACACCGAATGACTTGAGGTCCCTAAGGATCCATAACGCCAAGCGGTGTCGTATGCCTTCTCAAGGTCGAAAAACACAGTTAAACAATACTGCTTGTGCGCGAAGGCATCCTGATGTACGAGTCAAGAGCTAACAGTTGATCGTTCGTCGATCGCCCCACCCTGAAGCCTGCCTGGCAGCTCTCGAGAAGACCGTTGTACTCAAGGAAGTACACGAGCCTGCGATTTATCATCTTCTCGAAGAGCTTGCACAGGCAGCTCGTCAGGGCAATAGGACGGTAACTTGAGGGGGATGACGGGTCCTTTCCCTCCTTCGAGAAAGCTACAACTATAGCCTCCTTCCAAGAGTTTGGAATGTGCCCCGAAAAGCCATCATCTTGTTATATAGGTGTAAGAGTGTTAGAAGAGTGTCTGCGTGCAGGTGTTGTATCATTGTGTATGTGATGTTGTCTGGGCCTGGAGCTGAGGGTTTACACGTGCTCAAAGCAGCCCTCAGCTCATGCAGTGAAAACTCTGAGTTATAAGAAGATGTTGACCTATTGTTATCTAGTATAGGCTTCTTTTCGGCCGTTTGTTTGTGTTTCATGAAAGTGTTTGTGTAGTGTGCGGAACTGGACACGTGTTGGAAGTGTTGTGCGAGTGTGTCAGCCTGGTCTTCGAGTGTGTCCCCTGTTGTGCTGACCAGAGGCAGGCTGTGTGTTTGTTGTCCTTTGAGTTTGCGTATTCTTGTCCATACTTTCCGTGTGTCTGTGTATGAGTTTATTGATGTTATGAAGGAACGCCAACTCTCTCGTTTTGCCTCACGGCGCACACGTTTTCCTAACGCCTTGGCCCGTTTGAACAAAATGAGGTTACCCGACGTGGGGTACCGACGAAGGACACCCCACGCCTTGTTCTGGGCCTCTCGCGCCCGCCTACAGTCCTCATTCCACCACGGCCTCCGCTGGTTGCGCGGGGCACCAGAGGCGTGGGGAATGGACTTTTCGGCGGCGTCGAGGATGTGCGCCGTGAGGAGTTGGGTAGCTTCTTCAACGTGTAGGTGTGTTATGGATGTGTGGTGTAGTTTGGATGTCCTCTGTAAATGTATTCCAGTTAGCTCGTGCTTCATTGAACCTATTATGGGAAGATGGACTGCTTGGGCCTTTACCTATGTATGTGAGCGAGGTGGGGAAGTGGTCACTGCCATATGGGTCAGCTTCCCACTCCCCACTCGACAAGAGGAAAGAGAACTGCGGAGCCAATAGCCAAGTCAAGACATGAGTATGTGTTGTGACCTATGTTATGGTATGTAGGCTGTTTTATTGTTGAAAGGCATGCTCCAGGAAGATGTAAGGAATTTTTTCTATCAGGCGACCTCGGGCATCCGTTCTGGAAGAGCCCCAAAGAGAGGTTGTGAGCATTAAGGTCGCCTGTAAGGATGTATGGTTCGGGCAGCTGTCAACCAGCGCCTCGAAGTCGGAGCTCGTAAGTGAAACATCAGGAGGAATGTATATGGAGCATACCGTTATCAACCTATTAAATATTATTAAGCGTATTGCTACAAGCCTCAAGGATAGTGTTCACGGTGACAGGGTGGCCATGCTAAGGATTTCCGGACGATTATGGCCACACCGCAGAAGAGTGTGTGCAGCCATCCCTGTCTTTCCTGTATACCAGGTAACTGTTCAAGAAATTTGTGTGTTTAGAATCAAATGTGTTTTCCTGAAACCCACATTACACTTGGCTGATTGGTATGCAGAATCTCATACACGTCGTCAAGATTATTCAGAAGGCCCCCCTCTGCAGTTCATTGAAAATATTTTCTCTTCCCATTATTTAGTGTGAGAGCTACTGGAGTGTGTATGTTTATGTGTCGTCTTTCGGGGCTGTGACTCTTGGATTGGGCTTTTTGGGGCGGCCTATCTGAAGGCTTGGACGTCGGAGGCCGCTCCCTTGCGCTGCGTTGCAGGCAAGAACGGTCACACGTCATCTCGTCGTCTGATGTCCTGGGTGTGCCCGTCGAACCGGGCCCCCCGGACTTGGCCCCCCCTTTGGGGGCCCTTCGTTTGAGCCGCCACCGCCGGTGGTGTCGGAGGCACCAGAAGTGGCACGGGCGGTGTGGTGGCGGTGGGAGCCGGTGCGGGGCTCGTGGTGTCCATGGCACCCTCCAACGCACTGGACGATGGGGAGGCACGGACGGGAGCGGCACCGGTCCCGACGGAAGAGGTTGCCACCACAACTGCTGCTGGCTCAGCGAGCGGTGCGGAGGCGGTTGGGCTGCCAGAGGCAACCCAGGGGGGGGGGGGGGGGGGGGGCGGGACCAAGTCCGACTCGCGGTACGGGGTCCCCGCCGAAACCAGACGCCGCTCCCCCCCCCGGCGAGCTGCGTCGGCGTACCTGCCCAGAGGGAAGGAGGCGAACCTCTTCCGCGCCTCTGAGAAGGTGATGTTTTCGGTTACCTTGATGTTTATGATTTTCTTTTCGAGTTGAAATTTTTCACATGTCCTGGAGTAGGCCGCGTGTGGACCCTGGCAGTTTATGCAAAGAGACTGTTGCGCGTTACAATTTTCGGACGCGTGGTCGTGCGGGGCGCATTTCGCGCAGGTAAGTCGGCCGCGACAGGAGTTCGTGCCGTGCCCGAACCGTTGGCACTTGAAACAGCGCCGCGGGTTCGGGATGTAAGGCCGGACTGAACAACGGATGTAACCTGCGTTGATGAATTCAGGAAGGGTCGCCTTGTCGAAGGTTAGGATGAGGTGCTTTGTCGGTATTTGTTTATCGTCTCTGCGGATGGTTATGCGCCTGACCGCTGTTACGCCCTGACTACGAAGGCCCTCCAGCAGGTCAGCTTCAGATTCATTTAGTAGGTCATACTCGGAAATCACGCCCTGGGAGCTGTTTAGGCTGCGGTGGGGCGTGACTCGGATTGGCAGATCGGCGATGCTGGTTTGAGCAAGGAGTTTATTGGCCTGATCCTGGCTACTGACCTCGACAAGAATTTCACCGGTTCGTTGTTTTTTGGCCTTATACGACCCTCCAACAATACCGTCAAGAAACTTTGAAATGAGAAATACCGACTGTGAAGCAAGAGGTTTTGATTGGTCTGTACATTCCATCACGATGAAGCGAGGATAGTTGTTCGGTTTTGGAGGACTCAAGTCAGGAAGTGGTGGAAAGGAAACTTCGGTGCGGCCCCTTTTCGGGGGCCGATCACGTCTGGGGGGGGGTTTGGAGAATGCCATATGATACATTGAAAAGCAGGGAGACGGGGGTACTTTCTCCTTTGACCTTACCCTGGTAGTCAAAGAGGTCCCGGAGCTCCCTGCCTGGTAGACAGGCAGGGAGCTCCGTGCCTGTCTACCGTGGTTTCTAACCCTCCACCTATAAACACATTGCCACGGTTGGATCCAGCGTATGTTTGGTTTCTAACCCTCCACCTGGTTTCTAACCCTCCACCTTCGTGGTTTCTAACCCTCCACCTATAAACACATTGCCACGGTTGGATCCAGCGTATGTTTGGGGGCTCGGGGTCCGCGGTATCGCCAGTACCGTCACCAAGATTGCTCAAGGTGCCCCGTGCGGGGGCCATTAGAAGATAGAATCTTGTGCCTTCCTGCTGTCTGCTAATGTCCAATATTCACCAGTCGTCATAGTAGTCATCCCCCATCTGGCCTAGCAAGCCTTATCACTATCATAGTCGACCTCACCAGTTCACATTAGGAGCTCTCACTCTCTCTCTCTCTCTCTCTCTCTCTCTCTCTCTCTTTGTTTCTGTCTCCCTTTCTTTCTTCTTTTCCTTCTTCCTGTCTTTCTTCCTTTCTTCCTTCTTTTCTCTCTTTCTTCCTTTCTCTCTTTCTTTATTTTTTTCTTTTTGATTCTTTCTCTCTCTCAAAAGAATTAGTTTATCCACTGAGCTATCATTTCATTTCGAACGTCGGCAAATACCTTTACAAAATTCTGCCTTCTTTACAATGACAGGGGCAAAAGGAATAGGTGTATGAGGTGAACCTGAAGTTCGGCAATGATAAGCTATTTCTGATTCAGCTGGGAAATTTTCATTGCGAGCGAGCGTGTGCGTGTGCATTTTATTTATTCGTCCGGTTGATTTCTCGGGAAACCCTTATCTACACAAAAATGCTTGTTGACTGGATTCCAGCCGGGGCTATAGCAATGGAGGTTGGCAAATTTTAAAGCAAAGGCTTTACGCTTCCCATTGCAGGGCTGGGTTTGGAAACATTCTGGACTGACTAAACTGTTACGTAACGTCCATGCATTTGTGACCAATCTAGCCTGGGAAAGAAAAGAGCTGTGCGCTAACGCCTACCGATTCCTTACGTCTTAACACCGGGGCTGCTGTACAGGCCCTAAGTTAGCCGTTGCAGAAAAAATAGCAAAAAAATGCGCAGCGCTCTTGAGCGCTTTCCTCACAGCGACCGCCGAACGTTCCAGGCACGCGGACTTTCAGCTAAAAAACAAAATCTGGCAGAAACCACGCGGAGCCTGAAAATGTCGAGCGCTCGAGAGCGCATGCCTCGCGGCGGCCACCGAGTCACCGGCTCGCGCAGTGGCTTTGCAGACAAAAACTCCAATGCTGTCTTCGAGCGCTACCGCGCATGTAATGCTTGGAATGAGGAAGACGACGGTATCAATGCATTTGATAATGACTACTACTGGCGGAGTACAAAACAACGTCAGAACATGTAAATAAACAATTTCAAGCTTGTACCAATGCGTTGTGATGTGTCCTTAAGTGTTCACGTATAAAGAAATCGTGCAGCTTCTCTATGGTTCAAGCCTTGCGCGACTTAGTGCAAGCATCGCCATGGTTAAGCTCGCGGAAGTCTGCAATGCTGAGGATGACTTTGCCTACACCACTCACCACGAAGAAGACAGCGACCTCTTCGATGCATATGACGACGATTTCTAGCACCACAACTATGCAAATAAACAGTAGTACTGAAACTTAGCTATGCGTTCAGAAATTCTCTTCTAGATCAGCTTCGCCATTCAAGTCTTGCGCGTCAGTGCAAGCTTCGCTGAATTTTTTCGCGCTCGTAGGAATACATTCTACCCATTTGTACATTGGCAATATATATTCAGTATAAGCCCCGCTCTACTAAAACGATAACCCAGTAATCTACGTCTCTTTGGTTTAAGCAGCCGTCATCAATCCAGATAGGTACTCGCATTTTGGATCCTACAAAATATTCGCGCCTGGGGATGTTGAAATGAAATATATCATGTATGTAAGAAAAGAAGAGCAATGTGCACGCAGATGGTTCTGCGGTGACCGAAGACAAGCAAGCTTGTTCCCCAACTAGGCCACCAAGCCCCACAAATTGACAATAAAATTTCATTCATTCATAGGCCTTACAGACGAGCATAGAAACGTAAATAACAAAGACAGCACTCCTGACCAACTTGCCGGTGGAAGATAACAGTTACGAGCAGAGAACAGAAATGAAAGGTGATTCAACAGCAAAAGAAACGCTTACTATCATGACAAGCGAAATATGTACAAGCCAGACACATCTCAGTAATTTGCTGCTGGAAGTTGTACCTCCTTTCAGTCAATAACTGCGGGCGAGAAACCAACACACAACGTTCACTGGATTTAGGGAAGCGTGCTTGTACTGCGTGACGGCCCATGACCTGATTCATTCCATCTGGAATACCAGAATATGTGGGGCTCAGAACCATCGGCAGTAGCACAGGGTATTCAGGAATTTTATGCCAGAGAGAATGGCAGGTTGTCAGATAGGAATGGCTAAATCAGTCACCGGTCCTTCGGGGATAGTAGAGGATATGTCCTGGACCTCCGGAATGAGCCAAAATGGAGAGGCGAGCTAGTTGGTTCGCAAATTCCATGAGTGAAACTTAAGCGCAAAATTTTTCACAGGGACGAGAAAGGGAACGACACAGGCGCTTACTATCAACTGAAAGTTTTAATGAAAACGAAAACACATTTATACCACCCCCAGACCGAACAACCCAGCACGTGTGCCCTTCGCACATGCGTACGGCCGTACAAGAGAACCGCCCCAACCCCTTCCCTTATCTCTTCTCCTTTCCCTCATCCTCTACCCCCTCTCCTTGAGAAGTTGCACTTCTTTATCTAAAATACTCAGAGACGGGTGACTTATGCAATCGGGACCCTTAATCCGGATGTGAAAGGCTTCTGCAAGTTCCCTGGTGGCACGGTCTCTGTGCTTAAAAACTACTACCGTGTCCGTGAAGTGTGGCTGACAACGTGGCTGAAAACCGCATTTTGAACAGTGCTGCGCCAGGTGTGTGTAGGGCTTTCCTTTCAAAGAGGAATGATGCTCCCTCAGGCGTACATTAAGACAGCGGCCGGTCTGGCCGACGTACACCCGGCCACAGGACATGGGAATGCAGTACACAACATTGGTCATGCAACGAACAAATTGGAGCCCGTGTTTTATCAAACAACCTCGTGGGTGGGAATCACCCCGGGAATCGAGCCTGTTGCTGACCATGGCGCATAAACTGCCCAGCTTGTTCCTGGCCGAGAACACCACCTTGACGCCGAATCTGTCAGCTGTCTTCTTGAGGCGATGCGACAGCGCATGTACATAGGGAATGACTGCCACTTTTTTGCTCTGGTCGGTATCTGTTATGTGATGCGCGAACCCTTTCAACTGTTTCACAAGACGCTGACACATTGCCTGGAGGATGGAGAGGGGAAACCCTGCGTTCTCCAGCCGAACTACTTGTGCCATAAATCTTTGTTGCGCCAAATGATAACATGACTTGCTGACTGCGGATTTGAGACACGTGTGGGCTATCCCGTTCTTAACCAGCTTGGAATGAAAAGAAGCGAAGTTCAAGAGTGGCTTATTAGAACGGGGCGCGTACATCCAGCATGTATGGTGCCGTGAGAAACGAAGCTCGAGGTCAAGAAATTTCAAGGTGCCTTCAACTGGAACCTCGGTCGTGAACTTCAAACCTTCACCTTTCGCATTGAAGGCATCAAGAACAGCACATTGGAAGACCTCCATTTGTACGTTGCAGCTTTGCGCTTAAGTTTCACTCATGGAACTCCGGAATGAGGTCACCATTCTTAGTCAGAATGACGCCAAGCTTTCAGCTACGGCAGTGCTTTCTGCTAAGAGCGTGAAATAGGCACACGAATGTGCCATTTACCGTTCAAGTGTAGCAGGATGTACGTAATTTCGGCTGCGCCGCGTTTGTCGTCGCCGGTGCACCGGCGAGTGTTTTTTAGTAGCTTTCCACCCTTAGCCGAACTTTTTGTGCGGTAACAGTGGCCTCTTGTAGTAGAAACACAATCGGTAACTGCTGCTTGAAGACGCACCTGCAGACTGAAGAAAGCTCTTAACTGTAAGTATTCATTCCTTTTCAGAGCAGAATGACCTCCTCGGCTTTTCACAACACCCATGAATCCCATACGAAGTTCAGGGAAGGGAAACAATTCTGTACAAATTACTGAGCTCTTCTGTTCTGCAGAAGCAGATGACTAGGGAAGCGATGGGAATAACACCATTCAGGAACTTTGCGCTATATACCGATTTTCAATATTTGAGAGCACGCAACATCCTTTGCAACTAGTTCCTTATTGGGTACCCAGCCCGGCAAATAGTGGCTGTCACGACTTGAGTGCTTATTGCCGAGACTCTTTTTCCTATTATCTCCATTTCACGTTCTTTCTTCGTTCCACTTGTGCTGCATCTTGACGCCCGGCGGTGCTCCCGTGATGGGCGGAAAACAGTACACGTGTTCATGTCGTCAGCTTATGACTTTGGTGTGCCAGATTTGCACGTGGTTTTCCCTTAGGCAGCTTCTGTGACCATCAGTGGCATGTGAGCGGCTGCGTCACGTTTATTTTCTGCAGTTTTTTGTTTTATAATTGCGTTAGCAATGGATAGGGCACATGGGCAATGGTGTTCCCCGCCGGTCCGCCTGCACAGGGCGTCAGAAGGGCACAGAATAAAACAGCTCGTGGGGAGGGAGGTGAAGTCGGTGACGTTGGCTGTGGTGTGGCTGTGTACAGGCCTCTGGTGGTTGGGCCGTTGTGGCAAGGTCGAAGTGGCGGTAGCTGGCGCACGGTTTGCATTTCTCGGCTTGTTTGGCACGGCTTGCGAACTTTTCTTACAAGCGGGGTGCGACAAAAAGGCCGTTGCGGGCTTTTGAAGCGAGAACAGTCCTTGCAGACCATCGACGCAAAATACAAAAAAAAGCGTATAACATAAAAGTCCTTTCACGCGCTAAAAAGCCTATATAAGCTAATATAGCCAAAATAGGCGCTAAAAAGCCCATGCAGCCAAAACAGGCACTTATAGGCAGAAAAAGCTATTGCCTAATATACTCCCCCTCTCATTATTTCACGGTTGTATAGACTCAAGGGAAATATAGCTGTTTTGCGTAAAGTTCTGATCTCTAGTTATGAGTTTACAAAAAAAAACTGTAGGCCCCCAAGCGCATCATACGGAGATATTCTTGTCTACACCATATAAAAAAGCGCGTAACACTGGCGGCCACTGCATTCTGTCGCTAAAAGTTGCGTTCTGGCTCAATAGCTCATGCTTCTAAAGGAAAAAGAGATGAACGTGGGGCTTCTTATCATGCTAATCGGTTTTTGGAAGTTTAATTTCATCGCGATTATGCTTCCGCAAGAGGCTAGGTGACCCTGAATGAACCCTGGTCTTTTCGGGATAAAAAAAAGATTGATACATTGCACCTCTCCACTAAAATCAATAGGGTTACAGGACCACCTCTTTCATTCTTATAGTAATATTTTTTATTAGGTATATTTTCCAGATACCCACCATTACTTTTTCTCCTCTTCTTTCATGTCGTTAAATCTAATATGTGATACAACGCGTCCCTTGTTTCGCGTAATTGGTACCTAACGTATGCAAAATATTTTTGTGTAATTTTTTTTTTTTTTTTTTTTTTTTTGTGAAAATTGTAGGGGAAACGCAAAAAAGGTACTAATGGCAAAATCGTTTTGTTTCGACCGGTTCGGCAAATTTAATAAAACACATCGGCCAGGGGGCTTTTTTGCCCTTCAAGGGAAATTTGAGGGAAAGCATTTGGCGGCAAACTGAAAAAAGCGAGAAATTTAAGGGTAAAAATAGGATTTCCCCGGGGAAGGGCTAAAAATCGCTGAGCCACCCGCAAAAAAAATGTTCAAAACTTTTATGCCATTGAGGCAATATTGGAGCTGATAAAAGGAAAGGATTTCCCCGGGCGTAAAAAGTTCGCTACTCTGGTAGCCCAAAAAATGTACTCCGTTTATCTGGTTCATTTATATGTATGTTACCTTCAATAAACTTCAATAAACTTATTTTGTGGTTCCGCCATGTAATAAAACACTTGAAACTTTAAAAGTAAAAGCAGTTCCTCAGCAAAACAACCACTGTTGAAGGTGCATGGAGTTCAATAAAAATACGTGGTTCCAGATGTAAGGCATGCAACGCCAGCTCCATAAAGCTTAACTTAATTTGGTTGAGGCGTTTAATAAAACAGCCTTCAAAAGTTTTTAAACAGTAGCAGCGTGCTCATCAGAAATACTGTTAAATGCGGGTAAAGATCTCCCTCCGGCACAGAAGCAGCCGCCTTGTCGAGCAACCCAGGCACGGGTCCTCCCGACATGCTCTCACGCGCTTGCTTTAATTCACAAGCCGCGTTTTTAAAAGCAGAGCTGTTTAGGCAGGCACAAGTCCGTCTGACGGAGACAACAAAGCCCGAGCGCACGTGAGCGCGTGCCTCCCGGCGACCACCCGGCGTCGTCAGGCGTTGCCTGTGAGCTTGCGCCACATTAGTAGCTCCCGCTTTCGCCGTCGTCGTCGTGTAGCAACCGGCGCGCCCCGGTCCGACGTGCCGAAGACGATGACGATGAATCTGTCGAGACATGCCTTCACAATCCACACGTACAGATGGCTACGGGACAAGCTGATGAAGAAGGGGAGGTCTACCGATGCGGGGACGCACTACAACAGGATTTGCCCTACGCGGCTGTGCCACCGGAAGACAACGACGAAAGGGATGACGATGATTGCTACTGAATAAAACACTGTACATACTTGAATGGTCTTTGCTTTAGAGTGCCGTTCAAAACAGCTTTGCACAGCTAGGGTCCGGGCGCTCCCTCTCTCCTGGGATGTGCTGTCAGTGTGGGGATAAGGTAGGTCGACCCCCAGCTCTACTTTTTCTCCAGCCTTGCGCCACTGGAGCAAGCAGGGCCAATTTTTTCCAGTCTGGGTGGACTTCTTGAAAGTACCTACGCTGGCGTTTATCGTTTTTCAGAGCATTTTATGTGAGCGCTGTTTTCATAGCCGCTCTAATCATTGCTGTGTAACCTTCGCTCTTTCTATTTCCTACAGTGTTGGCACTTTTGGTCATACATACCATTACGCCAGTAAACACGAACATACTATTTTCTATGTTCGCCTTCCTAATTTTTTTCATTCCTGGTATGCATGTTAAAAGCAGGGAGGCATGGTTTTCTGACAATATTTGGCGATAAAGCCAACCGTTCTGCTTTCTTTCTAACTAATTTTTTTTCATGACTGAACTTTCTTTGGGGTTTTTTAGAAGGGGCTGAGGGAAAAGAAACTTCGGAAAATCGCACTCATATATTTAGCAAAAACCTTACGCTCAGGAAAGTTCTACCAGTGTTTCGTCGAGATAACAGCACAAAAGGTGGTTACTCCATAATATTCTTGAATTTACAGAGCAACAAATAGACAAGGAAGAGAAGGATGCAGTAGTTGGCTAAGCATAGATTGCAAGAATAGATTCAAGTGGCTTTCCGTGTCTTTTCTCCTCTATGTGCAGCATCCTTTGCAACTGGTTTGTTGAATTCGAAAAAAGGTATTCAAGTCTCAACGCCTGCGCGACTTTTCCGCCGTTTAGTCATTGTCGCTCGCGCTGTAAATTACAAAATGCATGTAAAAACACCCTGGAGAAGCGTCCAGATCAACTACAAACAAAGAATTTGGTACCGTTCATAAATAAAATTGAATTAAAGTTGTTTAAAAAATAAAAAGCTCGGAGACGGCAGGGTCGAAATGCAATCAATTTGAGAAAAGCGAACTACAGGCTGTGCAAGTGGTAAACACTGAACACGAAAGAAGTCTGCGCATTTTTCGCGAATATCTGTGGACGTCGAAAGGCTGTATAAACTCCCTATAGCAGGAATCTTCTGAGCACCACTATTCAAATCTATACCTGGAGGAAACAGTTCGTAGGTGTTTTAAGGCTGCTTTAATTTATTGGTTTTTCCTTACTTGGTTTGATGGGCAAATTGTAATGCATACAGGGAAGCAAATATTTTTCATTGCACCGGCATGGTTTCAAGAAGTTGTCACGGCAATGATTGGACACCCCAAACTGGTATTTTTAGAATGCTACGGGAAAAAAAAGGGGCAGGGGTAACTAAATGCTGTGAGGTGAATTGTGTTGGAATACACAAAGACAAGAGCAAGGCTGCCGCGAAGGAATAAGTATTCCTTAAATTGGACCACCCTAACTTTGATTGCGGTGCAGGAAAACAAGAACCTAGTAGAAAAATGAACTAATACATTACAAATATAACTTTTGCAGGCTGGCCTGCCTGCATCAACTACTACACAAGCACACGGACAGATCTATATTTTCAAGCGAAGCTGAAATAGCTGACTTGTGTTGGCGGTGGCGCCGTACGCCAAAACCGTCATCTCCCGCACCGCTATCCCTCCCCCTTCTTGCCCACACCAGGCTCCTAGCTCACCGGATCCCGCCATACACCCCGCCAATCACAGGCCTCCTTCCCTCCGGGTAATTGAAAGGGGGGTCGGCGCTCCCAAGTGGCGCACCATATCACGCATTCTCCCAGCGAATCGCAGGCCCTCCCTCGTTCCCCCGGATAAAAGGATATCACTCTGCGCGCGTTTCTGGGCAGCCAGTGCAATACCGGCTGCTCCATAAGTAGGCTCTGCTTGGTTCTCTCCGCCGGATATCGGCCAGCCCTCAAGAACGCAGAACGAGTGAGTGCCAGTGAACGTGCGTGTGATAACTTGTAAAATTGACCGGCCATTATCACAAACCGTTCACGTTCCTTCGCTTGGAAATGAACAACACTCTTTGCTCAAACAACCATGTCTCTTTTAACAACCCTGCAAGCTTGGCGCACACCCCTGTTCCTGATAGGGAACGTGTTGGTGAATTTTATTGAGAAATACAGGAAATGAAGAAATGCTTACCACTGCTCCCAAAGCAATCTTGATCTCTTGCTACTATTTCTTCACTTTCAAAAGTACATGACAAAAATAAAACCAATAAACACGGTGAATGAGTTCATATATATTCGCCATATTTTACAACTCAAGTCTGCCGACGAAGGCATGTAAAATGGGTTGTCACGGAGGCCGCAATCTCAAAGGAAGTAATTTACCAGTGTGGCAGACAGTAAAAAAGTGTAAATTGCACTGACCGGTATCACAGAACAAAAAGTAGAGCAAGAGTTACTACCGTTTCTAAAACTGAAATGGCTATTCCCGCGCGCCGCACAAGCGACAAAAGTATAGAAAGGAGCCGATGACAAAAAATCACGTTACCAAAACTCAGTTTACTAGTAACAATCAACAAACCGCTGTTCGGGTGGGAAAAAATGGGCAGAAATGGCTTTAACCATCCCCACTAAAAATGTATTTAACGGCATTGCTGCCAAAAAAAAAAAAATAACCAGACGCGCCGATTTACAATCAAAGATTGCGCCTTCAACGGGGTAACGAATTTTGCCGCCATAGTATCAAGTCTTCGTAAAATTGAATTGCACCCGTGAAATGTGATACGCTTCTTGGGGCTTTAAGTTATTTTGGGCTAAAAAAGAAAATATTTCTCGCTTTTGTTACGGTATAAAATTTATGAGTGTTTTTAACTTAATTTGTATGTTTCCAACCTGGCACGCAGTTTCTACCGAGTCTCAAACAAAGCCTGACATCTTCATCTATTTAAAGAGATTCCAACAAGGCTTCTGTTTAAATACTCGGCGCCATGGTAGTTTTTCAGCTTTTGTTTATTTGAGGAAGTGCATTCGTTCTTGTGATAGCGCTGACAGGCGCCTTCTGTTCCGTTTTGTTATCTAGCTGATAAGCAAACGACCGCTCGTATCGGAAGCGCGCGCTCTTTACAAATGAACCATTGCCTGTTCCGGATCTGGCTACTGGTCAAACTTGCTCCCTACGCCGCACGCCTGCGCGAGAACACTGTCCGCCCAGAGCACGACAGTTGCAAAGATATCTCTGCCGCGGAATACAAGAGGTGCGCCATATAGGCTTCTTTTTAAATGTTTGGTTGGGTACAATTCGTAAATTTGTAACCTCCCAGCTTTCCCGCCTCACGTTTGTCAAGTGAAGCATATCCACTTAGGGGTTTGCCCAAGATCCCCCCCCCCCCCCCCAAAAAAAAAAACACGGTTTGCTCGGAACAAGAAAGACGCGTCTTAGCATACGCCCCTCCAAGGTGATGTCCAGCGATTATCACTTCCAAAATTGCGCCCACCTCCCCGCGAGGGGAACCCTGTGTAGATGCAGACGCATCGTGGGGTTCACTTGGTGTTTCCGTTGGATTGATTCTGAAATCGCGTGAAACGTCTCGGGAACGCGTATACGATTATTATGTTTTATGATTATTATTATGTTTTATTGGCCAATCTTGGTCAATCTCTCTAAGTGGTATGCTTGGGGCTTCGCTGTCGCAACGACCTTTACTCCATCATTATAGCTGTAAGTGGGAGCTTCTTTTCTTTTATTGCAAGTGTTAATCATTGCCCCATCATGCGTTGTATCAGTAGCTTCTTGACGTAGTCAAGGATATAAGGCGCGTTCGTAGCATTTATTATGTGTCGGTTTTGTGGTGCAGTGGGAAGAGCACCATGTACTTTGCGTTCCTCCCACAGGGTCGTGGGATCGAAACCGGGCGGCGCTAACTATTATTTTTTTATAGTGTAGAGGGAAGGGTGCGGACGAGAGAGGGGCATCGGAGAGGAGAGGGGGTGAGCGGCGGAGAGCGCAGCTCGCGCGGCGAGGAGAATGGGGGAGGGGCGGACGACAACAACGCCGATGCTGCATGGACAGGGCGAGTGAATGAGATGTAGTCGCATCTAAAAAGTCAAAGAAGCTCATACTTATAAAAACAACGATGGAGTAAAGGTCGTTGCGGCCGCAAAGAAGAATCAAATCGGTGAAATCGTGGACTTAAACCTTCGTAATGGTCGTGAAGGTTGCGCATACCGCTTCCATACCTTCACGTCTTACGCGTTATAGTGTACGCTTCTGTCATTTTTTTCTTCCATTTCACCCACGATGATTCATCACCATCGTCAGTTAAAGTTGGCTTTCCTGCAATACGTATTGACGTACAGCGGTGTGAGGACACGAAAGCTTTATTTTTAAAAATTGTGACAAAGACGATCCGTCTGCGAAAGATACCCACTATCGGCCGATTCCCCGTAGATAGTTTTTTCGCAATTTTCGTCTTTTCCTTATTTGTTTATGATGATGATGATGATTGTCTCCCTACAATTGCTGCTACTTTCAGGTCCTCGCTTTCTATTTTTTTACCCGCATGTTTGCACGCAATAACAAAACCGCGATGTCCACTGCATACAGCGGAACGATATTGCTGCGTAAACTCCCGGTTGAAACAGCCAGCTAAAGGGCGTGCGTTTAAATTCTAACTGTCCTAGTGGTAGGCGAAAGATAATCTTTTCATCACCTGTAGCCCAAGTAACTCAAAAAGTTCTGTTAAATGTGTACAACTTTTACTCTTCGCTAACGAACCTAGTTGTGTCGTTCCTGTTTACCTTTACACATTTTAACGTCCTCACATTGGGCTTATTTGTGTTTACTTAGGTTCAAGAAAGTGTAAAATGACACGGTGTTGATGTTGTTTTACCTCGGTGCGCAATTTCTTATAACATCCGTCATCGGGGAGCGTGGTCCAAAATAGGCCTTGCTTTTTTTATTACTGCCCAGACTTTTTCAGGAGGGGCGCGGAGGCTTTGCCTTTTCAAAAGCCCGCACTCAATTGTCTGCATTCCATACGTGGACAAGGAGTTCATCTTTCTCAAGTACGTTTTGTAAAGAAAATGTGAACGCTTTAATGAAAACGGGACGTAGCATAATCCACTTGTCAGGTTAAAACATGCGGCGAACTTTGTCGAATAGGTTTATATTTGGGCAGATTAAACTACAAAAAGCGCATGGGAAGTTGTTGGAAAGGAAGTTCTTTTTGCCGCTTCCTTACGAGGATGTGAACATAGTAGCACTAAAATTCCAGAAAAGAGAAGAAAAGGGAAATTCAAAAAGAAATAAAAAACACATAATGCCGAAGCGGAAAAAAGCAAAAGAATACAGGTCAGACAAAAAACAGATGTATTAGGAGCAATCTTCATTAAGCGAAAATTGATCGAAATAAATTCCAGGATTGCTAGTTTTCACCGCGACCTCGTACTCACAGCCGTTTCAATATTTCAATATCTCAACGTCCCAAAATCAGACATTTTCGTCTCCAATCCGTGTAGTTTCAAATGCGCCTTCGAAACTAAACTAGCATAGTGGCTGTGTTTTTGCGAGTTCCTACGGAAATGCCATTGGCTTCCAGATTTAGATTTTGAAAGCCCTGGTGCTGCAGCTAAATCTAACTGTGGGCAAAGCATAAAAAGAAATAGATGGCTTGCAAAGCTTGCTGCAGGTTATTAGGTTTCGCCCAGATGCCTCTGGGAGACCTTCGTTTATTATACTTAACAAAACAAAGCGCATTTGTTCACAGACTCAGCTCCTGAAAAAATGCTTCCAAGAAACGAGCTAGCAGAACTAGGCTTCGGGAATTCACGTTATATGAGTTCTTCTATTTCATTGTGTTCGTAGGAGAGAGCTGAGTAGGTTCTGTAGCACGCCAAAGTTGGGGAGTCGTGCACCTAATGGTCGCCAAGGAGAACGGGTTGCAAAGACCTTTTAACCTTTTAGCAGCACTTTGTCGCAAGAAGACGGAAGGATTCCCTGGAGCATCCTCAAAGGCAACCGAAACAAGACAGTCAAGCGAAGGAAAAAAAACTACGAACCATAACGAAGTGCGAGTAAGTTGTTTAACCCTTTCAAGCTAGATACGAACGCAATGAGGCGCCCTGGGGAACGAAAAGGCCAAAATGCTGAAGCCTTGAAACTAGGAGGGAAGAGGGAAGTAGTAAAGTTGGGGCTAATGGCAGGATCCCAAAGTGTCGCCTTAATCGACGCCTTGACGAGATAGGGAGGCTTCTAACCTATGGCGGAGAAAAATAGGAAGGTAGTCTACTATAGCGATGTTCAGGAGTCGAGGAAATAAGAGGTAGCCACGAATCGAAGGAGGCTGAGGGGGCGCACCATCAACTTTAAACAAGATTGAATTGAATAAACAAAGAATGACGGTTCTACGTTGATGCATTTAGAACAACAAAACAACAGCTTTGTTCAAGTTTACATTAGAAGGTTTTTCCCTCCTGAGGTGGCCATCCAGCAATGGTGGATAACGAAAACTGCTTTTAAGTCTTTTAAGCCTTCGCTTTTTTAGTCGGCGAAGCGTTACCACGCGACGCAATGGTTGTCAAAAATTGTCCTCACGTCTGGATACTTTCCTCCACTGACGCATCTGGCGGTGACGGTTGTTTCAGCCTAAGCCACGTCGCGAACGCTGAGCAAAACTTCGAAAGAATGCGGAATTGAAGCGCCTGTCCGAGAAGTGGGCATGAGCAAATGGTGGTGTGAGGGCGTTAAATGGATTCTTCGCGCCAAAAACTCAGTATTTCGCAAAAAGAGCACGCTAGACGGACGCGTAATGTACGCGCTGGTGAAGTTCTTAATATTTTTGAAGCGTATAATGGGACGTTCGCTTTGACACTACTCGTCTTTAAGTGTTATTGTTGCGTCGTTGCAAAGAAATATATTCTATAGAGTAGGTACCGCAGGAATTGTTTTCCGTGTGCTTTCCAAGACCCAGCTCTCTACGTGCGCATGCGCAGAAAGCTCTTGTGTCCGCTCAAATAAAGTGCGTCGCCGTGAAGCTGCCGCTGAAAGACTATTTTAAAGAATCTGCATACAGCCCTCACTACAACTATCGCTCGGAATTATGCACACACCATAGCCATTTTATAGTTACAAGGGCGCCAACTATTTCAGAGCCATTCATCATTAGGCGGTTACTTGAACCTACACTCCTTCTGAAAAGGCTGTAAAAAACGAAAGCCACTTTCTTAGGCGAAATAAATTTAATACGCGAAGCTTTCTCGCATGCAATCTGGGTCAAACCAAGGTCCAAAATCCAAACTGATTCGTGTAGATATGGCGAAATAGGTTAGACGTCTGTTTCAGACGACGGACGCAAGTTCGATTCCGATCACGCGAGGCGTTTTTTTTTTTTTTTTCATGAGGTGCTTCATGTTCCTTCGCTTATCTTCATCACCGTTTTGTGAAACAAATTGTGTAATGTTGACAGTCGCCATAGATGGCCTATAAAGCTTCGCTTTGAAACAGGGGGCTTCCTGTACCTTTTCTCCTAGGCATTTTTACCCAGTTTCAGAACTTACATAGAGCAGTACAGGTCTTAAAATTGGTAGAAACAGATTGCCAACCACGGCACGCGGCTTGTTCGTCAACAGCTCAGTTGCCATCTCGCGCACACTTCAACGTGGAAGCTTGGAAAATATTGAGATTACCACATTTAACGCGCCGAATCTGCAGCTGTGCAATGTGGGGTGGAGGAGTGGAAAAGCTCCGGAGTAAATTTGACTAAGTGGGGCCTTTAATATGCACCTAAATCTCGACACACGGGCATTTTCAGTTTTCCCCTTTATTTCGAGAACGGCCGCCGCGGCCGGGATTCATTGTACCCGCGTCCTTGGGCTCAGCACTACACTGCCTTAGCCATTGCGCCACAGCGGCTAGTGGTTGAGCAAAGTAGTCGGCATAGAGGGGCTTTCGTGGCCAAGCAACTACGACAAAAAATGCATGCTTTTTATTAGCATAATGCTGCTTGACTTAGACTGGAACTTCGATTTATCGTCAAACGTTACCAAAGGCTTCCAGCGTTGGGAAGTGTGGACATACTCAGCCAATGGATCCGATATTTGTAGCAAGGTATTTTCTGCGCTTTGATGTATCGTTTGTTTATGGGAAGCAGTGCCAGAAAAAAAGCCGAAAAAGGAAGGTGTTCGTTTCGCTGCACAGTAACCCACTTGCACCGCGTATCCAAAGGATGCAGCACTAGAAGAAGGGACGTTACGTATGCAACACATCTCCTTAATAACACGGCACCTTTTATCTGAGAAAAAGGCAAACACCGAAGTTCATGTCAACATCTCCGGGAAGCTGAGCGATAAATCTCAAAGACAAAAACCGGCTTCGCGACTGGCAAGTCTGATAAGCGGAGCTCCCGGCCTTTCCGTTGATCTCGGCGAAGCACGTGCAACGGTGATTTGGAACTGCCCAGAAAGATCTCGTGACGAAGCTCTGAACAGTGTGTCCAGACCGAGCTTTCAAATCTACTGCTGGAGCGTTCACGTGCTACGAGAGACACCCTCACCTGCACTCGGTATTTTGCTTGGTATTTGGTTGTGAGCTCCTCACGAGGCACACGGTCACCTGCCTCCGTCAGTTTTCTCGTAACGCTATACGGCGAACTAAAAGCTGAAACAGCTCCTCCGTTAAAAATATCTACCAACATCGTTTGCTTTTAGCAGCACACAGGTGATTCTGTTTTAGAGTGTGTAATCACGGTGTTTGCATTTGTTGGAAGCTTTTAGACGCTTTGTGGCAAGAATTCTTTTAGGGGCTTACCTCTAGAACATGCCTCGATAAGGCACGGCTGGTACACGCAGACGTTGATGAAGGGCAGAAGAAAATGTAGATTAAAGAAGAGCCTTAGTAATTGACGAGTGCGTCTCTACTTCTGGCCTGAGCACAGAAAGAAAAAAACGAAACTGGGAAGCGGAAGCCAGCTGATGTGTCAGCACCAGAAGAGCACCGTCTGATTGGACATGTCCACGCAGCAGAGAAATAGTCCGGCAGGAGGCCTTTCATTTCAACGAAGATATTGGATGAGAGACCAGTCGCCCCGGAAAGCGCAGAATACCGCCTCTGGCCAAACGTTCAGACGTTGAAGCGCGCCCTATTGTGAATACGGCGTTGCTTTTGGGAAAATGTCTGCTTTCCGAAAATATCACGATTCTTTGTGGGGCGAAGGACTGCGAGCAAGGAAGGCCTAATTACTTGTCATGACCCTCGCCTAGACACACTGGACTCACTTGCTTTTTTATGCAACTTTTTAACGGGATAGTCTTTCTTGGTTTACTTAAACGGAAAATTTTGGTCTGTCTGTCTGTCTGTCTGTCTGTCTGTCTGTCTGTCTGTCTCTCTGTCTGTCTGTCTGTCTGTCTGTTCAGCCACCGGAACAAAAGATGAAAATCATGAAACGAGAAGTTTATACAGGCTAAACTCTTCCAATCCAAATACATCTGGGAACACAGTTCATACTTGTCCACATTATTCATAAAACAAGGAAACATTCTGCCCATTTGAGGCAAAATATCTGTACAGGAGTGGTATATGCAGTTTCCTTAAATAAAAAAAATGCATGAATTCTTTATTTCTGCGATAGCAAAAAAACGTGCGTATAAAATAATATTTTAACCCAAATATACAAAGAAGTGCTGGCGCCCCAAACTAGACCTCGCGGCGTGATTGCAAGAAGTCTAACTGTAATGATGGGCTCCAGTAGAAGGGGCGCCGCCGTAGAAGGCGGGAAAATTGAATTGTCTTGAGCAAAACCTCCACCGTGTTTCCTGAGGAAGGAGCTAGGCGAGGGGGCAAGACCATAATGGGTGGGTGGTAAGAGAAGGGGTGCATTCATGTGGGGTGCCTTTATCGTCGAAAGACAATTCAGTGTTGTCTTTCGGCGACTTTTGCCGCTAATTGAGCAGATTCGCGTCCGATTATTTTAGATGCGAAGCGTCTCATGGTCGGAGCTAGGTCCCGCGTGCGCCGTCCACACTCCACTGCGCATGCGCATCTCTCCTCCATTCTCCTATCCTCCAGCTGCCTAACACTGCATATGTGCGCCTCTCCTCTATTCTCCTCTCCCAAGCTGTATACAAGCAGGTGCGCGCGCTGCGCGGCGTTCAGTCTGCTCCGAGGCACCGCCTGCGCCGGTTCTGCTCCGGTGCAGTAGGATGAGTCCGGATGGAACCAACAGCCCACAACCAACCGCACTCACAAATGGGAAATTGAGTGAACCACCATGCTGCTTCGCATCCTACTCATGGTTTCCCTATGAGAAGATGGTTTCATTTTTTTTGCTTGGGTAGTTACATTGCCTGAAAACCCCCTTTGTTTACAATATTCTTTCTGGCTTCTTCAGCGGGTGTTTATGTGAACAATCTGGAATCAACGTTTTCTGAAACCTAGAACACTGCTGAAAAATCCTGCGAAATTTCCCAAACATAAATCTGCACAGCAGTCCACGTTTCTCCATTAAATTCTATTTTCCTTCGCCATCATTTGCGGCAGAACAAGCATACATTCTGAAAATTTTTATAGACCCAATATTTCTTTCACCACTGAAACGCGGCTTCATTGATGACAGCAAATAATCCGGTTTTATATTTTCACGTTCATTACCCGGCAAAACCTGGTCTTCATTACGGCAAGCCTTTATCGGCGTATATTCAAATGAGCTTTAATAATCGCCGAAGTTTAAAGCAACGTCGAAGCAGAGAAGACTTCTCATTGGTTTGCCTACGTGCATCAACCATCGCCTTCTACACAGCGAAACCCTAGGTATTTCCTTCTGCTACAACTATGCAGATCGAAGCAGTCATACTTTTTTCGTAGAGAAACGTACCTGTGCTGCGTTTTTGATCAATACTGGGTGCACGCCCAACAGCGGCAACACAATCGGGGCGTAGTTCCTCTTTGGACACACCGGAAACCACCGGAAGAGGCGAAATGTATAGCAAGCACGCTCCTCGCGGGAAATTTATTACCCCTTCGCGTCGCTATTAAGCGCCCGAACGTCGTCGACGTCGGTGGGAAAAACGCCCAGCCCGGTTTTTCCGCCTCTTATCGATCGAGGTGCCATATCATGAGACATATGCCACTGCGTTTTGCTGACGGATGGCCCTGGCCACAAACTATTGAACATTTGCGCTGCTACGAGTGGTCGGTTTATTTCGTTCACTGGTTGACGAAGGTCGTGAAACCGGAATAATATACCATAAAGCCGAGTTCGACGTGTTTGGAATTTGTTTTAAGTTCGAAATTCTGTGTTTCATTGCCATAAACACAACACCAGGGCAAAAAACTGGGCTTTAAAACCAACAAAACTAATTCACTATTCTAAAAAACGTACTTGCAATGGTTTCTTCCAACCTCTATTCATCTTATTGCATCTATTTACTCTATGAATGTACAATTAGAGTAACACGGCTTTTTTTTTCTATCGTTAAGGGCGGCCGGAGATGGATCTGTGTTACAGGAAGTTTGAACACCCTAAGGAGAAAAAAGGGGTATTGCCAGTCTTCTGCGTTCGGGTGTATAAATCTCGTGATTGATTGAACAATTGATTCCGCTATCGGTAGCACATAACGGCGGATCAGCGAAGATACCTTTTAGGTGTCAGCCTTGTTGGTGTTGCTATTCTCTTTAAGCGCTGTAGAATGATTTTATTGCCATACCTAAAGGAAGCATGCGAGCAGCGGCAATGGTACTTCTGTGACGCCACAAAAATAGAAAATAACTCCCTGAGCTTCAAGAACCCAAGAAACAGATAAACTACCTTCAGAGAGTTTTCAAATGTGTCTCTAGAAAAGAAATACTTCCCAGGATATTTCGCGGAAAACTGCTCTAACGCACAAGATGTTATAAAAACGTAGTTAGATGGAGAAAACACAAAGTACAAATATGTATATATAAGTGTATGAACGTTTTCACTGGCTGTAAACGCACAGTTCGCTGGCTTAACGCGAGATAAGCGAGTGTGAAAATATAGAGGAATTTCAACCCAAACTGCTTTTCTTTAGCTGACGATACATTTCAAATATTCCTTTCGAGGCAGCCTTTTTATTCACCTAACATGCACACAGGCGTCGAGTGTGCAAAATGCGGAAAATTGTTTAAATCTCCCTATGGTACCATCATCATCGTGAAGCAGAATTGTCGACTAAGTATTCACTCCATTTGTGGTCAGTCATGACCTCTAACCGCTGTTGTCTGTCTCTTTCCGCGACGGAAATTAAGAAATGTAATAACAGACAAGGTTCCAGTAAGTTATACAGCTTTGTAACCAAGCAGATGGCTTTGTGGAAGCTCCTGCTTTAAAAACTGTAAGAACTCGCACTCCGCCTCACTAATGCTTGGTATTTTACCGCCCAGCCAGCCCACTCTTACCCGATTTGTGTGTTAACACTAGCACAATGCCGAATCGGTCGGGGCTATTAAATACATGTGTCAAATTCTTCACCACCACCGAAAGCACACCGATCCACTTTGTTAAAGGTACTCGTAAACGTTCAAAAATACAGCATGATTATTTTTCGACTTCTGCTGGATCATGGTGCTGGACGTGAGCCCAATACTACAGTCTTATTTAAACTGGTAACGTTAGACTCACCGAGCCGTCCGCCTGCATTTAGCTGATCTGGATGTCATGCCCTGACATAAAAGTGGTAGTCTTTTGATACGTGGCTTGGCACGCGCGCTATACTTACGGCGTACACAAACGCTGCGAAATGGCTACACACTTAGTGAGAGAACATCCTTGCCACAGAAATCGGTCCTGGCTCCAGATAAGGTGTGACGAAAGAGCCGGACACTTATTAGGTATGTTTGCCTTAACAAATGCCTACACATCGCTCGCTCCGTTAGTTCAGTATTCACGGCCAGTGGAATTCGTTGCAGTGTATTGTTTGCACTAAACAGCTTGGCTTACAAAGTTTTCCCCGCTTCAGATTCGCCATTGCTAAGCCTCCGACCCTCCCTGATCTCATTTCCTGGTGTCATGCCGTGACGTCTGGTGGAGCAGCTTAGCGTTTGGACACTTCGTATTTTAGGCTTGACTACGAGGGACGAATGACGAACGCCAAATATAATCCTAGGTTACATACATTCGGAATATCGATGCATAAATCTGAGAGCCTACTAGTTTTATTCGCTCACGTGGCCACATTTGTTAGGCGTAAGCGATATTAATATTGCTGGCTTTTTTATATGCCAAAATTTTAATGCAAATTTCAAACTTTATCTGAATGCTACATGGTCCCTCGGCCTGAAGGCAACAGTCAGGATTTTAGGTGGTGATAAAAGGTTGCAGTGTTGTGATTTTTGCGATTTGATTAAACATTGTTCCCCCGCATTGCACTCTTTTACGTTAGGCTTTTCTTATTTTATTTTACTATTGAGTAAACAAACTACCAGCACAGGTCAGGTTGCTATGTGTTTCCCATTTGCAGCTTTTTGGTTTGTCTGCTAACCAAGAGGTTAGGTTAGAGCTCTCTCATAGCAACCCCGGAATAGTGCCAAATTATCCTCGGAGCTGATGTTATTTTATGTCTGGGTTTGTTTCGCCATGCTTTTGAAGTACTTTAAATGTTGGCATGCGGGAAAAACCGCACGTGATTGTGCCTTCTTTCCTCTGTGTTCTCGAAGTCCGCTGTTTATTTCCAATGTCTCACGAACTTACCTACGTTTCCACTCCATGTTGAAAAAGAAGCAGAGCGGTACATGGTGTATACCTGAACACGAGTTTACACCTGGCGATATTCAAAGCTTGATAGAAGGCTGCCATCATGGCACGTATTCTGAGACGTAATAAAATGTTATATATAGGTTTCAGGGCACATCTGAGGATCGAGTGTACTTTCCGCACAAAGCTGCTATGCTCATTCAGTGGTGTCTGATTTTGCAGAAATTAAAGAAAAGGTAGCATTAAACAGGACATATGAACGTACACACACACACAAAAAAACGCGCTAGCAATTCAATTTATATTAGTCTACCTAACGTAACCCTGCAGGATTCAGGGGAAAATTAGGGGAAAAATTTTGTGTATCATATTTCTGCGCACCCAAAAGACGGCGTTAAAAGCTTAAGAGATGCGTCGTCGAAAACTGAAAATTGGGGTTAAAGTGCTACTGGGTGGTAAGACTGAAAGAAGTTTAAAGTAGTATATTGAACTATTGGAAACATTATCGGTGGGATGCGGTTTTGAAATATTTATTCCAACCACCACGGTGGTTCAGTGGCAAAGGCGTTGCGCGGCTCAGCACAAAGTCGCGGGTTCGATTACCGGCCGCGGCGGCTGGTCTTCTGATTGAGGCGAAAAGCAAAAACACCCGTGTGTTCGAGATTTCGCCGCACGTTAAAGATCCCCAGGTGGTCAAAATTTATCCGGAGCCCTCCACTACGGCGCGCCTCATCGCCTGCGTTGCGTCAGCGGGTTAAACCGTACAATCAATCAATCAATAAAATATTTATTCCCAGGAATTCGCTGGCGATTCACACTGTTTGCGCATTTGCGCCTATTGCTGTAAGGTTCTTTTAGCTAGCTTTACTGTAAGTTTACTAGCTTCACTGCTGTAAACTACTTCAAGAAAATCGGCTCTAATGGTTTAATGAAACGCGGAAAGCTTTGCATTTAGCCTAGACAATAAACCATTGGGCATGAGGCTGTTTCCTTCATGGATTTACACTTGCTGAGGTCTTTAGGGGGAGGGGACGAAGGTGAGAATATCTTGCCCTGTGGCGAAGTACAGCTGGCTAGTTTCGCGAGCCGGGTTGATAAATGACGGAACTGGTACGCGTTCGTAAGGAAGCTTTCTCATTAGTAACGCTGAAGAAACCCTAGGCTGGTTTCGCATCCCCGTCACACGAGGTGTAAGAGTCCTTTCAAGCGTGGACGAATGCTAATTAATGGCCACCGTGTCGAACACGGGCTATGCATATTGTTTTCGTTTGTTCTTCAGCGTACGTTGTTCTTGCTGGCATGTGTGAAGAAGTTGTGGCTCAACTTCTGGTATCGTAATTGTGGCTATTTTCTCCTCTCCCTCTGGGTTGTGAACATTGTATAGTTTCTTTTTCTTTATAGAAAAGCTAAATATGGTGTGCTGATTCGGCGCCTATTACCACAAAATAAAAATATTTGCGCGTTCACACAATTTCGCCTAAATACCCGTGAAAATACCAAATGCACAATTGAAAAGCATAAAATGGTTTTTCACTGGTCTAGAAGTTTTTAAAAAATTCACGCATCTCCACGAAGTGAATCATGAGGAAAGGGCGAAGCACTAGGGATCGTTCTTACCGTAAATCACCCGTGGCTTTGCCCACTCGCGCATGTAATAGAGTGACAACACTTGTGTACAGTATATACAATTCCAATTCGATCCCATCCGATACAATTGAATTTAATTCAATCCAATTAAAATCCAGATGTAAATCCAATCCAATCCAACCTAATCAAAGCCAATTCAATCCAATCCAATGCTCCTCGCGCATGTGCAACACAGTGTACACGGATGCCAAGGGACAAGCCACGGACAAAGCGAGGTCTTAAGGCGCTTCGCCCCTAAAAGCGACTAGACTCGTCCTGCTGGCCAGTGTAATGATTATTTAAGGAGAGCTGCCCTTAGGAAAAAAAAATTGCCGCCGTAGCCTCAAAATTGGTGTACGGTGACTGATTAGTGTTGAACAGTTAGGTTTGTCAGTGCACTTTACAGCGCCGGATTTATTAAATTTGCTGACATTTTATGGGTTTCAAGTTCTTTACAGTCATCAGAACATTGAACGACATAGAATCTTCTCATAGGCAACATTTAGGCGTGTACATAAAAATCTGACACCAATGAGTTGCGGTGGCACTAGCATCAGTACCGACTGCTGCAAAAGCCGAGAACGCCTACAACTTCCGCCCTTTCTTTGTAAACATGACGAATGTTTAGAAGAACTAAACTCAGGAACCATGATAGAAGAGATATCGCGGTTCTTTCATCGTGGTCTTCGTACTTTCTGTACTTGAAAATAAGGTCTTATTTATTCTCTGAACCTTTTTATTACCGCCAGGGGTTTTTTAGCATTAAACGGCCTCGCAGGTGTTTAAACAGGACAAATACGACTACGGATACTTGCCGCACCTTCTAGTATGAGAAGCTGAAAGGAATCGTAAGATATGTCGATTTGCGGCTTAAGCAAAAAGAAATATCATTTGACATGTTGTTAAGAACCATGAAGTGGCAATGGAAACGTTCACACTATCTCAATACCCAGTGAATCATTTCTTCATTACGATTTGCGTTTTAACAAAACAGCGTGAAACACGGGACAAAGTGAAGAGAAGACTACACAAGCGCTGTCCCGTACTTCGCGCTGTTTTGGTAAATTCATGCACCAACTTGCCCAACTACAAACCCTGCTAGTATTTTTGTGTTCCGCCAGGTGCATTTTCCTCTTTCTCTCTCTTTTTCTCCTGGCTCATATAATTCAACGCATTATCGCTGATGGTGGCTTTCATTTTTTTGCTGTATTCAGTCCCTTTAGGGTTCCGCTTATTTTGATTTATCACAAAGACGAAAAAAGGCCCCCCTGTCTCATCGTCGAAGGCCCGACTGCTGCACCTCACAATGAATTCCCCAACTTGTCCCTGAAAGTTCCCTATGACTGCCAAGCCCGGATCGTTTTGTCCAAAGGTCTTCACACCTCTCCTAAGATGGACCGTGTTAGCCTGCGCTAAAACCCACGGCCACCGACTTCGCGAACTCGGCATCTCTAGGGGAAATCCGGCGTCTGTGCTTCCCACTGCAGGGGCGAAAGCACGTGAACTGGCGAGAGAGCACCAACCCGAGAGACGACGCCACGAATGCTGGACCGAGTGTTGTCTAAGGTCGAGCTGGCCGACACCGGGCGTTCCTTACAAGGAGTACGCTTACGTGCCCTCGTTATCAACAGCGGCGCTGCTGTGCAAGTCGTAAGGTCGCTGTTGGAGGTAAAAATGCTAATAGAATGCGTAGCGCTCGTGAGTGCGTGCTTCGCCGCGAACTCGAAGCTTTCCCGGCAGGCGCAGTGGTTTAGAAAAAAAAAGAACTGTCATAAAACCCCAATGAGCGCCAAAACGCCCAGCCATCGGAAGCGCCTGCAATGCGGCGACGGCCGAGTCCCCGGCTAGCGCAGTGGCTTTAGCAAAAAAAAAAAAAAACAAGAAAGAGGAAGAACGATCCAGCGCTATCATGCATGCAATGCTTCGAATAAGGAACACGACGATATAGACGCCTATCACGATGACTACAACTAACAGTGTTCAAAGCAACGACGCAACATATTAATAAACCGTTTGAGGCTTCTACAGATGCGTGGTGATGTGTCCCTTCAGTGCTCACGAATAAGGGAATCCTACAGCTTCGCTACGGTTCAAGTCATGCGCGAATAAGTGCAGCTGCGCCAGTCGAGCTGGTGGAAGTCGGCAATGCTGAGGATGACTTTGCATCCACCACTTGCCGCGAAGAAGACGACGACCTCTTCGATCTTTATGACGACGATTACTTGCAGCGCAACTATGAAAATCAACAGTGATACTGAAACTGAGATGTGTGTACGGCACTGCTCACCTACAACAGCTGCGCCATTGAGATCGTGCTGGTGAGTGCAAGTTTCCCTGCATTTTTTAAATGCAGAGCATTTCAGTAACTCACGATGTCACCCGCGTTGGCGTCCGTAGTCCGCACCGCACCCCTCCCTACTATATATAAAAAAAAAGTACCATCCGGCGCCAGGTTTCGATCCCTCGACCCTGCGGGCGGAACGCAAGTACATGGTGCTTAACCCACTGCGCCACAAAGCTGACACAGATTGGGAAGCTACGAACGTGCCTTATATCGTTGACTCATTCAAATTACTGCTGACGAGCGCTCTCTCGTCAGCAGTTGCCACAACTGCAACAACATTAACGTAACGCAAACTACTTAACGTCGTGCGCCCCGGAAATGCTATGCATTTCCGGGAGCATTTGATCGTGCCCCTCGCGAGGGGGATGTTGACGCTACCTCTTGCAGAGATTGAGTGCAACCACCGAGAGCAAGGTCTCACGAGCGGCGCGCGCGCCGTGGACTGGTGGCCCCATCTGTCAGACGCGACGCGAACTACTACCATGGCAGTGCGAAAAACGAACGCGCGAAATACAAACCGGGCTGTTTGCTCCCTTAAAGGCCAACTGCACTCAAAATTTTTCTTGCCCGTTTTCTTGCGAGCTCCGCACGTGGCGCAAACCGGGACGACGCTGGGCGCTCGTCACAAGGTGGACGCTCCGCGCTAGGCTGGGCTGGGTTTTCTGGTAACGCTCCGTGGCGGGACAGAAAGCCTAAACAGTTCCACTGTTAAAACCTACTGAGCAAGCAAATTATGTCAAAACCGTACTTCACAAAGGTCATTATAGCAACGCTACAGTATTCAGTGCATTAAGCAAACCAATCTCTACACTTCAGATTTGCTGCAGGACCTCAATTTTTATTTGAGTTTTTCTTCCCCTGCTGTCATACCGAAGAAATATTAGTTATATATTTTTTTCTTTTCTTTCCGCCAAATACAATTTCTTACGCTCTGCTGCGAGTTTGATTTCCGGCGGACGCGACAGCGAGGCGGCCATGCGAGAATCGATAGTTCAACTTATTAATCCACGAAGAGGCTTCCAATTACCCGCAAGCTGTTCACACCGCAAAGAGCACCGAGACAGCAAAAATTCCTAGGGTATTTGTTTTGTCCATCTTCTTCCGGAGATTTAATTTTCGACAAGAGTCGTTGAATTTTAGATACATTTCTGTTGCTGCCTAAATTGGCAGGACTTTCACCGCGAATCTCTCGCGCGGCCCAATCAATGGCTTTCACGGGCTTAAATCTGATTCATCCACCCGGAAATCTCCGGCCTTTTGACTTGAAGTGCAATTGGTAGTACTGCACGCTTTTCTATATCAAGCGTTTCTCTGTGCTGAATTTCTATTGTTCTTTTTGGACAGAACTTTTAACTCTGCACTCATAGAAACTGTCGCTGTAAGCCTATTGAGTGTCTTGATTGTGAAGTCCGAAAAGCGAGCGGTAAATAAATTTATTAAAATCAATAACGCGTCCTATAAAGAATATGTGCAAGCCTCTTCCCCACATGGTTGTCGGACCGACGCCGGCTACCAAACTCAGGCGTTGGACCAAATTGCATTCAAATAAATGCGCAAGAAAATGCAGGGCAGTACAGCCTCCCCGGTACCATGGTTGGAATTGCAGTGGGGGCACATGTTTAGGCCGTGGGTTCATTGTCTCACTCGTGGAGCACATTTTTCTCCGCTTTCTTTCTTGCAAGCATATAAAAACTGCTGTTTTTACAAACTCACGGACACAAACACCAATACACGCGCAGGCGCACGCGCACGCGCACGCACACGCGCACGCACGCGCACGCACACCCGCACGCACACCCCAGCACACGCAGCACACGTGCACGCACGCACACACACGCACAACAGCACCGCACGCACACGCACGCACGCACACAGCGCGCGCGCACGCAGGCACACCCACACGCACACGCTCGACGTCTCTGCTCGACGTCTAAATTCATTCACAGCATGTCAGCGATTGTTTTGTTCATCCGCACGGTCAGTCCATTCGTTTGCGGATGTTAAGCAGTGGTTTCTCCTAGGAGAAGAACCGCTGAGCGTCATAACTGTTCGGACAAAAGCTGGGCCATGAATGCCGTTCCCCTATTCGTGATGACGATGGATGGAGCACAATGTCGAAGGACTTTATTTTCCAGGAAGAAGTGGGCCACCTTTACAGCTGTCCCTCGAGGTAGATCTCTCGTCTCGGCATAGTGGGTGAGGTAGTCGGGTGCTACGGTTCACGGACCCAAAAGGTTCATGCCAACCTGCTCGAATGGTGCGGCTGGAATATTAAGGGGTTGTAGCAAGCCGGGAGGGCGGCCAGGAAGCAATGTTTGGCACTGGCAGTCCCGACACGTCCGTACGTAGTGCTTAACAGCCGCTAAAAGCTTTGGCCAGTAATACTTTAGTTTGACTTCCGCCAGAGTTCGGGCGTAGCCAAGGTTACCACCATATGGCTCATCATGGCAGACCAGTAGTACTTCGTCGCGGAAACTTGTGGGCATTACCAGCAGGTATTCCTTGCCGTTAGAGGCGAAGTTCCTCTTGTAGAGAACGTAACTGCGTAACGAAAAGGATGGCAAGCTTCTTGCAAAATCTTTTGGTACGACTGATGTGTGTCCTTCGAGATAGTCAATCAATAGGCGCAGTTCTGGGTCTTGCCACTGCTGCTCGGGCATTTTGACGATGTCTACGGCCCCGACGAACACGTCATCGTCCTCGTAGTTAGTGTCCACTGCTTCCACTGGTGCCCGGGAACGACAGTCAGCATTCGAATGTAGCCGGCCGGATTTATATACAATAGTCATGTCAAGCTCTTGCAGCCGTAAGCTCCAGCGTGCAAGACGTCGGAATGGGTTGCTGAGGTTTGTCAACCAGCACAGCGAGCGGTGGTCGCTTATGACCTGAAATGGCTTGCCATAAAGGTAAGGTCAGAACTTCATTACCGCACACACAACAGCAAGGCATTCTTTTAGGGGCGAAGCTCATCGTGCTCGGGCCCTGTCCCGTCCCTCGTTGCTGTTGTATACGGCACGGCACATTAATGATGAGTGTGGCAGGATCCCCCTACGGATTGGCCAATCAAAGATTGGCCGAAGAGGACAAAACGTTCAACGCGTTCGTTGCTACTCAACAAGAGAAGAGGAAGAAGAAGAGGTTGTCGTTCGTCGCCTGCGAGCTGAAGACACGTACTGGGGGTACACGACACAAGACGCTCTGCAGAAGGCGATGGCCAAGGTGGCTAAAATGTCACACACCGAATTCGCCAACTTACCCATGGAGATTCTCGTCGTCCAAAACAAGCCCTACATAACCACCAGAAACATCGACGTGGTCTACGGGCTTGTCAACGGAGCGGTGGAAAGCTTGACGTGTCGAGTCTTTATATGATGTGCGGGCGAATGTTTCACCATTTTACCGATAAGCATTTTTGCTTCGCCCCTCTCGTCATCATTCGCTTCATGGAGATGGCGGAATTTATTTCGGTGGCGCGGTAGTTGGACTCTGCGGGAGAAAGGGCCCTGCTCGCGAAAGCGATAATTCTTTCCGCGCCGTCTTGCGCTGTACGAGAATCGCTCTGAGTGCGACGTTGCTTGTGTCTGTGTGGACCATCGTGTCGGCATTTTCATCAAAATGCACAAGCACAGTTGGGGCTTGTAGGCGTTTCTTGAGCTCGTCAAAAGCCGCTTGCTGTTCTTCAGCCCAAACAAAACTCGAGTCATTTCGTGTTACTTGGGTCAGTGGGGTGGCAGTGTGCGAAAAGGCCGGCATAAAACGTCGGTTGTAGGAACACAGGCCCAAGAACCGGCGCACAGACTTCTTATCTGCAGGCACAAAGAAGTCAGCGACGGCTGCAGTTTTGTCGGGGTCAGGTCGGACCCCTTGACGGCTAACAACATGGATCGGAAAACGGAGCTCCCCGTAAGCAAAATGGCATTTCTCAGGCTTCAGGGGGAGTCCAGCGGAACGGATGGGACGAAGGGCAGACGTCAGTCGTTTCAAGTGTCCGTCAAATGTTTTCAGAAAACACCACAACGTCATCGAGGCAGAATAAACACGTTTGCCATTTCAAGCCGGTCAAAACAGTGTCCATCATCCTCTGAAACGTTGCCGGAGCGGAACACAATAGAAAGGGGAGAACTTTAAACCCATAAAGTCCGTCTGGTGTCACGAAGACAGTTTTCTGCCAATAACCACTTTTTAGGTCCATCGACGAAAAGTAGCGAGCATGGCGCAGTCTGTCCAGGGAGTCGTCAATGCGGGGGAGCGGATACACATCCTTTTTCGTGACTTGATTCAGCTTTCGGTACTCAAAGCAAAAGCGTAGAGTGCCTTTTTTCTTCCTCACTAGGACCACAGGTGACGACCACGGGCTTTGAGATGGCTGAATAACATCGTCCTCGAGCAATTTTTGCGCCCGCTGATGTATGGAATCGCGTTCCTTTGGGGAGACATGGAAAGGATTTTGATGAATAGGCTTTGGTTGTCGCCGGCAATGATTCGGTGCTTTGTTAGCGCTGTCTGGCGAACCCTCGTCGTCGAAGAAAAGCAATCATGAAATTCGCGCAATAACTGCAGAAGCCCTTGCTGTTTTTCAGGTGGCAGGTCTGGACAAATCTCGAGAGAGTGGGGCGGCCGCTCAGTCTCTGATGTTTCTGTGTGCAATACGAGACATTCTGCTCCGTCAGCGATGTTATGAAAGCTTGCCACGGCGGTACCTTTCGGGATTTGCTGACGCTCATGTCCAGAGTTCGTAAGATCGCGGTGCAACCATCATTTAGGTGCACTATACCCCGAGAAATGCCGACGCCAAGGTTTAGGAAAAGAGCGCTATTCGGCTCTGCTATGCCATCCCCATGGCATGACGAGTCGCACTTGACAGATACAAGGGCACATGATCGTGGTGGCAAAGTAACCCCATCATCGATAACGCGCAACGCCGAGCATCGGTCCTCTTCACTTCTGGAGGTACACAGCTAGTCGAAAATGTGACAGAACGCTCGCGGAGGTCTATTACTGATTTGTGTTCCCCCAGGAAGTCCATACCTTGCCCTCTGGCAAGGATTCTTTTGCTTAGCTCTGAAGATCCATTCATAAGGTGCTGCAGTTGCAGGTAGACGTGGATGAAGGGCCGAAAAACGTGCAATGCTAAAGAAGAGCCCCGGTAATTGACGACTGCGTCTCTACTTCTGGCCTCCGCACACAAAGAAAAAACGAAACTGCGAAGCTAAAGGAAGGCGATGTGCCAACAGCAGTAGCGCTTCATCAGATTGGAAATGTGCGACATATAGTCCGGCTGGAGGCCTTTCATTTGAACGAAAATATTGGAGAAGGAGAGACCAGACGCCCTGGAAGGCGCCGAATACCGCCTCTGGCCAGAAGTTCAGACGGTGAAGAGGGCGCTATTGTGAACGCGTCGTTGCTTGTGGGGAAAATTGCTTTCGGAAAATATCATGATTTTTTTTCTGAGGCGAGTGGGTGCGACTAAGCAAGGCCTAATTACTTGTCCAATCGCTCGCGTAGATACGCTGGACTCACAGGGTTTTTTACGCAATCTTTTAAAGTGGATAGCCTTTCTTGGGGTACGTTTGCGAGAAAATTTTGGTCTGTCTGTCTGTCTGTCTGTCTGTCTGTCTGTCTGTCTGTCTGTCTGTCTGTCTGTCTGTCTGTCTGTCTGTCTGTCTGTCTGTCTGTCTGTCTGTCTGTCGGTCTGTCTGGCGATTCTGTCACCGGACTAAAAGTTAAGAATGATAAAACGAGAAGTTTATACAGGCAAAACTTTTCCGGACCACTACATCTGAAAGCTCCGTTCATACTTGTCAACAATGTTCACCAAAAAAAAACAGGAAACAGTAAGCCAATTTGAGGTAAAGCATTTATAGAAAAGTGGTATTTGCAGTGTTCCTTTAAAACACATGGCTGCTTCCATCTTGTGATAGAAACGACATATTACGCTATATTCATTGCGGAAGTTTACAGTAACGTCGAAGCGCGGAAGACTTCCCATTGGTTTAATACGTGCATCAGCCATCGCCTGCTACACAGGGAAACCCTACCTTTTGCCATCTGCTACAAGTAATGCAATCGAAGCAGTCACACGTTGTTCGTAGAAAACGTGCCTGTGTTATGTTTCTGATCAATACTGGGTGCACGCCCAAACAGTGGCAACACAATCAGGGAGTAGATCCTCTTTGGACACGCCGGAAACCACCGGAAGAGGGGAAATGTATAGCAAGCACGCTCCTTGCGCGAAATTTATTACCCCTTGGACTCGCTAATAAAGAGCCCGAATGTCGTAGACATCGGGGGGAAATAAATGTTCATCCAGGTTTTTCCGCCTCTTATCGATCGAGGTGCCACCTCCTAAGAACCTGTCCCTAGTAACTCCCCGAGGTTCAAGAACACGGGAAGCTAAGAAAACATTTTGGGAGAGTTTTCGAGCGGGTCTTTAGAAAAGTAGTACGGCCCCGGATATTTCGCGGACAACTGCTGTAATGCACAATAGGTTATAAAAACGTTTTATATGGCGAAAACACGGAGTACAAAAATGTATATAAATGTCTGAGAGTTTTTCACTGGCTGTAAATGCGTAGTTTTCTGGCTCTAGCGCGAAATAAGTGAAGTGTGAAAATTTAGAGGAATCTCAACCGAAGCTGTTTTTCTGAAGCTGACGATACACTTCAAATATTCTTTTAGATTGAGCTTTTTTTTTATTTACCTAACATACGCAAAGGTCTCGAGGGTGCAAAGTGCGGAAATTGTTAAATCTGCCTATGGTACCATCATCACCATGAAAGAGAATTGACGCTAAATTTTTTACTCCATTTGTGGTCAGTCATTAACTGTAACGCTGTTGCCGGTCTCTTTCCGCGACAGAAATTAAGAAATGTAATAATGGACAAGGTACCAGTAAGTTATAAACCTCCGTAACCAAGCAAATGTCTTATATCGAACATTCTGCCTT
The DNA here is from genome assembly GCA_013339765.2 of Haemaphysalis longicornis. Lineage (NCBI taxonomy): Eukaryota > Metazoa > Arthropoda > Arachnida > Ixodida > Ixodidae > Haemaphysalis > Haemaphysalis longicornis. Next base: position 37,614,442 of record CM023457.1, on the reverse strand, counting down.
AAAAACAATCATAACTCGCACTCCCCCTTACAAATCTTTGTAATTTCCCCGCGCAGCCGGCCCCCTCTTACCCGATTTGGTGTTAACCCTAGCACAATGCCGAATCGGTTCTGGGCTGTTAAAAACATGAGTCATATTCATTTCCACACCGAAATCATGTAGATCCCATTGTCAGAAGAAACTCGTAAATGTTAAACAGAAAGCAGCGTTCTTCTTGACTGTTGCTGGAACACGCTGCTGGAAGTGAGCCCAGCACTAGTGCCTCATTAGAACTGCGAAGGTATGGCTCACCGAGCCATCCGCCTGCCTTTAGCGGATCAGGTCGGGATGCCTTCCCATAGAAGTGGTACATTTAATATGTCGCTTGACCCGTTGCGGTGGCTCAGTGGCTAAGGCGTTGTGCTGCTGATCACGACGACGCGGGTTCGATTCCCTGCCGCGGTGGTCACTTTTCTGTTGAAGCGAAAAGCGAAAACGGCCGTGTGTACGAGGTTTCGGCACGCGTTAAAGATCCCAGGTGGGCAAAATAATTCCGGAGCACTCCACTACGGCGCGCCTCATATCCGGTGTTGCGTCGGAGCATTAAAGCCTACAACGAATCCATATATCGCTTTGCACGCGCGCTCTACTAACGGCGTTCACAAACGCGGCGAAGTGGGCACGCGCTTATTGAGAGAACATACCTGCCACCGAAATCGGTTCTGTTCTCCGATAAGGCGTGAGGACTAGTCGGAGACTCCTTGCCTACAGAACTGCCTACAGTTATCTCACTCCGTTAGCCCCGTATTCATTGCCAGCGGAATTCCTTGTAGGATATTGTTTGCACTAAACAACTGCGCTTAAAGAGGTTTCGCTTCCGATTCGCCATTGTTAAGCCCCCGCCTCCTCCCCCGATCTCATTTCCTGGTGTCCGCTGTTGACTTCTGGTGGAGCAGCTTAAGTGTTTGGGCACTTCGTGTTTTAGGCTTTACTACGAGTGGTGAACACGAAACGCCAAATAATCGCAGCTTACGTACTTCTTGATATCGATGTGTAAATCTTAGAGCTTACTAGTCTTCTTCGTTTATGAGGGCATTTGTTAGGTGTAAGCGACAATAGAATGCTCCCTTTTTTGATATGCACGGATTTTAATACGAATCTAAATCTTTATTTTGGAGCTACCCGGCCCCTAGGCCTGCAGTAAACAATCCTGGTGCTTACGTGGTGATAAAATGCTCGAGTTTTCTGATCTCCTCGAATTTGATGAAGATTTGTTTCTCCACATGCAATCGTTTATATATGTTTTTTTTACTAGTTGAGTAAAGAAACTAAACAGCATTGGTCAGGTTGCATGGATTTCTCCTTTGCAGTCTGCCTCTTAGATTAGTATTTTAGATTAGTAATTTTAGATTAGTAATTTTAGATTAGTATGAATCTAAAATTATCGCACCGTCACATTGGCGCATATGCAGCGTGTTCCTCGTAACTTCCCGTAGTCGAAACGGAATCAGGGTCTCTCGCACATGAAGCCGTCGTCTACCCGATTGCGTCATCCCGACAGGGTCGAAACATTTAAGATTTTGTACTTTGAGTTGACTCCGGTTGAGTCAAAGCGCGCGCCAAAGTCAAAGCTGAACAAGTATACGTCCAAACTGTGCGTGAGTAAAAGTCCAAACTCAGACGACAACCAACGAATCATTACGAGGAAGCTTCGCGTTCAGGCACCGTCACCGTTACACGAAGGGTTGCATGAATATTGTTTGTTCGCTTTACAAAACACGTTAAATTCGAGTTCTCTAACCGAACCACAGAATTAAGGGAAAATTATCCTGGCTGCTGAAATGATTTTACGTCTGGGGCTCTTTCGCCATGTTTTAAAATATGTTTTAAAATGTTGGCATGTGGGGGAAAAGTGTGCATTCGGGAAAATACGCCACCGGCTTTGTGCCTTCTTTTTTCTGTGTACCCCTGACGTCTGGGCCATTTGCCACGTCTTTCAAACATACGTAAGTTACCACTCCATGTGAAAAAAGAGACAAAGGGACAGTTTATACCTTTAGTCTCAGGTATACACTTGGGTGTACTTAAAACACGATAGAAAAGTAGCTTGTGTCCTTAATAGCGCGTGTTCTGAGCCCTATCAAAATTGTACGAGTAAGTTTCAGTGCACGTCTCAAGGTGAATGTACTTTCGACGTCACGCTTCTAGGTCAATTCAGCGCTGATTAGGACTGAACTTGCAAAAAATAAAAAAAACATAGAATTGAAAACAGAAACGTAACATACAAGAAAAAATCCACGCTTATAATGCAATTTATCTTAGTCTATCGGACCGAGCCCCGAACGATTAACGTAAAAATTAGGATAAATTTCGTGTGTTCTATTTCTGCCTCAGCCAAAAGACGGCATTAAATTTGATGAGCAGCTGGGTCGAAAAAAAAAAACAGGTTAAGTATTTACAGGTGGTTAGGCCAGAAATAAATACAGTATGTTCAACTATTTAAAATATTATCGGTGAAGTGGGTTTCTGCAATACTGGTTCCCCGGCATGGGCTGGTGGTTCACCCTTCGCGCACTTTGGCCTACTGCTACAAGATTGTTTTAGCTAGTCTTATGTGCGTTGTGTTTGCCCGCGTAGATACATCGTGTGGCAGCCATTCGCAAAGCTAACTGTGCGGCAAGGAGTTCGACGTTCCCCAAGTGTAGCCAAATGTTCCCTTCATGACGTATTGGAGGGTTAAGGATATTTAGCCGACACCTAGCCTGGATCTATAAGGAAAGCTACTCAGCAATGCTTTGCATTTATATGCTCGATTATGGAGCGGAGAAATCGGCTCAGTATTTTCATATTCGGGCTATAGGTTACTACAATCATTTGATTCGACAGACATATCTCCGACACAGGAAGCGCTGAGATGACACGGAATATAAAATCCGTGCCTAAGTTTCTCGGAGGGCGTAATAAAGGTATGCGCGTAGGGGGGGCAGTGGGGAATATTCCTTCGTAGGAAAAATGAAAAGTTTCCGCCTACAAATTCGGTCACCTTTCGTCTGGATACGGTAGTAAGCAAGCTTAAATGGCATATGTCGTGGATAGGAGTGAATAGAGAGAGAGAGAGAGAGAGAGAGAGAGAGAGAGAGAGAGAGAGAGAGAGAGAGAGAGAGAGAGATGAGACGGACGACGGACGAGGACGGAGGATGGATGGATGGATGAGGATGGATGGATGGATGGATGGATGGATGGATGGATGGATGGATGGATGGGGATGGATGGATGGATGGATGAGGGATGGATGGATGGGGATGGATGGATGGTGGATGGATGGATGGATGGATGGATGGATGGATGGTGTGATGGATGGATGGATGGATGGTGGATGGATGGATGGATGGATGGATGGATGGATGGATGGATGGATGGATGGATGGATGGATGGATGGATGGATGGATGGATGGATGGATGGATGGATGGAGGGACGGACGGACGGACGGACGGAGGTCTGATGGTGGAGAACGTATTTGAACTGTTTCTGGGGGTCCTATTGGGTGGAGGGGATATACCCAGTATAGTTGAGCCGGTGGAGAGTTGAAGATTGCGATCTTCTTCAACGAACTGTAAAATAAATGTCCCAAGAACCTGCATTCAAGAACCTTTCTTGTATGATTAAAGAATTAAGGAAATTGATTATACTTTACAAAGAAATGCCAAAAGCTTTACCTTTAACATGGCAGCAAAACTTAAGGCGCGATGCTCTTCCCTTTGTGGTTTCACAGTTGCTCAGGTTTTTAGAAGAGGAAGGGACAGATAGGAATATCCTACCCTGTAGTGAATTACAGCTGGCTAGCCTCAAGAGCGTGTTGATTAATGAAGGAACCGGTGCTCGTACGCTTCGAACCGCTGTCATTGAGAACGCGCAAGTAAGCCCTAGGCTGGTTTCACATCCCAGACGCATGAGGTGCAAGATTGCTGTCCATCGTAGGGGAATCATAATTAATGGTAAGCGTGTCTAGCAGGAGCTATACAGATTTTCTTCTTTTTGTTCTTCTTCATGAAATTTTTGCTGGCATTTGTGATCTTCTTGTGGCTTGCGGGAACGCGACCTTAGCGCGTTCCCTCACATTCGGCTTCGCCGCATTGCTTGCTTTTCGGGGAAATTGCTTGGCGAGACGTCGGCGAGGGGATCAGGCTCCTCGCCGAAGGAGTGTCTTGTGGTGGGCAAGATCGCGCGTAAAGGAAGCTACGGAGTACGATGTGCTGTTGGGCTAGTTGGTGCATTATGTATCACGAAACTTGCGCTGAATAGACATAAACAGACGAATGCGCATCGTCCGTCTTCCTTCGTCTGTTTATGTCTATTCAGCGCGAGTTTCGTGATACATGAAGCTACGGAGACTGGTATTCTCTAAGCGAAGTGACAGGCCGCGCCTGGCGACCTCTCTCCTTCGAAGATTGGGCAAAAAGAGAAATGTGACAATGGCTCCTACCGGCATTTCAGCGAGGCGAAGGCGAACGCGCTGAGGCACCCCAGAGGTTACTGTTGTCGCGGGGAGTCGAACCTCTCGATTCCCTTAAATGGCCCTGGCGAGGAATTAGCTTTCTCCGTCAACCAGCTAGCCTACATGCTCTTTGTATGTTTATTATTCAGTAATAAATGTAAATGAACTCAAACACATGTCGCTTCGTTTGTTCCGTACAGCCACGGCCCCACGCGGCTGGCGTAGTACAGCGCGTAGTCCCGAGATGGGAGGCAGCTTCTTAGCTGGGCGAAACGAGAAGACGAAGGCTAATTACTGTCTCTCGTTCCAGTTTTGGTATTACATGGTAAAGTATTTACCAACTTTTACCAGGGGAAATCCCAAACATGGGGCTTAAGTGTTTGTTCGGTGTGATAAAAGTTCTTTGTCAGAATCTGAAAAGTGTTACTGCTAGCGTGAATGTAATCGCTTCTGGAGGCAGGCGTACTTTCTTGACAGCGGAGTGAAAGTTGCTAAATCGTGCTAGAATATGTAAGCGGCGAGTTTTGTCAGTGCGCCGTTAAGGCGGGTCGTTTCTGCCGCGGCAAAGTGAGGCACTGAAGACCCGAAGTACCGCACCCATGAAGTGCTAGGGCAAACGCCTGAGCTGTAAGTGCAAGCCCGAAGTGAGCGAGTACGGAAGCTGCGTGACAAATTCGTGTCTGGGACAAAATCGCGGGACAACCCCCACCGCGGCTTGGGAGGGAGAGGGTGAGTTCGACTCTCGGAGCACAGTGTAGATGGCGCGACTAAAGGTTACCCAGTGTTCCCCGCCCGCAGTTGCCTGCTCGCACCGGCGGGTGCGTTGCCGCGATGGCTTTGTCATCTGCTTTAGCGACGGTTGTTTTGGGCGGTTTAGGCGCAGCTTCGCGTCCATTGCGTGCTTCCTTCGCACGGCTTGATTAACCTGTTTAACAAGCCGTCCTAGATAACTGGCAGCCAGTGGAATTAGGCGGGCATGTGGCAAAGATACGCAAAGGATTGGTTTGCAGGGCGGGTTTGCAGAAACGCTACCTTTTTCACTCTGCCTGCCATGAATTGGGCTCCGCTTTCTAGATCGGTTAATACCAACTCGGTTGTGATTTAAGAGGAATTACAAAAGGGGAAAGGAGAAACTGGTTCTGATAAGGAGCGATTATAAAAGCTCCTTCAGATTTCTGGCAATTCTCAAGCTTACTAAATTAACTACTTTAAATTGGTATAAATGGGAATCACTGAGCTCACATGACCGATTGTTTTCGTGTCTACGCTTGTGTGGCGTTGTGGTGTAGCCCCTAGCTAGCATATCAGGATGGCCAGTTTCCGCTGTCTCGCCCTTCGAAAGACGCTCCTCTCTGTTTTGTTTCGGCCGAAGTACATCTGGGCTACAGCGGCGGCGTCCACCGCTCTAGCCCGGCCGTAGGCCGACGCTGCTGCATTCGGGATGCCACCCCGGGAATTCCAGGTAACGGGTGCAGAATATCTGGTTCCTCTCTTTGTAGAGCCCTGCGTATGAATTCAAGTGACGTCGCATGGGCAATTGTTGTGGGTGTCGTTTAAAGCTTTGCTTTCCAACCACCTTCACAGCGTGGATTGAAGCCAAGTTTTTTTTCTCTGCTGTCTCTTTTATCGACTCCGGGAGTCATGGCTCTGGGAGCCGCGTTGCAAGGTGCCACGGGTGCCGTCAGGCCTGTCTGGTATTGCGGCTCGGCACCAGGTGGACGACAAAGCTTTTGTCTCCTTCGTGGCTGTACTATCAGGGCAGTAGAGCATGCCTCCGTTGTGTTGTCGGTCGTTGCCAAAGAATACGCGTGTAGCCCAAAGGCTTTGCGGAGCCAGCACCGCGTGGGAGAGGGCACGATTCAGGGGACGTAGCTTGTGAGCCGACGCACAGAAAACATTCCTTCTTCTCCACTGAATCGAGGGGTGCGTGTCGTCAGAATGATTGTTTTAAGTGAATCTGCACGTAGCGGGGAAAAAATCTCCTTCGCCTACAGATAGTGAGTTTTTGTGCGCATTCAAAAACAAGCCTTTTGACAGCCGCACTTCTTTGGGGTCGTGCCACGCGAATGATGCTAAGAAATGAAATTCCTTCCTGGCCTGAGTTCAGGGCTTGTCGAAATGCTTGAGGTGATATGCAATGCGAATTGGGTCACCCACGCTTGCTTGCTTTGTTACCTGCTGCCCCGGGTCTAGAGAGTTCGACCTCCTTCCTTCGAGGATGGGGCAAAAAGAGAAATGTGACAATGGCTGCTATCGGCATCTCAGCGAGGCAAAGGTGAACGCGCTGAGGCCCCCCAGAGATGACCGTAGTCACGGCGAGTGGAACCTCTCGATTTTCTTAAATTTCCCGGGCGAGGAAGTGGATCCTCGCCGTCAACAAGCTAGCCTGCATGTCCTTTGTATGTTTATTATTCAGAAATAAATGTCAGTGAGCTAAAACACATCTCGCTTCCTTTGTTCCGTAGAGCCACGGCCCGTCGCGGCTGCCGCGGTACACCGCGCAGCGGCGGGGTGGGGGATATCTTGCTAGCTGGGCGAAACGAGAAGACAAAGGCTGATTAGTGTCTCTCGCCGCCTGTTTTGGTATTAAACGGGACAGTAACTACTGTACTTTCACCCATAGAAATACACAGCCTATATTTCTTGTGTCGCGATTGGGGCTCACTTTCTTGCGCTCTCGATCGTTTTAAGTGCCTTTTTTTTTCCTTCACAGAAAAGTTAAATACAGGACGCTGATTCCGTGCCTTTCTAAAAGGAAACAAACATATTCGTTTGTCTAAGTAATTCTAAAGTAGATGCTTGTGTCAGATTCCAAATACACAATCGAGACGCATAAAACGGTTGCCCACTGTACTAAAAGTCGTTAAAAAGAGGCTCGATTTCTATTTCTGGCTAGTGTAGCGATGACCTTAATAGAGGTTTCCATAAAAAAATGCCGCATCAACCTCAAAAATGTTGTAGGGTGACTGATTACGGTTGAACAGTTAGGCCTGTCAGTACATCCCTGCTGCACCCGATTTAATGTCTTCTTTGACCTTTCTGTAGTGGTTTGAACTTGCGTAAACTCTTCGCGCATTGAACAACACGGAATGTTTTGCGCTGAAACCTATAGGGCTATGCATTACTGTAAGACGTCACTTTGTTACGGTGGCTCTGGCATCAAATAGGGACGCTGTAAAAGTGGTGGCTGCGGAAATATATTAGGCACTTCAGCGGCAAATGTCCACGGATTGTGCCCTTTGTTTATAAACTTGACTATATATATAAATAAGGACGGAACTCAGGAACCATGATAGAGCAGATGTGGTTTTTCCGTCATGCTCTTCGTTGTTTGCTTACATGAAAAAAACATCTAGTATTTATTCTTCAAACCATTTATATCACCGACAGGGGTTATGTAACGTTAAACCGTCTTGTAGTTTCTTAAAAAGGACCAATTCGCGTCAGGGTGCACTTCCAACTTTCAATAAGGTGAACCTGAGAGACAAAGTAACATACGTCATTTTGCGGGCGAAGAAACGATAAATGTAATTCGTCATGTGGTTACGAGCTACGAAGTAATAGCGGAAAAATTTAGACGACCTCACTATCCAGTACTATTTTATATTTATTATGCCTTTCTAGTTCAGCCACCTGGTTTTCTGTCCTACTTTCCTGGTAATTTTATATCAGGTGCGTCTTCAACTAACGAATTATCCCTTGTGGCCGCTTTCAGCTCCTCGATGTATTTACTATCGTTTACGTTCCCGCTTATTCTGATTTACGACAACGAGAAAACAAAAAGACTTCTGGCCAAGCAAATTAAATAAGAACCCTGCTCCACAGACGTCATTACGCAAAGTTAGAGCTTCGGTGCCTGAAACAAACCGAGCTCTCAGCTCCACATTTGCGGCAGTACCATAACTTTTATTCCTTTTTTTCTCTTCCACTGTTGACACACCGGAGAAATATTCTGACGTTGTCTTTTTCATTTCTTTCCGCCAAATAAATATCTTAGGCTCTGCTGCGAGTTTGGTTCCGGCGGACACGAGAGCGAGGCGGCCATGCGGGCAATCGATAATTCAACTTATGGACTCACGAGGTGGCTTCCAATTACCCACAAGCTCTTCCTACCACAAAGAGCAATGAGACATCAAAAATTTCTTCGGAAATAGTTTCTGTCCTTTCTCTTCCTGGGATTGAATTTTGCCTAGAGTCATGGTATGTTAGATTTCTCTCTTTTGCTGCACAAAATACCGGGACTCTTACCACGAATATCTCCCCCGCCCCAACGGCTTTAAGTGGCTAAAATCACATTCATCCACCCGGAAGTTTCCGGTCTTTTGACTTGAAGTGCAATTGGTAGTACTGCAGGCTCATCTGCATCAAGCGTTCCGCTGTGTTAAATTTAGTGTTCTTTTTGGACTTAACTTTAAGTGCGCACTCAAACAAACTGTATCTGTAAGCCAGTTGAATAACCGGATTATGAAGACCGAAATGCGAGCAGCCAATATATTTCCAGAAAATAGAAAATCGAGCGAATGTTTTTGGAACCAAGGAGGAGGGAAAGCTGTCCCCTAAATGCATATTCGGTGTTTCATGCCTTACGGCTCACCTGAATTAGTTGGTATATCCAAACCGTTAACACTAAGATGAACAAGCTCTACGGCCAAAAAGCTTAGAATGTTGGTCAACACTGTTTCGAAGGTTTGCCATATAAGCTATTTGAATGTGAAAGCCGACCTTCGTTCAATCAACGACAAGAGAGATAAAGAGAGGCATCGACTATCCGGCACCATCAGCAAGACTAGTGGAAATAGCCGCGATCGGGTGGTTTTAGGGCCTAGATGAGGTATTGTACGTCCAGATGACGTTCATGTAAACAAAACAGGGTGAGAAGAGCACTCAGCGCGTTTCTTAGAATACGCAGCTGACGTCTTTGTCAGAAGGTCAACATTACTGGCAGTAGTGTCCATGTTAGAGCAGGTGGTTTTGATGGCCTAGCTCCGTCTTCTGTTCAGTTTACTGTTATTGAATGCTTGTGCGCCTTCACCGGCGTAATACGGAGATTCGTCGACGGTAAGTTCAGGATCATGAAAATGAATTCGTTCTGCTTATCTTATACTGACTCGGTTGTTTTCGTTGCACAGTGACCCACTTGCACCGCGTACTACAGGCTGCAGCTCAAGAACACAGGAAGTTTCGTATGCGACACATCTCCTTAATAACATGGCAACTTTTATCTGCAAAAAAAGGCAAACACTTGAGTTCATGTCACAATCTCCGGGGATGGTCAGGGGGGCGACAATTCTAAAAGAAAGAAAATTGGCGCAACTTGCACTATTGGTGCAAGGCTGGAGAAACAGCTGAGCTTGTGGCTTCTGTCCATTTGTCGCATATCTATTTGTTGCAGCTCACAAGTATTTCCGAACTTGCCGCTGAAAGTTATCCGTGACTGACAGGTCCCGGATCGCTTTGTCCGTAGCCTTTCAAATGTCTCGCAAGGTGGACCGCGTTAGCACGCGCTAAAACCGACGGCGAGCGGCTTCGCAAGCTTGGCGTCTGTAGAGCCAACTCGGCGTCTGTGCTCCCCAATGCAGGGCAGAAGACACATGAACTTGCGAGGAAAACAGCACGCGAGAGATCACGCCACGAACGATATGGGCAGAGTGTTCTCGGAGTCCGAGCTGGCCGACGCCGGGCGCTCCTCACCAGGCGCGCCCTCACGTGCACTCGGTATTTTGCTTGGTATTTGTTTGCGATCTCCTTATGTGGCGCAAGGCCCTGCAAGCCTGTACGGCGCCCAGCACTCCTCACGAGGCGCATATTCACGTGCCCTCGTGAGTTTTCTGGTAACTCTACACGGCAGGACTTAAAGCTGAAATAGCTCTGCTGTTGAAAATATCTACCAACATCGTCTTCTTTTAGCGACACACAGGTGATTCTGTTTTGGGGGTGCAATGACGGTGTTTGCGTTTGTTGGATGCTTGTAGACGCTCTTTGGCAAGAATTCGTTTAGGGGCTTACCTCTGAAGATGCCTTTACAAGGCACAGCAGTTACAGGCAGAAGTGGTTGAAGGGCAGACGAACATGCAGGCTAAAGAAGAGCCTTAGTAATTGATGACGAGTGCGTCTCTACTTCTGGCCTCCGGACAGAAAGCAAAAACGAAACTACGAAGCGAAAGGAAGGGAATGTGCCAACATCAGAAGTGCACTGTCTGATTGGACATGTTCACGCAGCAAGAGAAATAGTCCGGCTGGAGGCCTTTCATTTGAACGAAGATATTGGATAAAGGGAGACCAGTCGGCCTGGAAGGCGCAGAATACCGCCTCTGGCCAAAAGTTCAGACTGTGAATAGCGCTCTACTGTGAACACGTCGTGGCTTCTGGGGAAAATTGCTTTCGGAAAATACCATAATTTTCTTCTGGGGCGAGTGGGTGCGAGTAAGCAAGGCCTAATTACTTGTCCAATTGCTCGCGTAGATACGCTGGACTCACGGGGTTTTTTCCGCAATTTTTGAAATGAATAGTCTTTCTTGGGCTACTTAAGCGAGAAAATTTTGGTCTGTCTGTCTGTCTGTCTGTCTGTCTGTCTGTCTGTCTGTCTGTCTGTCTGTCTGTCAATTCAGTCACTGGCCTAAAAGGGAAAAATCATCAAACACGAAGTTTATATCTGCAAAACCCTTCCAGACCACTTCATCTGAAAGCACCGTGCATACTTGTCAACATTGTTCACCAAAAAGAGGAAACATTAAGCCTAAGCCAATTTGAGCAAAGCATCTATAGAGAAGTGATATTGGCAGTGTTCGTTTAAAATACATGGTTGCTTCCGTTTTGCGACACCAAATACCAAAATATTACAGTCTACTAAGTGCGGAAATTTAGAGTAACGTCGATGCGTGGAAGACTTCCCATTGGTTTGCTACGTGCATCAGCCATCGCCTGCTACAACGCAAAACCCTACCTTTTACCTTCTGCTGGCAGTGATTCCATCGAAACAGACACACTTTTTTTTCGTAGAAAGCGTGCTTGTGTTATGTTTCTGATCAATACTGGGTGCACGCTGAACAGTGGCAGCACAATCAGGGCGTATTTCCTCTTTGGACACGCCAGAAACTACCGGAAGAGGGGAAATGTATAGCAATCGCGGTCCTCGCTGGAAATTTATTACCCCTCGGCGTCGTTATAAAGAGCCCGAACGTCTTCGAGCCAGGTTTTCCGCCTCTTATCTATCGAGGTGCCATATCTAGAGACATCTGCCACTACGTCTTGCTGACGGCTGGCCCTGGCCACAAACTCTTGAGCATTTACGTTGCTACAAGTGTTCGGTTTATTTAGCTCATTGGATGATGAAGCTAAAAAAATATATACAATTATATACAATATATATATACATAATATATATATATACATAAAAAAAATATACAATTAGGCGGAAGTCGAGGTGTTCTGAATTTATTTTAAGTCCGAAATTCTGTGCTTCATTGCCATGAAAACTACACCAGGGTGAAAAACTGTGCTATGGAGAACAACAAAACTAATTCACTATTCTGAGATACGTAGTTGCAGTGGTTTTTTCCAACCTCTAATCGCCTTATTGCATTTAATTGATCCATGAATGTAGGATTAGCGTAACACGGCTTACTTTTTTCTATTGTTAAGGGTGGCCGGAGGTGGAATCTGTGTAATGGGACCTTTGTTCGCTTTAAGGAGAAAAAATGGAGCTGGCAGTCTTGCTGATTTTGCGATTACAAATCTCGTCATATATTGGAGAAATGATTCCGCTATCGACGGTACATAAAGTTTATCAGTGATGTTCTCGCCCATAGAGATACCATTTAGGTTTCGGCCTAATAACTCCTAATAACTGTGCCTAACAACTCCCAGAGATCAAAGAACACGGGAAACACAGAAAATATTTTGGGGAGTTTTTAAATGTGTCTCTAGAAAAATAACACTTCCCCAGATATTTCGCGGACAACTGCTCCAAAGCACAAGAGGTTATAAAAACGTTTTAAATGGCGAAAACCCGAAGTACAAAAATGTACATAAAAGTCTGTGAGAGTCTGTGAGAGAATCGCTGTAAATGCGTAGTTCGCTGGCTTTTCGCCACATAAGCGAAGAGTGAAAATTTAGACGAGTCTCAACCGCAGGTGCTTTTCTGAAGCTGACCATGCATTTCGAATATTCTTTTGGAGGGAGCTTTTTTTTATTCATCAAACATGCGCAGAGGCCTCGAGTGTGAAAAGTGCGCAAATTGCTAAATGTCCCTTTGGTGCCATCATCATCGTGAAATAGAATTGTCGCTTAATTATTCACGCCATTTGTGGCCAGTCGTGACCGCTAACGCTGCTGTCTGTCTTCTCTTTCTGTGATAGAAATTAGGAAATGTAATAATAGACAAGGTTCAAGTAAGTTATACAGCTTCGTAACCAAAGAAATGCCTTAAATTGAACCCCCAGCTTTAAAAGCTGTAGGAAATCTCATTCCACCTCACAAATCTTTGGTATCCCCCCCCCCCAAGCCAGCCCACTGTCATCCTCTGTTGTGTCAACACTGGCCCAATGCTGTATCAGTCGGTGCTGTAAAGAACATGGGCCAAATTCATTACCACACCGCAAGAACACAGATCACTTCAGCAGAAGGAACAAACGTTAAAAAGAATGCAGTGTTTTTTTCGACTGCTGCTGGAACACGGTGCTGGAAGTGAGGCCAGTACAAGAGCCTTATTTCAACTGCGAACGTTAGACTCACCGAGTCGTTCATCTCCCTTTATCTGATCAGGATGTGCCCGCCCATAAAAGCAGTTTCTTGTTATATGTGGCTTGGCACGCGCGCTCTACTTCCTGCGTTCACAAACGCTGCGAAATGGACACAGGCTTTGCGAGAGAATATCCGTGCCACCGAAATCCGTCCTGTTCTCCGATAATACGTGACTAAAGAGTCGAAAACTCATGAGGCTCGTTTGTTAAAAAGAACTTCCTTACAGATCGTTCGCTCCGTTAGCCTCGTATCTATTGTGTATTGTTTGCAAGTGTATTCTTTACACTAAAGAACTAGGCTTACAAAGTTTCCCCGCTTCAGATTCGCCATTGCTAGACCTCCGCCCCTCCCTGATCTTATTTCCTGGTGCCAGCTGGGACTTCTTCTAGAGCAGCTTAAGCGTTTAGGCCCTTCGTGTTTTAGGCTTGAGTACAAGGGATGAACACCGAACGCCAAATAATCGCAGTTTATATACTTCGGAATTTCGATGCATAAATCTGAGTGCCTACTAGTGCCTCATGGCTACATTTGTTAGGCGTATGCGACAATACAATGCTTTCTTTTTTGACATGGGCGAGTGTTATGAAAAATTTCAAACTTTATCTGAGAGCTAGCTGGTCCCCACTCCTGAACTCAATAATACTGGTCGTTACGTGGTGATAAAATGCGCCTGTTTCCTGGTTTGCTCGAATTAATCAATGATTAAGGTTTGTTCCCGCACAGGCAATCTTTGACATTACATTATTTATTTGTTTACTATTGACCAAAGAAACTAAACAGCAGTGTATATGTTTGTCTTTTGCAGCTTACCTCTGGTGAGATTAGTATCAGCCTTAAAGATATCACACCGTGACATTTGAGCATATGCAGCGTGTTTTCTGTAACTTCAATAAAAAAACGGATCAACAGCCTCAAAATGGTGTAAGGTGACTGATTAGGGTTCACCAGTTACCCTGTCATTACATCCATACTGCGCTCTATTAATTGTCTTTACTGACTTTTCTGTGGTTGTTTGAACCTGCGTAAAGTCTTCGGCCATTGAACCCGAAAGTTTTGCCTATAGGGCTATACATCGCAGTCTGGCGTCACTGGGTTACAGTGGCTCTGGCGTTAAATATGGTCGCTGTAAAAGTGATGGCTGCAGAAATACTGTAGGCACTTCAGCGGAAAATGCCCACAGATTCTCCCCTGTGTTTATAAACATGACCTACGTATATAAGGACAGAACTGAGGAACCATAATAGAGCAGATGTCGTGGTTTTTGCATCATGCTCTTCGTTGTTTGTTTGTGTGAAAAAACATTTAGTATTTATTCTTCGAGACATTTAAATCACCGGCAGGGGTTTTCTAGCGTTAAACGATCTTAAACGGGACAAATTCGCGTCTGGGCACTCACCACATTCAATAAGTTAAGCTGAGAAATAAAGTAAAATACACACATTTTGCGGACCAAGAAATGATAAACGTAATTAAACAGGTTGTTACAAGCTACGAAGTAATACCGAAACATTAAGACGACCTCACCCTCCAGTATTTTATAATTATATGCTTTTCGAGTTCAGCCAGGTGAACTTTGTTTCCTACTTTTGTTGTATTTTCATTTCAGGTGCGCCTTTAATTAGCGAATTATCCCTTGCGACCACTTTCCGCTCCTCGGTATATTTACTTTCTTCTGCGTTCCGCTTAGTCTGATTTACGACAACAAAAAAAAAACTTCTGGCCAAGGAAATTAAATAGGAACCCGGCTCCACTGATGTCATTACGCAAAGTTACAGCTTCGGTGCGTGAACCAAACCGAACTCACAGCTCCAATTAAGTTTTATTGATTTTTTTTATCTTCCACTGTTGACACACCGGAGAAATATTCTGATATTTTTTTTTCGTTCCGCCAAACAAAATTTCTTCGGCGGACGCGATAGCGAGGCGGCCATGCGAGAATCGATAGTTTAACTTACAGACCCACGAGATGGCTTCCAATTGGCCGGAAGCTCCTTATACCACAAAGAGCAATGAGAGTGCCAAAATTCCTGCGAAATTTGTAGGTCGTTTCTCTTCCTATAATTTAATTTTGCCCCAGAGTCATTGTGTTTTAGATTTCTCTGTTGCTGCTAGAATTACCAGACCTTTTACCGCGAATCTCAACCGCGCTCCAGTAGCTTTTACGGACTAAAATCGGATTCATCCACCCGGAAATTTCCGGGCTTTTGACTTGAAGTGCAATTGGTAGTGCTGCAGGATTATCTACATCAAGGGTTCCGCTGTGCTGAATTTTCAGTGTTCTTTTTGGACTGAACTTTAAGTGTGCACTCAAACAAACTGTACCTGTAAGCCTATTGAGTAACCGGATTAAGAAGTCCGCAATGCGAGCGCCCAATAAATTGCCATAAAATTGATAACGCCCTCATGTTAATAATACGTGTAAGTCTCTTTCCCACCGAGGTGTCGGAGCGGCGTTGGATGCCACACTGAGACGTTGATCAGAACTGCATTCCCAGTAGTGCACAAGAAAATGCAGATCGCAGTACCGCCTCTCCGTTACCTTGATTGGTATGGCACCGGGCGCTTATTTCGAAGGTCATGGACTCGGTAATAGACTCGTGGCGCATGTTTATTCCAGCTTTCTTTCAAGAAATTAGAAACTTCTATTTTCTCTCTCTCTCACACACACGCACACAAACACACACGCACACACATACACACATGTACGCACCTACAAACGCACGCACACACACGCACGCATGCATGCACACACTTACACACGCACACACCCATGCACACACCCACGTACGCACACGCGCGCACGCACGCACACACAAACACGCGCGCACGCACGCAGGCACACACGCACGCGCGCACACACACACACACACGCACAGACACGCACGCACGCACACACACAAGGAGACGCAAACACACGCGCACACACGCACACGCACACGCACACACATGCACACGCCACAGACACACACACGCACGCACCCGCACGCAAGGTTTAACTACCGTCCCGACGCACGCACGAACGCACCCACACGCACACACACGCCACACGCAACACACATACACGCCCCACCACACACACACACCACACACACACACACACGCACACACACACAAAAACAGTTTAACTACCGTTTATTAACTGGTCGCTTTCCTGTCTGTGTTAATTCCCAGAACCGGTCGCTCCTAATTTTTAATAAATATATATGGCGGGTATATATATCGCTTGTCAGGTGTTTGGAACAGTGTGATTAATATTGCTTTAGTTGTGTACTAGAGAAAGCAGACTATACGACAAAAGGGTAATTAAAACCGTTAAATATACAGCAGTGGCAACGAAACTGGCTTAAACGGGAGTGTAAAGATTGCAAAAAGAGAGAAGATACTGAAAAGGCGCTATATACGGAATGGAGGAGCGCGGTTACGAATAGATCTGTACCCGTTCACGAAAACATGGATGAAGAAAAAAAGGCAGGAATAACCGTCAGCGGTTGTTAGGAACGAGGAGGGAGGGGTAACTGAGGGCCCAGTCTATGGACAGCAATTAATTGCGAATGAACACGTGGCACCACGCACCGATAAGCAACTCGGCTTTTACCATGCACAGTGATGGACACTGTGCGTGGAAGATGAAATGCATGGAAACAATCTGTTTTCAGAACTCGTCGGCCAAAAGTCTTTTCGCCGCCTGTCGATGAAAACCAATAGTTCTTCGTTTGACTATTCTTCGAAGAATAGTTCTTCGTTTGATTATTCGTTTGAATTTCATTACATGTCACAAAATTAAGGCTGCGAATATGCGGAAACGCGGGCAGTGAAGAAGAAAAAATATATATCAGCTCGGCTGTCGCCTCTTTCTAACTCACATTCTAGGTTTAATGGTTGGCTTTCCCGGTAACAAGTTTACAGGGCAGGGTTCCTTTTATGAGCTTCTGGCTGAGCGGAACATTTGTGGAATAAAAGAGCGAGAATAACCCGCACCGTTATAAGCGCCAGTGCAAACAGGTTAGTTGTGGCTAGGCAAAGGTTTGTGCTTCAGTCAGGCTCTTTAGGGACCACGAAACCTTCAAACAGAGGAGATCCGGGAGTAAGGGCTGCTTTGCGTTTAGCCTGACTGTTCTTGCTTCTGACGTGTAACCACTTACGCAGTCTGTATAAGTACTAGTTTGGATAGGTTTGTTACTCCGCTTCCAAGGAAATCGACGACCAACAACTAAGCTGGTTTTGTAGGCGGTCGCTGATTGAAGGGAGAGAAAACAAGTTTGAGTTATCTGGGTATTACAGTTGTTACGCTAAGACAAAAGAAAAGAACATTTCAGCTTTCGCCTAATGAAGATCTTTACATGATGTCGCAACGCTTGATCAGAGACTAAAAAGCATAACGCCAGAAAAAAAAATCAACCGGTTTCGGTAAGCTGGCCCAGTTACCTCTTGGCGGATGTGAAACTTGAGCAAACTTTTATTCCATTAATTTTAAAAAAATGTGCGTTTGCACAGCCAACTTGCACTGACATGATATACATAATTCTCAGGGGATCGCTACTCAGCTACATTGCGGCGTGACATTTCAGCCCCCTGATAAAACCATGCGAAAATGCGACCAAGAGGGCTCTTGTCACGAAACCGGTGCACACAGTAACAACATGTACTAGTGCAGTATACCTCTCACTCAAACTCCGAAAATTGGGCAGTCTAGTAATGCTGTGCTTGCACAAGAAGAGGCCCAGGCATCAAAAATTGTTTGCTGCTTGTCGAAGGCTTGTAAAGACATTGGCATAGCAGCAGTTTATCTTGGCTTTTATCGCCAGCGGTAATTTGTGTCTTCAAGGTGGGTAACCTCCGTATACGATCACAAGTATACTCGTCGAAAGTATTAATGTAAAACGCCGAACAAAAAAAAGGTTCATGCGCAAAAAAGTCCCTGTACCCAACCCCTCCTCTGCAAATCGACCACGCAGTGATTTGCCCCCGCATCAATATCTCCGCTTCCGAAAGTCGTGCACCTTTATTCTCAAGATTGGCTGTTTTCAAATAACAACGTATAACCAACTACACAGTAAATGAAAACTAGCCGGATGGAGGTTTCATTAGGTGTATGCTACGGTAAATCGTCCAGCAGTACAACACTTACTCCGTACTGCAGAGTGTATAAAGCCCTCTACGCCTAAACACTCCGTCAACCAAGTGACGGTGTAAATACGAAGCGATAACATTTCCTTTCATTTTCATTTCATTTCATTTACTTTACCCTCAAGGCCAGAGGCATTACAGAGGGGAGTGGGTTACAAACACAAAAGAACAGATAGTACAATGCAGCAAAAAGGTAGTGTATAACAGGTCTATGTGGTTCCTAAAGTAACAATGTTAGCTAAAGTTATGCGAAACTGTTGATGGTTTTCAATGGCGGCGGTTGGTCCGGGTAGGTGGTTCCAGTCATATGCTGTGCGAGACATGAAAGACTGAGAACAAGATTTTGTGCGACAGGACATGATTGCAACTTTATGACGGTGATCAATGCGGGCAGAAACATATGAAGGCACAGAAACCAAGATGGCACGCAAGTAGAGATTGTGATAGTACATTCTATGAAATAAACAAAGAGGAAAATACTGACGACGATGGGCGAGCTGGGGCAAATGCAAGGTATTTTTCATGGAGGTTACGCTGGATGCTCTACTGTAATTGCCTGTAATAAATCGCGCAGCATTGTTTTGAACGAGTTCGAGAGATTTGATTCAAATTTCAGTGCCAGGATCCCATATTGGTGCAGCGTATTCTAATTTAGATCTTACCAAGGATGTGTACAAAAAGTGTCTTAAGGGAAATAGGAGCAGATGAATAGTTACGGCGAAGGTATCCAAGCATGCGGTTGGCGTTGTTAATTATTTGTTCAATATGCAATGCCCATGAAAGCGACGACCTTATGTGAACCCCTAAGTAGCGATATGACGTTACAGCTTCGAGCGGGACGTTGTTGAGATGATAAATGGCTGGAGAAGATGAAATCCGTGAGACACGCATAGTTTTACATTTAGTAGTGTTTAGTTCCATGTTCCACTTCCTACATCATGCGGATACCGCGTCAATATCATTCTGAAGCATGTTAGTGTCGTTATCGTTGATTATTTCGCAAAAAATAACGCAATCATCGGCAAATAGGTTAATACTAGAAGAGACACAATCAGGTAGATCATTAATTGAAATTAAGAAGAGAAGGGGGCCTAATACCGAGCCTTGAGGCACGCCAGAGTGAACAGGGCTAGGAGATGATTCTTGGCCATTACACGTTACGTGCTTTGAGCGGTTCAGAAGAAATTGTTCTATCCACAAAAAAGTGTTACTGTCCATGTTAAGTTGGCTAAGTTTGAAGAGGAGGGATTTATGGCATATTTTATCGAACGCTTTTTAAAAGTCAAGAAAAAGGCAATCTGCGCATGAACCACGATCAAGAATGGTATTAAGTTTATGAGTGAAGCAAAGTAACTGTGTTTCGCAAAAGAAAGTCTTCCTGAAACCGTGCTGATAAGGCGAGAAAAAAGAATTTGTTTCAAGAAAAGTTACTAAGTGGGAGTACAAGATATGTTCTAAGATTTTACATGGGATGCTGGTTACTGCAAGGTCACTTTATTTGGAATGCGTGCTTATGAGTGTGTAGAATAGGCGCAGATATTAAGGGCTTACTTGAGAACTGCAAATAAAATATATCGGTGTTTCAACGAGCACAAGCAGCTATGACTATGGGGCGTGCCGTAATAGATCATTTTGGCCACTTTGGTTTTTTCTTTTTTTTTTGCCTGGCGAACATATTCACACACGAGATTTATTGTCTTTCGCGTTAATCGGAAAAACGCCGCTGGGGCCGCGATCGCACCGCCATCCTTGGGCTAAGTAGTACAACCCCACTGGGCCACCGTATGGCTGGTAGCCGCATGTATTTTCTACCATGTTTCATGTTTCAACTGATTGGTATTTCCTTTGAGTTTTATGCGATTTATTTCTCGATGTGAGTTATACTCTATTATCGTATTTATTCCTGTTCCCTCTATATGTTTGGGTATCAGCTGATGTATTTTTGAACGCAAATGTTTTGTTCTGTTGTGAAGTTGACGTGCCACTACTGGGACAATGAAATAAATGTCTATTTTTTTTTTTTTGCAAGTCTTGGTACTGCCTTGGTCAGCGTGGTTCTTAAAAACACAAAATACTTCACTAGACACTCAAAAACACTTATTTGCGGAGCAGCTTTAGGTGACATAAAAAGCTCCGGTGGATGCTTAAAGGGACACTGAAGTGAATTGGTCAAGCTCCCGTTTTTGCTTGCACTGCGTAGACTGGCTCAAATTAGCACACTTTTCATCGTTTATCCGGTTGACAAATCGGTAATTATTTTACAAAGCGCGAAAGAAGAAAAACTACCATGCGCGGTTTGCGGCGGCCGCACCAACTAAATCTGTGACGTTGGGAGGAGCGGGCACCGTGATTGGACGATGCCCAAGGTGAGCAACCAAACAAGTTTCGGTTTCGGTTTCGGTTCTGTAAAACACAACCGGTGGCGTTGTTGGATGGGCATTCTCAATAACCCAGTAACCATCGTACCGCGCTTCTGCCATGTTGTCAGCTGTAAAATGCATAAAGATAAGCCTCCCAGGATGGCTTGGAATCGTAGCATTCACTAGCCGAGGCCTACGCAGTGCATGGACGCCCTCCGCGTACCCGCAGACGCCCAAATGTCATGCGCTTTTCCCCCATATTTGGAGCTTGCCTCACTCATGCCTGTACCGTAAAAAGCGTGTTCGCACGAGGCCAAGGGTCTGTTCATTCTGGCCTGTGCCCACTGCCCGCAAGCAGTCGGTGCTTATGGCAACAGCACGCCAACGAGAACTCGCTAGCGCGCCAGTGCCAGCCTGCGCGCGTTCTGTGAACTAGTTCGTGGAGCCATGAACGTTGCGGCCCAAAAAAAGGTGAACTCAATGTAGAAAACATCGGCAGAAAACGAAAAAGTAAGTTTACAAAAAAAAAAAGCACGCACCCGCGGGGACTCGAACTCGTGACTTGCAAAACACTTGCGGCAACATACCTAGCGCCCCAGACTACTCGCCACGAGACAGGCTCCGCCGACCTTGGTAATATAAGGTATATATTGTACAACAAGTTTACACTTTTATTTAGTTTTGGCATTTCAAGCAGCTTAGGTGACTATTTGCTGTATTTCGCTCGTGCAGTAAGCGTCCCCCGAGTTTCCACAATAGCTCACGTCTAGCAATTGCATTTCGTAGACGGAAAAGCGTTCGCAGATGCGTAGTCGTGCTGCTGACCGCTGTGCTTGTTCGCCCAGCGCAAAAAAGTGCTTGCCGCACCCTATTTTTACGCTGTACGGTGAAAATATCAGTTGATTTTATTTCTTTAGTGCCTATATTGACTGCGCTGACTCTTCTCCCGCCTTCAAGAGGCCTTATATTTTCCTGCTGGCGTACCAGTCGGCGAAGCGTCGCATGTGCGCTTGTGCAGCGCTTGTATGAAGCGACCTTGACTTGGAGCTAGATACAGTTTACAAACTAACCAAGTAAAGAAAGGCCCATTCTTCCATTCACAAACGTGTCCTGGCTTCGTTTCAACTGAACGAACGAATTGCGACGACCCGTCGGCGGCCGGCGGACGAAACGCTGGGCCGACTGACTCTGTCTGAAGGCCGGGGAGCCGTGCAGTAGCGCAGCCAATTGCGAGCTCGGCTCCTCGTGACGTCACACGAAAACGCCACAGAAAATGGGCGAGCGTAAAGAGAGAAGGACAGCATTTTCGAATTAATTTTTCTACTAAACAAAATCGCATAAAGGCGCCCAGAGTGGTCGTAACATGGCCTGGGGACTCCGGACTACAATTTGCGCAAGTAATCCCGCAATGTTTACATATCACTTCAGTGTCCCTTTAATACGCCCTCCTATTGGGATGTTCTTAATTACATAAAATACTCGGCTAAATGCCACAAAAAACTCGTATCTCCAACGGAGTAATTGGAAGCACGAAATACTCTGCTAAATGCCGCCAAAAGCTCTCCCCTCCTCAGCGGAGTAATAAGAGCGAAAATACTCCGCTAAATGCCTGAAAGAGCTCCCTCACTTAGGGGAGTTTACTAGATACTCCCTTTAAGCGGAGTGAACAAAACTCCGTATACGGAGCACGCTAGAGGACAAGCTATTTACTCCCTATCCAGAGTATTTTCGTTTAGAGTGTACGGTAAATGTTCTGTCCTTGCAGGCGTTTCCTTGCGCTTTTCACTAAGCCAAAATTATACCTTGAAAAACGCCTTCCCCCGGAAAGAACTCAGGATTCTCGCTTCTTTCAGTGTTTTTCCTACACATCGGGAATTTCTTCATGTATCAAGAAACGTAGTGGAGGAAGCTTTCGTATGCTTTGGGCCCCAATTATGCATGAACCTTCCTAGCAAAGGACCTGGCGGCGGTGAGTTGAAGGCGGCTGCGAAGCGAAATACAGGCATTGAAAAGGGATCGGCGAAGGTAAACTTCAAACAACCCATACAGCGGTGGCATAGAAATGCGAGGAGCTTCTACAAAGTAAGCCAAATTTTTAGAGACAGGAATTCGCGACGCAATAGACTAAAATGTTCCTTAAGCTTCTTGATGATTGTATTGATCTCAACGAGAAGAAGCTAGCTCGAAGATCCCGGAAAGAGGATTACTCCAAAAGGCCCATCTTTCATCTCACTGGAAGTGAGTGCAGCTCTAAATGTGTGGCCCAATATTTTCTCTTTTATTATCCAATACATCCAAGTGAGCAGCGATAGGCGTCTGGAAAAAAACATGGCAATGTATACGTTATATACTCGGGAAATCGATATGTTCTGTGCTGGAGGAGAAAGAGAAGAGCTGTTAGAACCAGTTGAGAAGCCGCGAAGATGCGTAGAAACAGCAGAAACATTTGTTTTTAGACTCTTGGGGAGAGGACAGACGAGTGCGACCTACTGGGGCTGCGCATGTAGTGTTGAGACAAGGAGCTGTACATATCCCCAGGCAAACTCCCACTTGACATCGGGAACTTTGTGAGCACCCAGTTTGACGGGGCAGAATGTTAAATGTTATCAACACACTCAGGAGATAGTCTTCGTTCTCATGAGTCTGGCCATCACTAAATCAGACGAGAAGGAGCTCATCCAGTTCATGTTCATGGAGGAGATTCCTGGTGGCCGGAACCCATGAATGTTCTACAGGATACATGGAAGAAAATGGTAACGAGAAGAAAAACGAGATAAAAACAGAAAAACAAGGAGCAATGGCCCCAGGCATGGGTTGTATAAAAACGTTACAAGAAATTACTTCGGAAAGCCGGAAAATAGCACAGGCTTGAAATATTTAGGGAAAAATTGGCGCCGCTTGCACTAGTGGTGCATGGCTGGAGAAACAGCAGAGCTGGGGGTCAACCTAGCTTCGCCCGAAATGACAGCCGATCCCAGGAGGGTAGTAGCACCCGAACCCCAGCAATGCAAAGCCTATTTGGACGGCATTCTATAGCAATGCTCATGAAAGTATGCACAGTGTTCTATTCAGTACCAATAGGGGTCATAGTCGTCACAGTAGCAATAGGCGTCTTCACCTTGATGGACTTTCACTCCTTCGTCAGTTGGTCACGTGCCGTGTCCTTTTGTGAATTGTGAAGTGGTAGCTTGAAAGATTCGCCATCGTCTTTTTCGGCATGGCGGACCCGTATCGCTGGTCGCTACGCGATGATGACGAAGGCAGGAGCTCGTCACGCGCGGCTCAGGCCAAACCAATCCTTAACGACACCGGGCGCTCCTCACGAGGGGGAACGCTCACGTGCGCTCGATATTTTTTCTAAAGCCACTGCGCGAACGTCATGCCAGGCACCGCCCATCCGTTTCTTTGGAAGGAAAGTTTGACATCCACCTGAGTGCAGCCATACGGCTACAAAGGAAAGCTATACAGCTTCCTCAGAAACTCCGCAGTTGAAGACAAATTCCTTCTGGTTCAGGATTGGAACCCGGGACCACCCCTTAACCGGAGAAGTCGCTCTACCAACTGAGCTAACCAGGAGGCTAGTCGTTTGTAGCGCGAGAACGATTGATCAACAACTCGAATTAAAGGACAGCTGTTAGTCGTGGTTCTTCTTTATATCGGCCAGCGGTTTCTTCTTTATATTTTTTTGCGAACGCCAACGAACCAAGCTCAAGCTTAAATAGCTCGGCTGTTAAAATTGAACGCCTTCTCACTCGCAGATGCCAGGAGGCCGTTCCACTACGTTTTACTGCGTTTAAAAAACATCGTCCCCGATAATGACGAAATACTTTGAAGAATACTACCAAAGCTGATCCGCGAAAGCAATCACAATGTACGCGCCAGCTTTTTTCCCGTCTTAAAAAAAGGTACAGTGTCGGGGACTAATAATCGGGTTAGCGACGAATATACCGGAAAATTCTGCAAGAATCCTCTGTCTCATTATTTCTAGCCTTTAGTTGAGGTTTCAATAGTGGTCTGTCCTGGGTGTGGCCTTAGCATGACATTGACATGCACCTGGATGTGCCCAATTCACACGTGATAGAAGCCCCGAGAGGCGGGGACTGTTCGGTCATCTGCCGTTGTGTAATGCGTTCTACCGTCACAATATGCTGTCTTATGAGCAAGAAAAATCAATAAAAAATAGGTCGCTTCAGACATGGCGACATATAACCATACCATTATACAGCTTTATTACGTTAATGAACCCGAAAGGAAAATGACTATGGTGATGGTATTTATTAGCTAGGAGGGGCCTCGTACCCAAGGGGGGTAGGAATTATAGGAAGGGAATAGCGATGTGCACGCCTTTGTGCCTACAGTCGTGAATGCTATCTTGACAAGGATATCAGGCTCGCCTGAGACTGCTCTAAAGAGACCGCTTTTTAGCGCGTAGCGGCCTTTGTTCCCGAGCAAAGTTGTTTCCGTGCGAACTGATCCAAGATGGACGTTTAGTTAAGTAGGGGCTTGGCATTTTTTGAGCGAGGCATCCCTACCCCTGCTAAAGCGTGTGCAATACCAGATTAAGTGGCCCGGCACACCTTGTGTCTCGCAGTAGGGGCACGTGGGTGCCGATGTAGAGGGCGTGGCTTCGTTGAACCAGTTTCGGGTGATGTCTGACATGTAGGCTGTGCTTGTGTAAGTCTTATTATTAAAGATTGGTCCTTGCCGTTTGACGGGGTGGACATCACGCATGACCTCCGATGGTGTGGTCGCATCAAGAGGCTTCCGACGTTCTTGCCGTAATTTATCTCGATAAAGGTACCAAGTGGGTGGGAGTCAGAGTGGGTGTTGTGAGCAAGCACTCCAAGGCAGCTAGATGTGTTTGCTGGTTCCCGGCTGCGGCAGCCGTGTGGCCCGGTATCCAGGCAAATCTCACTCGAAGGCCTTGTTCTTTCGCAAACTTGAGTAAGCCGATTATCTTATTGGCTGTCATGTCAGTTGTGGAGGCAATGCTTAGCTACTGTAAGGCAGTGTGCAAACCCGTGATGAGCTGAAATTTCGTGTTGCCATTGGCCTCCGATTATAGCAACTGTTGCATTGTGCCAAAGAGCCCGAAAAGTTTGGCTCCCTTTTGAAATCCGTAAATTTTGATGATTCTTCTTGTGCCTTTCAGAACGGTCGCTGGGGACGCACCCAGGCGAAAGCTGCTTCATATCCGTTAATGGGGGCATCGGTAAAGATATAGAAATCGTCAGAAATCTTGCCTAGGGCGAGGTCTCTTACTTCTTTGTTTCCGCGAGCAATGGGTATTATTCGCATGGGAGCGAGTGTTAGTTGTTCACAAGGCGCAACCGACGGGGAACCAGTGAGGAATCAGCCTGACTATTGAGAAGATCCCATCGCTGACACACTTGTCGTTGAGGGATCACGCCAAGGCTGCGTTGATGGCGGAGTTGAGGTTTTTAGACTATTGTGACCAGTAACTAGAAGTAAAATTTCTTTCTGGGTATATGTCTGCCCCTGAAATTGACTAGGAACATATTGGCACAGAAAGGCTTACCGTACAGCCATTTGCGCCGGCACAGTTTCGCGGCTTTTTTGTGGCCCGGAACGTGCCGTTTCAACACAATAGAGTTACTGGTGTCCAGTGTCTAATGGTAGTTAGTGTAAAAACTCTGAATTTCTAATGGCGCGCTGGAAATGGCCATACAAAGCCCGAATCTCGGCGAATATTTTGTTTTCTGTTTGACTTTTTTTTTGCCAAAATTGTTAAGCATATAGCGCTTGGAAAGCACCTGTTTGTCGAAAACAGCGAGTAGAATTCTTGTTAGTGTAAGCAAACGAGCCCCATTAGCGCAAGGAATGAAATGGTCGTGGGAGCATTCACTTCTGTCCTGAACTAGGTGCTTAGTCAAACAATCTATTAGCGTCGCTACGATTTTACGATGGAGCGTAGCTTTTGCGCGAAGCTAGAAGCAGGAAGAATAAATCAGACTTAATGCTCCTGCTGTCATTACTGCCGAGAACCTGACTGTTTTTCAACAGCGCGAAAAAACAGTTATTGCTCTCGTCATCAAGAGCAGGAAAGTGTGCGATTTGAGCTTTTTTCCTTCTAAACCCAGCATCTATTATCATCAGCGGCCACCGAACTTCGGAAAATAGTCGTAATTAGCGAACCTGCGGCTTTCATTGAAAAAAACAATAGATTTGCCTTTTCAAGTAGCCTTTTTATTATTGGGCAATTTAGTACTGCACGGAGTACCGCAGCTCATGACAATGTTTCTTAGGTAAATTTAGCTGAATTCAAACGGATGCTAAAACGGCTCTGTCATAAGCCAAAGTGTATGTGATTTCAATGAATCAATTTTTCATTTGCTTTGCCAATTGTTACGTGAATCGGCTGCCGTCTTGCGCGCAAGTGTTTTACTTACTCCACGGAAAGAAGATTGAAGCTCTTAAGCCAAGTGAAAATAAAAGGGAAAGCAACTATTTGCTTCATTTTTTCTGAGAAATATTACCATTTGTCCATTTGTTTAACAAATTGACACGCGCAGATGAATCATGTTTCTATTGCCACATGAGGGAAGATAGTTTAAACTTGCCAGGCAAATCTGGCGGTAAAATAAGAGGAGATAACAAGGGCCCCGTGGTGCCGGGGATGCAAAGCTGGTTGTATTTTCAATGTGGCGGTACAAGATAGACGAAGTAGCTCGAGTTAGAGCTGCTCACTCGTTAAGACGTTCACCGATGATGATGACCGGACGGTGCAGCGATGCTAACTATCAATAAAGTTTAGACGCTGAGAAGTTCATTATAATTTGGGTTGAATGCAGATGCGAAAAAAGTAATCGGTGCTAGCCAAACATGCTTTTCTGTGGCCATGGTTAGGTCCACTGCAGATAGCAAGGAATGCTGAAATTGGAAATGCTAATGGATAGCAAAATGGCAGGTTGTTTTAAGTTTTCGAGCTTAATTCATAAGAAAAATATTACAAGCTGCCATACATTACATACGCAGCAAGATGAGGCCGTCACAACATTTTCTTGATGGGAGAAAAAGAGTGAAAGTAACAAGAAAAAAAGCTATAAATAATAAAATAAATTACCATAACCCCACTACATTCTTCTGACCACACGGTGAGAGCAAGTAACATGTTTCCGCGCATAACAAGCCTGATGTATTATTTAGACTCCCAGGCGGACATTTTTAAAACAGTGTAGAGACTTCAAATGGGCTGAGCGTGTGATGGAGTTAAAAAATCAAGGAAGCTCGTTTCACCACCGAGTGCGTCATTACTACTAGCCGTGTATTAGGCACTTGCTCAAAGCCTACAAAGGTGAAGTTTATTGTGTACTACGCCGTCAGTAAGGGCCTTCGTTTCCTGACCTCGGATAAGGAACGGTGCTTTGTTGTTGCTCCAGAGGTGACCTTCCAGGAAAATGCATGCGCGGCTGTAAACAAAAACTTCAGACTAACCGATTTAAAAGCGCGAAAGGTGAAGAAAACCTCCATTGCCCTGTTTCAGAAACATAATCTGAATAAGTGTCAAGTGTTCAGGAGGCTAAGGCGTTACATCTGGATGTGTTCTCTGCGGCAAACATACATAACCAGAAGCCCCATTCCGTGCGATACTAACAGACAGAGACACGTGGCAGTGTGCAGTTTCCAGTTACCTGCAAAAGCACTTGCAAAAGTTATGCGTGAGGGATCCATTTGTTCTACGCAGCTCTGATGAGCTCGTTCAGTGGTTTTTAAATTGTAACCCTGGTTCGTGCAATGTTTTCAGTGTTGAGGTACGCGACTTGTACTATAACTATATAACTATAATATAATGATGAATTGATTATGTTTTCGATCACAGAAGACAATGTCGAGCTTAAATTTTGTAATAGTGCTCGTATCTCTCACAGTATGTTTTCTGGAGATTTTGTCGTTTTACCTGAACTCTACATTTGTGGACTGGAAAGGAAGGTTATTCCTGCAACGCTCTGGCGTGTATATCGGGCCAAAAGATGGGCTTGTACTGAGCAACATTTTTCTTGGAAGAGTAGACAAATGCATCTAAAGAAACGTCAGCATTCTAGTCACAGACGTGTTCAGATTTGGAGATGATTTTCTTGCTTTCGTAGAACCCTGCGATATGCATAAAACTGTTGGGGGGGTATCGTTCAGTTGTTCACAGATTGTGGTCTGGGATTAGAGTTTACCCATAAGGTACCCCAAGATAATAAGCTACAGTTCCTTGAAACCCAGTTAGAAGTGAAACCTGATCACGTGTGTTGGATGTGTAGCCCTCGTTCTGAGACGCCGCTCCTCAACTTTAATTCAGAGACACTCGAAAGTGATCAAGAATGGCATTGCCTTCTCTTGTTTGCGGTCGGCACTCTTTAAGTCCTGTGTTGAAGCGTTTGGCACCAGTTTTTCTAAACAGTTACAAATGTTAAAGATGCCGGGTTTCCAAGTGACGTCATTCGTCTCGCGGTACAGAAGCTGATAAAACGGGTAATGATGGGCACATTTCATTTTCATTTCATGTTATTTCCTTAAAGACCCCATTGAAGGGATATTACATAAGGGGTGGGTACTTAAATGAAAACATGAAAGCCACATTTAATCGCAATGCAAGGTAATTTGTTACGGTGTTCAAAAAGGTGGAAGGACAGGTTATGGCGGTGATTTCATTAGTAAGGCAGTTCCAGTCCGCTGCTGCACGAAGAAAGAATGAAGACGTAAAACGTGACGGTGCGCGTACGCGGGTGCGCAACTTGGTGCGGGTGACCGGTGCGATGGAAGATGTGTGCAGGGGGGAGAATTTAATGGATGGCCTTCCGAGTGAGCTGTATAAGAACTTGTGAAAAAGGCAAAGACTACAAATGCGGCGACGAGATGCAAGCAATGATAGGGCCAAATTCTGTTTTCAGTGCCGATATGTTGAAGTCATAAAGGCCCAACCACACGCACGCGTAAAACCGACGTACTCGCGCAGCGACGCAAACCGGCGTAAGCGCGTAAAGAACCGGCGTACTCCGGCGTACGCGGAATGCATTGCTACGCGCTTGTTACGCCCAAGTCAGACCCGGCCAGACATCGACGCAAACTTTCGGGCGCACGGTGTTGACGTAGACCTCTGGCGGTGATGTTATCTGGCATAACAAGACAGCAAAATCATAAATAAGCTAACTTTACTATTAATTATGCGATAAAACGAAGTAATTTGTAAAATACTGGAGCAAACAACCGGACAAACCAAGCGAAGCAACGAGCAACTACGGGAGCAAGGCAGTTTAAGCTAAATGTAGCGGAGGGTTTTGTGCCTGGTAAGTATGCATACTAATCCTCAACGTTTTTTAATGTCCCAAGAACTGTTTTAGCTGATTCTGTAATAAATATACGTACTTTTGTAAGAATAGGCATTATTGGTTATATTTGAGTTAAAATGTAGTTGAACTGGTCACCACAAAGCTGAGTCCGGGGTAGTCGAGCCACACTGCGCGGCGCATTGGTTTACGCGTGCGTTGCGGCGATATGTGGTTACTCGCCCTCTCCGACGTTGTCGGTCGGCGTAAAGGCAGCGGCGTATGTCGCCGCAGGCGTACGTCGTTGCGCGAGTACGTCGGTTTTACACGTGCATGTGGTTGGGCCTTAAGAGTACATTGAATGAAATAAATCATGTGGCTTCGATTTTGCAGCGACTCCAGTTGATTGATGAGATATACTTGATGTTGGTTCCAAATGGCTCATGCGTATTCTAACTTCGTCCTGACGAGAGATTGATAGGCTAGTAATTTGAAATTGTTTAGGGCGTGACGAAAATGGCGTCTTAGAATCCCGAGTGTTTCGTTAGCAGATGCAATGATGTGCGTAATGTGCGTTTCCCAAGTTAAATCGCTACATCGTCATGTGCAATGCGTGACGATGTAGCACCGCCGGAGAAGAAATTTCCTGTGGTGCTCCCATATGCTGACAGGTTGTCCCACGGTTTGAAAAATGTTGCGGGTCGCTTTGGTGTGATGGCTTGTCTTTTCGGACACAATAGACTTAGCAAAATTATTGGTTCCGTTGATAGAAAGCTCAAAGGCATGTCGCGTGGCACATAGAAGGGTTGCGGTGTGAAGAATTTGTCTGCCTTTTGTACCATGCAAAAAGTGTGTTGTCTACCTTATACCATTTCCATGTGGTAATGTGTACATTTAACAGACAAATCGGCGTTATAATATCAGGTTTTTAGAACATAAAAGACCTTTAGTACGGGACACCTACTCGCACGTGGCTCAACACATTTCCAAGTGCGAATGCGAGCCTGAGTTCCTAGGAAACGGTGATATTATCTGTGCACGGGGACAAGTTGACACGCGAGAGTATTGAGGCATATAATATCAGAAAAAAGTGGAGTGGTGCTTTAGTGTGCCGTCGATTCATTTACATGACAGTGAGTTGAAATTGTTAAATCGCTCTAGAACATAAATATATAACACGCGCCTTCGTACACACAGTTTGTTCAAGCCTGTCACGTTTTAGAAATAACACGCTGGACTGGGACGTATGTATGATGCCTGGTCGCATGGGTTTAGGTTGAAGTATTTAAACGTGTGTCTGTTCTAATAAAAATGGGTTGTGAGCCAGCGCTGGGGTTTGTCGCCTCTTTTCCAGTGTCCGTGTCTAAGCGCTCTACCATCAAGATGTCCCAAATAAGAAAGCTTTCGCTGCAATGAATACAAAAAAGGATCTGCACTAAAACAACTTCGCCCGTCCACACCCTGCGACGTTCTCCCAGCGCAGGTTCTAAGACACCGGCGTTCACGAATGTATGATTCGCAGTATGAAAGCTGGATTTGTTACTTTCTTGTCTTTTCGCCTTTTATTAATCCCTGTTCTAAATACAAACCAAATGCAGCTATCCCGATTTTCAGAGTTACTTCCAAAAGGATGCAAGGTTTTCGCTTGGTTGCTGAAGTGCCGGTAAAGGAGTGGGGTGAGGGAAATGTCATTACGAGAAGTTTATGGTATGCGTGCAAATGGGTTTTGGGATCTGCGCGTCGGCGCCTTTGCGTACGGGTTGTGCATGTGCGTTCAAGTTTCTTCGCGCTTGTGATTATGCCTTCGTGTTCGTATGAATGAGTGGACGCACGCGCGCTTGCTCCAGCCAGCTTATAGTGAGGACTCCGCAATGAGAAAACAAAGACATCAACACTCTGGTCCTCAGGAGGCCGAAATAACCGCCAGACGAACGAAATGCCGGAATTTCGCAGCTGGGTGCCTGGGTAACTCGACAAACGAGCCAAAGTTCCTCATGACGGCAAATGAGGGAGCAATTTAAGCTCGCAGGCACACCTGAGTCGCTGCTTGTAGACGTCATGGTATCCGCGAACACTCCCTCTTTTACAGCCAGAATGCCTGCGGGGTCTTTTTCTTCCCAAAATTGTGGAAATGCGCAAGCAGCTAAGTCCCCGCTCCCTCGAATACCAAATAAAAACAATCCTCAGAAAGGGAACCCACGACTGAAAGAAACCATTCCAAGGCAAGTTCTGTAAATATACTGAAGCAAAATGGAGAGACGAGCTAGTTGGTGAACAATTTCCATGAGTGAAACTTAAGCGCAAAAAATTTTACAGGGACGAGAAAGGGAACGGCACAGGCGCCTGTGCCGTTCCCTTTCTCGTCCCTGTAAAATTATTTGCGCTTAAGTTTCACTCATGGAAATCTGTAAATATGCTCGGTGCTTGGGAGCTTAAGCTAAACATGGTACACTCATTCTCGAGTAAAAATTCTGAAATAAGCATTTTCTGGATTCATGAATGCCTAGCACAGACTTTTTAACGACCAAAACATGTACAGTCATCAACAAATGAAATGCGAACCCAAAATAATGAACCGGGACACACAAACAGTTTAAAAGCCATGAAAACAGCGCACAAAAAGAGGACACATAAATAAAGACAACAGGACGAGCGCAACTAACAATTAACTTATTCGAACGCTAACAACTAGGGTTAGTTATTTACATAAAACTTAAATTGGTGCATCGCTTCATTAAAGTAATAAAGTTGAGAAATGTGGCATTCCGAATATACGAATTGTACGCGCCTAATGGGCCTCCACTGCAGTATTTTGTTTAATTTTGGTTGCTCTGGTTTGCATTTTCGTGCTCGCATATCATTTGTCGATTACTGTATGTTGCAAGGCAGGGATGAAGTTGTGCGAAAGAGTGGGTGCATAGGTCTACAGGCTCACTCACACACCACCCACTCGCATGGACGAGGGCGTTGTGATTGAGCCTCACCAGCATTTGGGATGCCGGGTGCGAGTGAGTAGTGAGCTCCACTCATAGTGCGACCCACTAGCCATTCGCGAGTTCGAGAGCAACACGCAATAAGCTCTGCTCAGCACTCATGAGTTTGAGTACACTCACCACACACCACACTTGAATGGCGAGTGGCGCTCGTGAGTGGTACCGGCTGACGCTGACCACAGATCATTGATATCACTGAAACTCGGATTCTATGCTTTTGTAAAATGGAATGTTGCTATTCAGCAAAATATTTAAACGAATTTTTAGTGAAATATGGGAGATGAGGCGGAGGAAATAACTTTATTTTGTTCAAAGGGGAGGACTTGGCCAAGATTCCTTGGCTCCTGGCTGTGTCTTCGGCCCTTGGTACGGCCCACGGTTTGATGTCAGGGTTTTTGCTGTGTCATGTTTTCACAAATCTCCTTACTCGTGATAATAAATGTGCATTTTTAGGTTCCGCAGTATTTTCTCTGTACAGGAGACCATTCCCATAGCATGTGAGCTAAGCTTGCAAGCTCGGGCGGTGTTTACATCCGCCGTCGTGTATTTCCGAATAAAAGTTCCAGCACAGGCCCAGGTTTGGATAGGTGTTTGTGTGGAGGCGTCTCCACGCCGCTTCTTGCTTCTTGGTGAGGGAGGGGTCGAAAAAAGTAACGGTAATTTTAATGACCGAGGAACAATCGCAAATAAATATTTACCGGAGAATTCCTTTTTAGAAATATACGCAATATGATTTATCCGCAAAATAACCATAATAAGAACACAGACACACCCTCCAGAAAAATTGTTCTTAGGGACTTTGAATGATTAAGAAGAAACACAAGCTACGCGGGAAAAATGCGTAAGTCAGTGCACGCTGTTTCTCGCGGAGGTTTGGTCAGTGATGGTGTTCCTCCTGCTATACCTTCGTGCGTTTCCCACCCGTACAAGTAATGCCCGCACCCCAAAATGTATGCATTTACATGCCACTACCACGTCGTTTCTGAATGATGTCCTTCGCTTTCGAGAATTCGGCTCCTGTTTCGGTCTACTATTTCCAAACAAGATGTGGGTGGGAAGCGGGCCACAACAAAAATTTTTCATATCGTTGATTGCAGTGCACGTAGGATGTGCTTTGTGTCATTCACAATGTTGATAGAGAATGCTACAGGGGAGGAGCAACTTGGACGACATGTTCCAGGGACTTGTGCGTTCACTTACGCTGATAATGATACAAGGAGCTTCCTACGGAAGTTATGGGCTGCGGCTACATCGAAGGATGGATCAGCATGGAACCAAAATTGCGGGTAAGCTTTCTGTTTACAGCATCATTTTCTCTTCAACGGAAGCAGAGTATAATCCGCTAATGTGTAACTGACAATACCCACAATGGCAACGGCAGACAGGCTGAGAGAAATAGCAAGATTCATCTGGCCGCACGTTGTGCACCTTGTTGTGCTTCGTCTTCATTGACTGCGTTTCAGAATTGCCTTATATATTGTCACGTCCCCACATTCCTGTTAACGAACTTTTAATTTGGGACACTACAGCTAAGATGACGACGACAAACGAGTGCTACTCAAGACGTATCATCATCAGTGGCTTGCTCTGGCAGCTCGAGCTTTTCTCGGCCAAGAGCATTCTTCTCCGCTGCTTCTTCTATTCGTTTCTTCTATGTAAAGCTTACGAACACCCCCAAACGCGCATTTGCCGTACGCGTCAATATGTTTCAGCAAATACCAATGTCAGTACTCTGTCGTATACGTTTCTTAAACGGCAGTACAGCGCTATGCATTTTTTTCTTTACCAAAACCGGTTACTACGGTCGAAAATGGCTCTCAAAAAACCTGCTCTTGAACTTCTACGTATAGAAGTATATCAAATATAATCAGCTCGTGAACTGGTAGCGCAAAATGCCGGTGACGCCGGGAAATGGAGAAGTTGGGCTTTGAGTGAAACTTCATTGCGCCAAACGAAGTGCTTCCTGAGAGACTAAACCACGCTTTGTCTCTGATGTTGAGACACCCGGTCTCTTTGCGTGCTCCTTTTTTGGAAACACCGCTTCGCGAACGCGGGCGCTCCTGTACGGGGGTTTGATTGACGATAGTCTTCTGCGGCTAATCAAACACAGACAATTGTCTGTCTGTCTGTCTGTCTGTCTGTCTGTCTGTCTGTCTGTCTGTCTGTCTGTCTGTCTGTCTGTCTGTCTGTCTGTCTGTCTGTCTGTCTGTCTGTCTGTCCGTTTGTCTGTCTGTCGGAATTGCCAGTGAGTGCTCGGGGAAAAATAAATCTTTTAGTGAGTGTGACGAGTGGCATCGAGTTTTGCCGAGGTATGCGTGGATGTTTCCAGAGTTAAAAGCACTTCTGACCCAGTGGCTCTTACAGACGTGTTACAAACACAATCGTCAATTCAACCGTCGACGTGACTTCATCCTTCAACTTCACATCTTTGATGGTTCTTTGACTGATTGATTAATGTATTGATCGATTGATCGATTGTTTGATCTATTCATCGATCGATCGATTGATCGATTGACTGATCGATTGATCGGGGTGTTTAACGCGCCGACACTACTCAGGCGGTGAGGCGCGCGGTAGTGGAGGGCCCTGTATGAATTTTGATCATCTGCGGATCTTTAACGTGCGCCGAAATCTCGAACGCACGGGCATTTTTGCTTTTCGCCTCCATCAGAAAAGCGGCCGCCGCGGGACGGGAATCGAATCCGCGCCCTCGTGCTCAGCAGCACAATGCCTCAGCCACTGGGCTATCGCGGCGGGTATTTTTATGACTCATTGATTCATTTGTGAACTTTCTAGGCATGTTTGTTATAATAATAATTAGGCTGGGTTCACTAGCGCTAATAGCGACGTTTCTACGCGCATAAACTATCAATGTTCGTTTTTAAAGAATGTAAAATTTCCCAAGTCCAGGTTGTTGTTGTCGCTGTCGTAGTTATTGCTGTTTTTCGTTTTGGTTCGTGATGACGAGGATGATTGAGATTATACTGCTGCTGCAGGTGACGATGGTGATCATAGTTATGATCATTAGGTTCTCAACCTGTTCCCTTTTCTTATTTGATTTATGCTTCAATTAATTACTGCTGTAGCGAACCTGTCCACTTATTACCGTTTATATCTCAGCTGTAACCCGCTGCGGTGGCTCAGTGGCTAAGGCGTTGTGCTGCTGAGCACGAGTTCGAGGGTTCCATTCCCGGCCGCGCTGGCCCCTATTCTGATGGCGGCGAAGGGCAAAAACATCTGTGTGTACGAGATCTCTGCGCACGTTAAAAATCTCCAGGTGGTCAAAATTAATCCTGAGCCCTCCAATACACCGCGCCTCATCTCCTGCATTGCGTCGGCGCGTTAAACCCTACAATCAATGAATATATCAGCTGTTAGAATAATCGTTACAGCACTAGGCAGCTGACTCACTACTTTATGTCATTTGGCCGGGCATTTGTCTCTTGTCACCTACCTACGATACACGTCAAGAAGCAGTGACGTGGACGCATGAAGGGACACGTTGCTGATGGCCACCTGGGTCACGGTTGACTAGAGGCCGTTGCGATGCACCGGACCGATGGTGCAATAATTCCTCCACGCACCGTCCGAGGTCACCAATGTCTGATGGCTCGCCTCCAGGTGCACACCGTCACGCTACCATGACAGCATAACGTCCTGGTCACGCTTTAAAAAAGCAATTGTCGATTTCTACATGCAGTAGTCAAGGCAAGCATACGAAAATCAAGCGAGGTCATCGGAACAGAACCAGCAAACTTATCGTGAGCCGTTTTTATAGATCGGGAAGCGTTATTATGTAGAAAAAGAATGCAAAGCCACTTTTAAGCGCGTGCCTTTGTTTTGCCTCAGAAGATGCAAGATTCTTGCTTATTTCCCTGCTTTTTTGCCTTCTGGTATTTTGTACATGGTCACGCTGTTCTTCCCGTAAGGTGCATAACACGTTTTGCAGAATATCAGGTCAAAAATTATTTCGCAAATTCCAAGGCGAATAAAGACGACTTTTGTAATGCATAATTTGAAACAGCTATAGATCCAAAATGTAACGTGTTCTTTAGTACAAATTTATTTTTCGCCTTTCTTCCGTTTGTTGCGGGAATATATTGCCGATAACGTATCGCTAATGAGATAAAACAATGTACACTCTTCATGGTATTTTTCTTACTTGGGGTCCGCAGCCACGTAGGTAGCAATCAAAGTTTCCGCATTGTACGCGTTTTTGAACACCAGCTGTTAGTCAAATCTATGTGGAATAGATCCAGGAAGAGATGCTTGGTTTTAGAATCAACTTAAATGTTTTCTGCAAATAACTAAAATATCCTAAGCGCAGAGTCGATATTTTTTCGCATAATTTGACATTCTAGATCCTTCTACTTCACAAGTTATCAGAATCTTCTCTGCTTTGGCGCAGCAGCGAATGACATCTCGAAGTGCGTTGCCTGCAGCATTTTTAATTACTGGGCGACACGGATCGGCTTTTGGGGCAACAGAAGAAAATGGCAATTGAGGCTTTGATGAAACTGAAAGGTGACCCCTGGATTTATGCTTGCGCTACGACACAGTAAAATTTAATAAAGGTTGCAATGCTACAGACGGCCCCAAAAACGGCCGTGACTGTTCCACACTGCAATTTGTAGCAAGAGAGCATTTGATATACAGTTGAATTTTCGCTGTGACAAAACCACCGGCCTTAAAAGCATACCAATGACGCACACATCGCGGACAAGAAATTAATGCCACGTTTATTAATGGATACATAGTAACGCGATAGTTTCGCGTCCTATTGACGCGCGATGTTCAGAACGTGCTTGACCCGCACGCTTCGCTCCCGTTTCAGAAGCCCATCACCGAAGGTTCCTCGCACGCCGCAATCGATTCGCGTCGGAACACTCTGCCAAGCGTGCTTTGTGTTCTTCCCGCCACAGTGACCCCGTTTGCTTTTTTTAGCGGCTACACAATGTCTGCCGTTCACTCCTTTGTTTTTTCAGTGGTCTCGGCATCCCGACGCTTTTCCTTTGTTCCATCCTCTTAAGCGATTTACTCGGCCCTGCATTCGGTTGACACTATGTTTTACGATGCGCTTCAACGCTTACAAGCAGCGACTGACCGAGCAGGGTTTCCAGGTCCTCAGATTCAAAAGTCGCTGAACAAATGCCGAAATCACTGAAAAAAAGTCGTCGCCTCTAAATGAACGTTTGAAAAGGAGTTAGACAAATCCATGTTTGCAGGAAAGCACCGCTAGTAAATTCTTTATGACGGCCTTCGTGGAAAAAGAGGCACAAATTCCGAGAAGTAGCAAACTGGGCCACGAATATACTTCATTCGCTCGTGATGTTCGAATGCAATTGGTTTTGGCTATCACCTATAAAAGCGGTGAAATATGCAAGTTTATGAAAACTACCAAAGAATATCAATGGCCACAGAACGTGACGCTTGCTGCACCCTGCTCTTCAGCACTTCCGCTGCCTCCTCTCATTAACCGGCTACACACTCCCAACCTCTATGCACGAAATTTCAAGCACCCGTGAACAACCTAAATATCACTCTTTAAACCGATGGCGTTGTTTGAAGTCTTTGACCCGATTCCTGCGACCTTAGTGCGGGATAGTGCCGACAACGCAAAGTGACAACTCCCGCATTGCGCGGGAATGTTGAGGTGCGCATTCATGTGTTTTCATTTACTCCGATTTCTGGATTTGCCCAGATCACCGCATATTTCAAAACTAGTGTTGTGATTGGCTTTCAGTTGCGTCTCAGCGGCTAAAATCCTCTTAAATCCTGTACCCGTCTCGTTTTCTAGAATATATTGCCTCGGAAGGGACGGAAATATATAAAATCACCAGCGCTCAAAAAAAAAAGAAAAAAAACAGTAAATAGCCGGATACCCACGATGAAATTTTGGGTGCCACAATGTTCTAAAGTGTCGCCAATTCGCGACAAACTGCCAAACCTGGTAATTTTGACGCTGACTCCTACTGCGTCTGTACAGCATCTTTGTGAAAGCTGCAAGCCGCTGCCACCTCGACTTACGTTCTTTCGAGAAAAAAAAAACAGCGCGCGGGAGATAAATGTAGTAAAAAAATTCAACAAAGAAAACGTCAGTTTGTGTAAATATCTTAAAATGTCGTAGTGAACCGGTAAACTCCATACTGAAGTTTTAAAAAAAACATTTCACAGAACAACAGAAAAAATAAGGGTGCATCACAGACTAAACAGCACCGCAGCCGGAAGTAAAAAGAAATGAATAACGGCCGCAGTAGGTTGGAGGTGTAAAAAATTCAGGCTTTCAATTCCGTAGATGGAGTTTTAAAGAGCCTTGAGAAGCTGCCTCAGTACATCTTACCCTTTAAACGTAGCAGTTCATCAGACCCTCAAGCTTGCTTTTGAATCCTGAAAAAATTGTGGCCAGGCACTGTTCTAATCCAATTTTTATTGGAAACCCTAAGATCCATGTCGAAATAAGTTGATGGCTTCCATTTTACCTTGGGCCAAACCTTGTAGTAAGCCCCCATACGTGTCGTGCCGGTGTGCCCACACGTCGGCGAAGGTTAGTGCAAACGACAGTTCGTTACGAGCTCCTACTTTTTTTTCATTTTCCGGCACTTTTGTAGACCTTGGTAACATCCATAATTTGTTTCTTCCAGAGACGCTGCAGCACAGGGAATCCGATGTAATTGAAGAATCACAATTACATTTAATATTATTGTTTTCCCCGTACTGATAGAACAGTGTATTTTGGAGAGCTAACAAGGTGCATCTGTTAAGACTAAACCTGTTTTACCTTCAAAATAGCGGGGTTTTCCCAGAACATTATTGCGTTACTGTGGTTCATTTTCTCCAATCATGAAAGAATTGACGACTGAAGCTAGATGGGAGTTCAAGAGGCAAGTTGTCCATGGCGCTTTGCGGAATGGCCAGATGGGGAAGGAATACGCAATTTGCAGCCTGGAAGAATTTGATTAGGGGGAAGCAAAACAACTAGCCAATTATATAGGTTTCCCGCTAGTGCGCCTAATTTATACATCTAGTACTTCACTTCCCGTTCCACTCGAAGAGCACAAGCAACCCCGGTAATTTATACCCGATGGTCGGCCAGCCAAACCTAGTTACCGCTGTTTTGTAGCGGCACCCGAATATCGCAAAATAAGCAGTCGGGATGTCCTAAATCGCGCTTACCATGTCATTACGTTTCTTTCAAGATTGTCATCCCTCACTTTCTCGTGGAAGTCCTCTTTTTTACGTGATCGTAATTTTTCGGAGCAAAGTGGAAGTTGTGGTGTTAGTAGAATGTCAGTGACGACAATGCCGATCCCGGCTAGAACGCTTTGTGTTAGAGTCAACAATTTGGCCAAAGCCGCTGATGTACGCCGGGTCCAATCCAGATTCTTCTCTTCTCCTTGCGCCTGAAATAGCACTTGGAAATGAGGCGCGCGAGAGCGGCAGACGAAAGAGCGCAGACCACGTGACTTTTAAAGACGACAGTCTTTCTTGGGCTACTTGAACGGGAAAATTTTAGTCTGTCTGTCTGCATGGCTGTCTCCATGCCTGTCTTTCCCTCTATTCAGTCAGCCGCCCTAAGTGAAATAGTAGCGCCCAATAGTCTTATATCCTTACAGCCAAATCTGAACGTCTAAGTACGGTGGCAATATTCGTATTTGTAAATATTGTTGAATAAGAACAAAACGTCATGCAAATGTGGGAGAGAAAATCAATACATAAGTTATATGTAGTGTTCCTTATAAGAAATTCCTACATACTTGATTTTACGATAGCAAATGAAATACTACATCCACTGCAAAAAACAATTACTCTGTCGCCCGCGCCACTATTTCTTCTGGCGGCATTTTAAGAAATCAAATGGCAACCCATTCAAAAGGTTCCTTTAGATTGGTGCGTTCCGCTTGGAATGCACGTGGTGTAGGGACACATGGTTCTATAAACGTTGAAGTCGGGCGCCTCGATTCACGCGCGTATCGGCCGTACTGTAGCGCTGGCACCGAGGCACCCCGCCTGGAGCAGTGGAACGCGGTAAATTCAACTTTACTTGAGCAAACCTCTAGCGTGCTTACCTCAGGGAGAAAGCGACGGGAGAGGAACAGTATGAGAGGTGAGCGGGAAAGCGGGGGGAGGCATTTACTTGGCTATAGTTTTTCATCGACATTTGCAACGAAAGGAGCAGATTCCGGCCAATTTTTTTGACGCGACGTACAATCCAAGAAGTCGCCAAAGGTGGCTTTCCCCACAACGCTCCGAGACGACCAGTCACCGTGACGTAATGGGCGAGTTTTGCCGATGATGAGGCCCGGCATGCGATTAGAGTAAAAATTAGAATCTGCGCTGGGACAACAGGGCAAGGCGTGCATGTGCCGGGTGTCCCAGCGGAGATTCTATTTTTTACTGTAATAGGATACTGGGTCTCGTCATCGGCGAAACTCGTCCGTTTCATTACGATGATTGGTTTTTTGGGGGCGTTGTGGTGAACCCTACCTGCTGCGATTTCTTGGACCGCAGCCTTGAGCGCTTGTTCTTTTTGCTGACGTGGAGCGAGGTGCAATGTATCAAATATTCTTAGTGAAAAAAATTATGGCTAGCACATCATTGTCTTGAATCTAAACTAAACCGTAGTCCAGTGCAATTCATACGGCATAGCTTGCTGCGTAATAAGACTGTCCAACCTGACAACGCCATAATGTCGAATTCAAGGCTTATGTCTGATTTTAAAGGGAGAGGGAAAGCAAGAGGGCTTCGTTCACATCTCAAAATATCTGTTTTCTAAACGTCTTGTCACGGCATCACTCAATCTCATGGGCTCTGTTTCGTTTCGTGCCATATATATTTTGTACCTGATTTCTGCTTAACACACCTCATCTGTTGCCTGCTGGAGTCTTTTTCTGTTTTTCATGGTTGCCTTAGATCGGACACTTTTCATTTCAATATCCCTTTCTCGCCATATGTATGTTCGTTTATTATCCTTAATTTGTTTGCAAACTTTATTCTTACTTCAATTTGTTCTTCCTAAATTACTATCCTCATAAGGATCCCCTGCGGCTGCTTGTTATTCCTCCTCGACGTCTTCATTTCTGTTGTCATTATCTACAGTGAACAAAGGGGTTGGTAATTCCGGATGGGCGGTGCGGAGAGAGCTTACGTAATACCTTGTGGGAAGCGACAGAATATTTATAAAAGCTAGAATTCTCGAATGAAGGAGCTAAAAATTAAACTGCTCACATTTGGTAATGAACGCACAACTCTCTCCTGCTTCCCCATTTTCCTCCCTTCGGATTCCTAATCCTGGGCTTCTATTAAAACCAGCCACCGCTAACAACTAGATGCCTCTGACGCAAGCAGAAAATTTGTGCCTTTTTTGGAAGGATCCTCATTGTCCTTCAAAGTTCCTTCTATGCGGACACAATCCAATGTGCCGCAACGGCAAACGAACCCGTCGAAACCTTAGCGCTTTAATAAATTATTTCCATCCCGGCGGTCCATTCTTCTGGCCCCCTTATTAATAAATGCCTCCCGGTCCAGTACCCCAACAAGAAAGGCTTTGTTCTACCCGTGACGGTGAATGTTTAGTGGAAACCCACTACTATCCTACGTGGGCCGATTCCGCATGAAGGGGTTCAAGGCTTATTCATGAAGCCTCATTTGTGAAGCGACTTGTACTCCAGCTTTGAACTCGTTTGCTGAACGGTTGATGAGAAACAAAGGGAAGGGGCAATGCAGCTATTTGTCTAGCTGCCGTTAGGCCTAACGTCATGCTTTGTGGTCTAATGCTGTCAACCCGCTCTTGTAGCTCGACGCACAAGGAGCGTGACGCTGCCTTACACGTCGCTTGTCTCATTCTGAAGGTTACCGTAACATTGGGTCTGAACAGTGGACTTAAGGCCAAATTTCACATAGGAGGTATAACGTCCTCCTCCGGTACACATTTGGGAAAGATACTCCATTTCTGGTACACCAACCCGGCGGTACGGGTACACGTCGCAACAACTCACAGCGACACTCTAAGTCTAAGCACGAACGCATTCTTGGTAAACAGTTCTGTTATTTTAGAAAAAGTTTTGCATAGCCACGGATCAACGCATAGACAGGGTGGTACATTGAAAACCATATCACGAAGAGGAATGCACGAGGGTGAAAAATGCTCTGCTATATATGCTGTCGCTAGCGGTGATGCTCACGCATGCGCTAAGCAATCAATAAATGAGGTATCGTCTAAACCAAAGGGGTAATGCACCGCATCAGTCGTAACCACATCAGCAACACATGCCTGAACCGCCTAATCAATGAGCGAGGGATGAGCACAAATAATAAAGGGGCTTACTCTGAATACCGTGTGCCTACTTTGGAATCTACCAAAGTATTACATATTCGTAGTGTGGAAGGCACCAACAGTAGGTTATTGACCATCACTTCTTAAGTAGGAAGTTGTGGTTCTTTCTCACCAAAATAATTGGCCCAGCGAAATCATCCGTCATTTTTCTACTTCAACCAAAAAGATCAGCTCTGGACGAAGCATGCTTTTGGAAGCGTATATATTGAATACGTCGCTGGGTGTAGTGTTCT
This sequence comes from Haemaphysalis longicornis, assembly GCA_013339765.2. Classification (NCBI taxonomy): domain Eukaryota; kingdom Metazoa; phylum Arthropoda; class Arachnida; order Ixodida; family Ixodidae; genus Haemaphysalis; species Haemaphysalis longicornis. The sequence continues at coordinate 37,570,903 of CM023457.1, read as the reverse complement.
TATAGGAGCCTACCGTTATTTTTGCAAAAGTCGTTTGGAATGTAGGGTCACTGCTCATGATTTTTAGGTGCTAGTCGTATGCATTCTATTTCCGTTCAGCAAAAATATATGGGCTGCGTATGCAAAGACTGCACTAAGACACGAGTAGATGATATTTGTCACCCGGTTTTCTACCATGCAGATGCAACGTCCCTCTTGGGCAAAATTAGGTTTATTCTGAGCTAGCTGCTGTGCAAAATCTCTCTATATCTGTGAGTGCTTCAAACGTGCCATGTGAGCTTTTTTTAACAGCAGAGCTGTTTAAGGTTTTATTTCTATCATCCACAGTTACTAGAAAAAAAATACCAAGAAAAATGCTGAGCACACTGGAGCGTGGGCCTCGTGAGGAGCACCTGGAGTCGTCCAGGCTTCGGCATGGGCTCTCGCCACGTGAGGAGCTCGCAAAAAATACAAAAAAACAAGCGCACGTGAGCACCTGCTGGCGTCGGCCAGCTCTACCTTACAGAACAGTCTGCCCAGCGTTACGGCCGTGATCTCTCGCGTGGTGTTCTCCTCGCTAGAGCAGGTGCGTTCGCGCCTGATGTGGAGAGGACAAACGCCGAGTTCGTGCTACAGACGCCGAATTCGCGAAGCCGGTTGCCAAGGCTTCTAGCGCTTGCTAACGCGGTGGCAAAGCCTGCGGACAAAACGATCCGGACTTGTCTGTCATGGAGGACTTTCAGCGCCAATTTCGGAAATCCTTGTGAGGCGCAACACCGGGCCGAAGGAGAGGGGCCGCAATCTCTGCACTTCCTCCAGCCTTGCACCGCTTGTGCAAGCTGCGTGAACTTTGTTATTGCCCACATTTCATCTTGCTGTGCACAAACTCAGAGGAACATGTTTTGCATGTTTAAAGTGCAACTCGGGATCTCCTCTGGATCTCCTCGGGATCTCCAGAAATCTGCTCGGGATGTCACCACAACTCTCTATGCCTAATAAATCAGAATTAGTTTTTGCGGAATGAACTGAAAACTGCTATTCATGAGCTTACATGTGTATTTTATATATAAGTTGAATGAGGTTAAGCTTGCCCGGGCGAATAGTTGTCCCCGTTGTAACCTTGGAACCATCATTTACAAATGTACCGGCACTGAAGCAAAGTAGGCGAGCTGAATTGGACGGGGCTATAACTCCACTCACCCTGCCTCTATAGAGGACCCAGAGTTTGAAATAATGCCGGGAATGTATATATGCGGCAGCACGTTTCGTCAGTATACACGCCCCAGCTGTACGCCCCGAGTGAACTTACCTTCCATTACGTCCTCTCTCCCTCGTGGGTGTTAGTCACGGGCAGGAGAGTGCGAAGTTGCCTGGCTGCGTACATTTGTTGCGGGAAATGCGAGTGCAGTGACAGAGCGCTTTAGGTCCATCGTGTGTGAGAATGGAGGTAGCTGAATACTGTCGCACCCGAAGCTCTATTTTTCGGCCTGACAGTCAGCACTGAAGGGATAGAAAAGTTCACTGGGGATAAAATCGTGGAACGTGGACCTATGCGGCGACCTTAGCTAAGCGGTATCTTTACAGTAACTTTGTGCCAGATTATCCATGGTGATACAAAGCCCTTTGGGCTAATGCATGGAAAGACTAGTTTTTGCGTTGCACGAGTGTTAGTTCGCTTCAATAAACCTACAAAATATACAAGGAATGTACCTGTTACTGAAAATTGTAAAAGCATAATTTAGACAAAAAGAAAACTTTCGGACTTTTCTCCTGTAGAGCTTCATTGTGCAATAAAGGAATTACTAAAGAGCGATTCCGTTCATGAATGTGAACCATGCCACAATTTTGCGCTTGATACAGGTGCTCTGACAATTAGCACCACGTCACGCGAGATGATGCTTTCTCTCTGAAAGTATTACGTTTTCTGTCCCTGGTCTTAAAAGCAATTGTAATCCTTTAGGGGTGAAACGATCTTGGCGGGAAACTTCAACCATAAATCACATATAGATAAAGAAGGTTTCAGTTAAAGATTTGTGTAAAAGGTTGAATGCAGATAAATTGATACGCTACCGAATCATCAAGAGGTCATGAAGAAATATAGCAGACCATGCGTGCTGGAATTCTACTAAGCATTTCTGAATACTACTAGCGGCTAGACAGCGCTATTGTGCCTTATAGATAGCCACGGGAGACAGTTCACCCAGGGCCAAGCGTACGCCACACGAACCTACAATAGGATTTCTCCTCTGCTTTTCTTGTGTCTCCACTTACAGTTATTCATGCGTGTCAGAAGCACTTAAAAAGAAGTACTTGCAAACCGAGAAAGGAATTCACCCCCCACCCGAGGAATACGAGGGACCCGAAAACGAAGAGTTAGATCGCCCATTCACTATCGTAGAGTTATGGGCGGCTATCGACGACAGCAACAAGAAAAGCGCCCCCGGCACGGACAACATTACGTATAAGCTCCTAGCTAACATGTGTGGTAAAACAGCAAACGAACTCTTACAGTATATCAATACTGCCTGGAAGACCTCGACGTTGCCGGACGAATGGAAAGAAGCTGAAGTTAGATTATACCGAAACCTGGGAAACCCCCGTCGGCTGGACAACCTAAGGCCGATATCGCTGACATCCTGCGTCCGGCAAGGTAATGGAACGCATGGTCTTGCGACGACTCCAACAACATCTCGAGGCCACGAGACAAATGCCGGCCACCATGTACGGGTTTCGAAAACATCTCGGAACACAGGACATCATGATCCAGCTGCACGAGCTGGTGGTCAAACAAGCTACGAGAACCGGACCAAGGGCCATCCTAGCTTTAGATCTCAAGGGAGCGTTTGATAACGTAACCACGCCAGCGTGTTACGGAACCTTAACACAACGAGATGCGGAGGCAGGACCTTCCACTATATCAGAAACTTTCTAACGGGCAGAACGGCAACATTGGCGATAGGAGGAACCAAGTCGGACCCCATAAGACTGGGCGAGCGCGGTACACCCCAGGGATCGGTGATGTCACCTCTACTGTTCAATCTCGCTCTCCTGCCCTTGCCACGACTATTGGAACAGATTGAAGGAATCGACCATGCATTTTACGCTGACGATATCACGGTATGGACGAACAGAGCAGTGTCTGAGGGGTGGATAGAAGAAACATTGCAGCAAGCAGCGAAGACGGTGCTTGAGTACGCTAAGTCGTGTGGCCTGAGCTGCGCCCCCCAGAAATCCGAGCTCTTAGTAGTTCAGCCGGGTGCTAACAAGAAGACCAGGAGTCAAATCACTGTTCACATAGACGGAATCGAGATAAAGCCCACCCAACAATGCCGTATACTGGGGCTCATACTGAGGACCGACGGTAAAGCGGACGCAGCCCTTGCCAAGATAAGAACCACCACGGAACAGGTACTGGGTATGCTGAGACGGGTAGCCAACAGGAATCGCGGCATCAAAGAAGACGACGCGATCCGCCTTGTTCAGGCTTTCGTCATCTCGCGAATCACCTATTCAGCACCGTACCTGCAACTAACGAAGACACAGAGGGAAGGACTAGACATACTGATAAGAAAGGCAACGAAGCAAGCCCTGGGACTCCCCATCTACACGTCCACCAAACGGCTGCATGAAATGGGAGTCCACAACACCGTGGACGAGCTTGTGGAAGCCCACCTGTCCAACCAGAGGATGCGACTCAGCTGCACCGAACACGGCAGAAGGGTCCTCCAGAAGATCGGATGGAAGATCGAGCTGATGCCAACTCCGGGCCTCATACCAGAACACTGGCGAGCAAAAATCACGTCGAAGCCCTTTCCACGTAATATGACGCCGGGAGAGGACGAGGGAAGAAGAAAGGCGCGAACAGCAGCTCTGGAGAGGAGATTCGGCGACAACCCTCACGTCTTGTACACGGACGCATCCCTACTACAGGGAAGCGACAGAGCAGCAGTGGCCGTAACGTCTCGAAACAGACTAATTACCACGGCATCTACGAGGACACGAGACCCAACCATAGCGGAAGAAGTGCCCATGGCACTAGCGCTGCTTCAACCCGGCGTCGAAGTCGTTGTCACTGACAGCAAGAAGGCCTACAGCAGCTACCGGAAGGGCACGATCTCCTCCTTGGCAGCACACCATTATGAATAAGAGAGAGCACCAGAAAGGGTAGTCGAGATCGTATGGACACCCGCTCACATCCTCATTAATCGGCACCACAATTGCCGACTACTACGACCCGAGAGATGGCACGCCAGGCACAAGAGGAGGCGAGTGGAGGAGAAGACGACCCGACTTCCGTCACTAGCTTCAAAGCGATAACAGAGATGTACAGGGAGGACAGGCGCACACTGCCGGCACCCCATTGTACACTTACACGGAAAGAAACAGACAATATTAAGAAGAATTCAAGCGGAGTCGCTGGCCCACCCAAAATTACTACACACCATGTTCCCACAACAATATGAAGACACATGCCCCTTCTGTCGCCAAGAAAAAGGCACCTTGCGACACGTCATCGCAGAGTGTACGTCACTCAAAGCCCCCATCCCACAAATCCCATTCCCAACCACCACCCCCCTACCCCCTTCCCCCAAAGAGCGATGGGAGATCCTACGGTCCAGCCCCACCGCAACGACCCACGCGGCCCTAGTGGCCCGGGGCCTGGAGGTGTTGGCCGTTTATGGGCCCTGTGAATAAGGGACCACCCGTCGGAGGCCGCCTCAACGGTGACCTCAAGGGCTCGAATAAAGTATCTATCTATCTACTTATCTATCTATCTAATCTATCTATCATCATCTATCTATCTACTACAATATCTATCTATCTATCTATCTAGTCTATCTATCTATCTATCTATCTCTATCTATCTATCTATCTATCTATCTATCTATCTATCTATCTATCTATCTATCTATCTATCTATCTATCTTCTAATCTATGCATTGCCAGCTTGTGGAACTCGACTGTTATTCGTTTTTTCTCTGCGCGTCCTCCTCTCTTTTCTGTTTGTATTGCTGATTCGGTGTCTTGTACCATGTTAAAAGTAAATAGTAGCTACTACTGATAACGCCCTGATACAAGCAAAAATTTCAAACATCTTCTTTTCCCTACAGTTTTCTATGTCTTTGCTGTAAGTATGAAGCTCCACGTAATGATCGTATTTTTTTCCATCCTAGCTTTTTACTTGGCCAGAAACCTCTCTACCTGCACGAGAATATCATATAATAAAATTGTGTTTTGTGTACATTTTTATTCGGTAAGTGCTACAGAAGCTGAGAAACATTAGTTAAAAGAAAACAAGCACAGTCTGATTCAAATACTTGGTATTAGACAACTTGTCTACCATTTCTAGCCCGAATTTAGCGTATGACAAAAACAATTCTTATTTTTTCCTATTATACCTGTAAGAAAGCCACAGGAGAACTTTTACACATGCCGGGGTTTTGGGAACAAAGTTACGACTATGGCACGAAAACACAAGTGGTCATATTAAACCAGTGCAAGGTTATTTTCTACAGCAACAAATTATTTACATCAACTCCGTGTGTTATTCAACTAAGTACGTATTTTGCGACATCTTTTGTGCGGCTAAAATACTTAGATTCACCTAGTAAATGCGAGTTTTACTCGATGACCACAGATAAACGGTGATCAACGATATAAACCGGAGAAAACACAGTAGTAAGCACTTTAGTGAATGGGAGGTATATGATGCTACTTCTGCCATGTATTGCCATTCTTGTGTAGATTCCGGCTTAACGCGGGCTTGAGAGCTGCCGCTTCTTTATTCTGGTTGCGCGGCTTACACTTGGTGTCACACGAATTCGCGACAGCCGGCCATAAGAGGTTAAGGAAAAGAAAGGTATCAAAAAATTTGAATCTTTTTCGTAATAATGTCATCGGACGTGCTGTCACAGCCATGTCACGTTTAGCTTGCAGTTATTCTCTCCTCTTGGCGAGTTGTATACCGCCAGGTTACCACCGAGATTTGCACATCCAACTTTGCTGCAAAGGCAAAAATAAAACAAAATCGTAAGAAAAGTAGACTTTGCGGTTCCTCTAGTCCTCTTGAAAGCCACTCACGCATAAGCTGCAACACAAGGCAAACAGTGTTTTTCCGAAAGGTCCACAAGCACGATATTCTCGAAGAGTCTTGGACAACACTACATCGGGTTGAGCGCAGCTCCAGCTTTGCTGATACAGTACCCGAAAAAACGGTTTCCGTAGTCTTTTCTCATTCATGTACAAAAAAGCAAGCCACGGAAGGAGTAATCAATTGAATATTGTGTAGCATTTTCGGGGCAGGGCTCTACGGTTTGCAGCCTTGTGTTACTTTAAGAGTGTGTATCAAGCAGGGAAATCAGTTCATGTATAGGTACACATTGTCACAAATTGAGCCTGCGTGCATAACACAAACGTTGATAACACCATCCCTGAACCTACAAGTACGCGTGTAAAGAAAAGTACGATAATACGTGCAGGGATAAACAGAAAGAAATAGGTATTCAAAAATACCCTGTGGCAGAATAAACATAAGCTTTAAGTGTATGTCCACGAAAAATTGGAATATATAATATTATATCTGCATTGTATCTCTAAATTTTACCGTTTTTCAAACAAAACCCCTGCTTGTCGTTTCTTTTCTACGTGCTTTCTTGAATGTTGCATCGTCCCAAAAGTAAAGAAAAATGGTAGGGCATCGTCTTCGTTTAGTTTGGAAGTTTAGTGTGATTTATAGCATAAATTGCTTCAGATGAAGACAGGGATTAATTTGAGAACACGGGCCAACCTTGCAGAACACAATTGCTAGAAATTATTTATTTTATGACTGCAGAAAAACCGGAACAGTAGCCCTAAAAAATCAGGTATACAAAGTAACTGATCAAAAACGGTCAATTTAATTCTCATTCTCCTCCCTCATGCCATCATTTTTCTTGGACTTTTCTGCTAACGCCCTCAACGCCATCTGGTTTCCGTATACCAACCAACTTCAAATTAAAATAGGACGTATAAGAAAGAGCAATCACATTCGTTTACAATATATAAGCGAACCGACTCCCCCTCGGAACTACAAAAGAATTCAGGCATACCAACTCTTCAAAATTGAGCGCTAGCCGTTCGACTAAAACTTATGTACCAGTGTATCCCTAACCTAGCTAAATATCGACAATTCCAAATATTTATAATTTTAAAAAGCCACAGATACACGGCACAAGCACTCATTACTCTAATTGAATCCCCATTTCGCACCGACTGCTTCAAATACTAATTTTTCCCTCGCGCTCTGAGGGAGTGGAATAGCCTTGATTCATCGATCACTGGCAGTTCATCATTAAATAAGTTAAGTTTTCAGAATTAATAGAAACGCACTAAAACCAAACATCAATAAGTTGTATGCGTCGGTTTTGAATGGCTTCCTAAGCATGCCGTAAAGAGGTTTTTACACATTTTACATATTTGACACGTTTTTACACGTTTTAATGAAAACGTTGTTGTTGAGCTCAGCTACCTCATGGGAAATGTGTTAATGTTTGCCTGTTGTTCCCATTCTGCATTCACTGGCTTAAACGCGACTGTGTTCCGCAACAATGCTCAATTCAGTTTCTTTTGTTTGACAAACAGAGGTATGTATTTGACTGTATTGATCTTAATCGATATTCCTCATTGGATTGGCAGTATGGACAAATAAATAAATATTAAAATAAATATTTGTAACTAGGATAGTAAAGCTTTGTTTTTGCACTATGACTCTTTTTGCCAGAGAGCACGGTTTACAGGGGCAGGCTTATCTTATTTATCGCTGTCCGTGAGGCGCGCGATGTTTATATTCAAAAAAAAACAAGAGCACGACTCGAAACAAATGTTTCTGAATAAAAAAGTACAGCGGCTTTGGACGAGAAATCTTATTTCTACACCTTCATTAAAACTGACAAGTGCTCATTAAGAAAACGTGAACAACAAGTTCTCACCTCTGAATCAATATTTATACTTTTAGATGTCTAAATTGCATGGGGTAATATAAAAAGCGGCAACATTTTATTGGCAGCTTTGTAGTGGCTGCATGTTTTTTTAGGTGAACAAGTCTTCTAGGCAGAGAAGGACAAAATAATAACGAGGTTACTTCTGAGCTGCAGACAAGTGTGTAGGAAAGCGTCGCTACGTTATATAGTAAATGGTTAGTTTGGAGCACGGGAACAAAGCGTTCCTGAAGGGTACGCTTTATTAAGAAATTAAAATTGGCAAAAACTCTCAACACACGATCGCCATGAGCGATGGTCTCAGCGGAAGGTAGGCTATTTGTAGGAAGGATGCTATAAAGTACCACAATTATCTGTTTTTAAATATCCGCGGCTGCGGCAGGCTTACTGCGCTTCCGTAGTAATGGAGTTGCAAGCTGAATTTTCACGAGACTTACTCGAGATAGCCTTATCTCCAGCCGACACAGAAAACCTGCTCAACAGAAGCATCCGTGCATATGATGCCCTAAATAAATTTTTCAAGGATAAAACACAACTTCTACAACAAAAAACACCGTTTGCGGAAATCCGTTTTTGTAGTGATGTATACTCAGAAGGGCCAATTTATCAGATGTTCAGCCGTCGCAGATGTTCCTGTCGCAAGGACCAAAACGTATTTTCAAGAAAGAAGATCAAGTTTACGGGGTATACGTTCAAGCCTGCAGTTGCGTGCGTATGCCCCGCGGCGTCGTCGCTCGAATGGCTGCGATCTCGGAAATGGCCCCAGCGCCTAATCTGCTCCGACCACAGAAACGCGAGAGAACCGGAAGGGAGCGAGACCCGGCTAAAACTCGCGAGCACTGAAGCGTGACCTCCGTGAACAAAATCGAACACGGGAGACAGATACTGCGCTGCGCCTGTAGCGGTTGCAGTTGATCAATTCAGAGCAAACGAACCGAGCTAGCGAAGTAGTTGGGTTGTCAGCGCAAACAGGCCCTTTTCCAGGCACCTATCCTATTGTGAGGCCTCGAAAAATAAACTCTTTCGCAGCAGGTATGTACCCTTAAAGATGGCGGACCGATGTGCACTGTTGGTATACGGTAAAACTCATTGCAGTATGGACTATCGCAGCGTTAGCAACGCGCGTGCACTGAGCGGCGACTGACAATCGCAGCAAAGTACATTTAAGTGCCTTCATTAAAGCACGTGGAAGGAAACAGAGCTGTTCTAATGTTTGCAGCAAAGATGCTGCCAAAAATTGACCGTCGTCTTTAGATACAATCGTCAAGTGTGTTTTTCGAGTCGTGGAAGATGGTTGTTTCTTGGGAAAAGGAAGGCGGAGTGTTTCAAATACAGTGCTTCTGCGCCTCCTTCGTAAACTGAGGATGGATGAAGTGGAGAGAGAGAGAGAGAGAGAGAGAGAGAGAGAGAGAGAGAGAGAGAGAGAGAGAGAGAGGAGAGAGAGAGAGAGAGAGAGAGAGAGAGAGAGAGAACTTTTTTTGAGAGTATCTATGGTGTTCGTGTAGGAGCGGTTTTCCGTGTACTGAAATCCACGAGGAAAACGAATTAAACCTATGGCCGGCGCACTGTGGCATGCGTGATTTCACACGTCAAAATTGACGGCGCTGATCACCCCAAAAATTGTTTGCTTTTCAAGCCCCGTTTTATTCGGCATCAAGGGGCTGTAATAAGTCAATACACCATTTTCGCTGATTTTACTACCGTGGAAATGCTTACGAAAACCCCGCCGGGGGCAATAATTGTCAGCGTTTACTAAAGAACGTGTGAGTTTATACACTAATCTCACTGAATCGAAGCAGCAGTCGGGGTGGCTGTCAAGGTAGCATAAAAATTATCTTAATTCTTAAGTCTTAACGTGCGACGCTGCATTTCACCATGACATGCGGCTTAAGTACCTAACATAAACTATATAAATATCAAGTAATTTTTTTTCGTTCATGCCGTTAGATAAATTATTATGTTACATATTTTAAAGTTAGCCCAGCATCTAGAATAAAGTGTTAATAGGGGGGTTTTGTTTTGCCTCGTTAAACAACAAAAACTGCGGCACGTACAACCCCAAGCTTCAGAAAGAACTCAAACTACCATAGAAAAGAAAATAAGTCGCCGCCAGAATAATATTCAACACCATGTCATTTTGGCACCTCAATCATAGCGCATTATTTTCGCAGAATCGGCAACTTGGGAACAGATGTGTTGTTTCTAGATTACAATACACTTTGCGCAGATATTGTCGTCTTGTTTTTGTGGGCAAAATAAACAAAGTAGTTGCAGCAACATTATGCTGGCTTTTGTTTCATTCTCTCTCTTACAACCTGTGCCAGTCACAACTCTTTTAAATTTGAATGTTTAAGCCAACACTGCGAACATATTTCTCATCAAATCAATTTTTATAGTGCTTGTTTCCTCCCATTTAACAATTATGTGTTGCCAGTTTTACTACCGCAGAAGCAGCAAAATCTCAGTGTTACGCTCGATTGGAGGTCGAAGAATTTAAACTTCATCTTCCCATTAGAACCAATCAACAACAATTACTGGCAAATAGGCTGTTACAAATTCCCCCATCAAGCCCGTTCCAGCCGTCCACGGAGGCGTCCACAGAAGCACACCCACTGAGCATGGGGCTGCGATCGATAGTGCGCAGGGAAACAAGGTTCGCCATCTGTTTATTGCAGCGTTCTTGTCGACGTTGCCTTGTATCTTCCATCCCGACGAAAGGGAGAACCCAGCAATAAGCTCCTCCTCTCCACCATTCTTAGCGTGTTTGGAGGCTGTTCGCTCGGGCGGCATTGTTTCTCATTCGCGTGCAAGCAGGATTGATCGGGGAGAAGAGGGTCTGGACGCAGTCAGCGGGAAACGAGAAACAGCCGCCGCAAGCAGGCACGCGTTGATCTTTTTATTACCCGCTGCGGTGGTTAAAATTGGGGTGTTCTTTTGCACTAATTCGCTGTTATCTTTTCCCAATGATTGAAGCGCAATGCGCATTGAGTCAGGCAACAATGAACATGCATTAAGGCTTGAATTAGATGGCTCATTGACGAGGGGAAAGATGCGGGGTGCCAAGCTATTATGTGTGAAAGGTGTGAGAAATTTTCTTTACACTAGAATAGAGAAATGGAGAAAAATAAAGTGTGCATCATAAACAAGAATGAAGACTGGCACTCATTTTACCTCTTTCAGTGAAGGGTAAGGTGAGAGGAGCTTCAAGATGGATAAACGCAAGGGATGTTACCTTTCTTAAACAATATCGCTGGTGATACTTTATTAAGGCAGAGGGAAATGTTCATGCTTTGAAGGTACCTTGATTTGATTATTCATGTTATAATGCACACCGAAGAACATGGATCGCCAACACAAAGTGGGCAGGACAATAGGTATCCTGTTTAATAGATCCTGTCCTGTCTACTTTGTGTTCGCCGTCCGTGTTCCTTTTTGTGCATTATGCGGTGGGAAATACTAGCAAACTGCACTACGGGAAGTTTTACTTAAATTTATTTCAACTTAAACTAATCTGTTCAATAGCTTGTTTCGGGAGATAAAGCAGCTTTGGTTGTCACTGTATTTGCGCGTGTTTTGCAGAACCAATATAAATACTTCAAGAAAAAGTGTGGCCAATGCGCAGGACAATGAACCCTGGTTTCAAATTCCAATGTGTGAAAGCATAAAGCCGCGTTAAACATGCAAATATAAATAATTGAAAGACTTGTAATTAAACAAACATAACAAATTAATATTTACAAAAAGAACATTCAAATAATAGACATTTACTAGTACGTTGTGCACAAATCAACGTCCGAAGAAAACGCCAGAAGGTCGCGTGTAGCTCATACAACCCGACCGATTACGTTATCACCTCCGTGACGTGGTAGCACCTGCCGCCCAAATACAATTCTATCGAAGCAAAAAAGCGCTTATGCCTCAGCAAGCTGTACATCCTTGCAACCATGGTGTCCGCTTAACGCGATACCCACATATATCTATTGCACTGCCATAATGTCTTAAACACCATGGTGTCCATAGTGTCCAATTAGGGCTTTCATCCTCCAGCGTGCAGTGCATCCCAGCGATCGCAGCGGCCACACGCCACAGAGGCCTTCACAGTTCTGTACACGTTTCTCGGAGAAAGTGACGTGCAGGCATCCACAAGGTTCTCTTTTTTTTCGCCAATCCTTTTATTACTCTCCACTTTACCCGCTTTTCTACCAAGACGCACGTATGAACGTGCTGCCAAGAAATTGGGGGCGACATTCGAAACATTTTTGCGTTAAAGGAAGGTTATTGAACGGCTCCTGGCATGGGGCTCGGCGCTCTAGGTTCAAATACCATGTATTCCCATCTGTAAGTGCAGCCTTTGCGGCATGATTTTGTGAGCGAATTAACAAAAGCAAGTGAAACAAACAAATAAACTAAAGAAGAAAGGAGAACCGTGATCGGAAATGCGAGCGCCTCGGGTGTTGGTCTATGGTGACCAGTGCAGAAAAACATGGTCTCCTATTGATCGCAAGCACTGTTACGAAAAAGAAGATCCGATGGCAACATAGAAAAGCGAAATATATGAGAGAAGGTAAGGCGGAATAGCGCGAAATTTGCTCCGGAAGGAGCAACCTGCCCACACCTGGCCGCCCTTTTTTGTTTGACCTTTTGGCCTTAGGCGGCAATCTGCGTCCGACATACAAGCCGCCTGCTTCCTGCTTCCATCCCGTCCAATACCTTCGTTTCAATGGGAAGCCTCGGGTTGGACGGCTGCCCCGTCTGCGCGCACGTGTCCAATCAGTTGATGCCCGTCTGTTATTGGCACGTCGCGTCCTGTTCCTTTTCTCAACGCCAGGCGGGGCGAAAATATTTCGCAGTGTTTTTGTTTAATTTGAAAACATTTACTGTACAAACAGAAGAGATAGCGTTAAAATTCGAAGCAGTAGGTTTTCATCCTGCTCCGGTAGGTCGAAGCTGCAGACTTCGCCCATAGGATTAGGGTTTTGGGATCTTTGGTAGGGCTGCTTCGCAGAACGCGTTCGCAATGTTCAAAGGAGGGCGGTGGGAGTTTGGAGTTTCACGGCGTGTCCATAGAATGTAGCTCGTGGAATTGGGTGAGCTCCAGGTCGAGCAGTGAAGGGAGTAGGCAATAGAATAGATGTAATGGAGATTTGGATGGTTCTAAAAGCCTGGGTTTAGCGACGGTGCCTAATGGTGGCGTCAGTGGTTTTGAGAGAGGGGTGCGGAGGAAATGCGTTGGCTGAAGGCCCGAAGTGGGCCGGGGTGTCGGACTAGGCTAGGGGTAGGGGTGCAAAGTTGGGATGTCGTTGACGGGTAGTTCATCTCCTCTGGGAAAGACCAGTGTCTAATATCCGGATGGTGGCGAGTGCCATCTAGAAGAATTATTTATTTGTACGTGTGTGTTTCCACTATTAAAAAATACCACCCGTAAGTGGAATCACATATCATATTATTTAGGTACATTTGTCGCAAACCATACTTCCCATAGTAGTTCAGAGCGCCAGCACGTAAATTACACAAGAAGAAAATATCGCATCTGTTAAAACCCATAGCACCAGTGCGTCATAAGTAACACACCATAAATTCCACAAGAATACCAGGAATACCAGTCTTTGGAATATGTCATTCCGCTTACCAGCGATGACGACTTCTACCCGGGCATCGGTGATTATCACTGTGCCAGAAATGACATCGACGCCCTACGTAACGTTATGACTGGAACTAACATTACATAAGAAACACCCGCATCTTCCCACTCTAACTTGTTTAGACGTGTTGCGTGTGGGTCGCTGAGGAGCGAAAACAAGGCTCTTCCTGCCAAAAAACTTTGCTTTCAGTGTCCGCCGTCTACGAGTCGGATTTCCGACCCCGCAGTGGCTGGTGGTGTAGGAGCCATCTGTGCATACACGTTCTTTGCCTGCACACTGCCATTTCGTTGGTGATTTTTAGTTATGTTCTTTTAGGTCTGGCAGTGGCAACATGGAACCAAACGGCCGAAACAGGAACTCGCGCTGCTATGTCGATGGCGCAAGGAAGCGACGTCTGATCTCGTTCCTCGACGCTCAGTCGCAGTGGCACAGCATAGATGTCGTCATCCGCATGAAATATACAAAGCACACTACCTTCGGCTTCGCCATTAAACTTGGAAAGCGCTAGCGTTATCATACTCTGTGATGAGGAACTCTGTAGAGCACCCGGCACAGATATACGACAGCACCCAAGTCACACGTGCCTGAAGAGCGAGCGCGCGCAAGTCGGTATTACACACTAACCCTGATGCCATTGTACCCCCTAGGCCTCTCCCGCCAACCCCCCCTCCCTCCACCGAAAGGAGAAAACTTTCCGGTCCAGCGCACACGTCATCTGTTGGAAGGGCGCGCTGTGATTCCTCTGATTTCAGTTGTCACCGCAGGGTGGCGCTGTGGCGTTTTACGCCCACAGTCAACGCCGCCAACGACGCCGGATGTTGTTACCCTCGGGGCCCTTAGCGCTCCCCGTTGAAAGTAACGAACGACCACACAGCCCGAGGTTACGTAGAATTTTATTGACTAAATAAGGTGGTCTCACGAAACTCGCGGAATTTGATTCATTCATTGAGACGTATTGAATAGAAACATCTATTGGAGGTAAGCAAAACAATGTCAAGATTTATATTTGTTTACCAGTGCTTGCGGTCACTGCACTCTTCAAAAAAGAGGAGTAGTGTATACCGGTCTTTCAGCGCAACACTAGCTTTTCTTGAGTAAGCTCAATGCTTCTAGCACCCCAATCTGTAAAAACTGTTTTAAACTTGGCATTCCAGAAAATGGCGTAGGCTGGAATCTGGCGAAAGTGCTCGCCTAGAAATTGAATGTTTGGGGGTGAAACTACACCGTCATTCAGTGTCTCAAAAAAAACGAACATAGCATAAAACTGCGAGAAACAAAAACACTTCAGGAGAGGGAAGGGGCAGGAGAAATCTGAACGTTACTAGACACATAAGCGAACAAGCAAACGACACACCGCGAAAGAAGGCTGAAAGAACGTATAAAGTAACAACTGAAGGCAGGAGACAGTCAAGACCCAAAACAAGTTTGAGTGAACAAACAAACAAGTAACCTGGAAACAAAAGCAATACCTTTCACCGTGTGTTCACTGAGTGTGAAATTGAGACTTCAATGCGTTTTTTTTTTACTTACTTCAACTTCAAGTTCTGGGAGCATTTCTCGCATGCAGAAGGCAATGCTCCCACCCAATTCTGAACCGAGATAAGGGCCTTACCGTTCTCTTCACCATATACACACTTTTATTCAATGCTTTTTCACACTTTTCCTTTCAAAATTTCCCCCCTTGAAATGTATCCACTAAGTCTCCTTTCGACCGTGCCAGCACTGTCCAAGTGATCACGACTCGACGGCCACAGAGGCGGCGTTCGATTGGTTCCCGCACCTTTCAACTCTTTGCCCAGTGTTCTTGCAGCTGCGCTGGCATTGCTATGAGAAGCCCATGGTGTCACCAGTGGTCTTGTGCCAAGGCAAGATAAAAATGACAAGATTTTCAGGTGTACAAAGCGGGAAAAAAAGCAAGCTCGCACAACCCCGCAAATTTGACGTTACAGCAGAGCTGTGTTCATCGCACTTAGCTAAACTTAACGAGCGCCCCATAAGTCACTCTGAACCATTTACCCTGCGTGTATATATGGCGCTTGTTGGGAACAGGTGTACAATCCACGTGGTAAGAAACGTACTGCCAGAGAGATCAACCCGGCTGGTTCATGACTCTTGACAGCTGATTTGGAGCACGGAACACGATAGGGAACGCGTCGCTGCCAATTCACGTGGCCAGGCGTTGCCCGGCACAAAGAGAGTGATTTTTTGCATTGATGGCCATTACTCCTCTACAGGTATGCGTTCGACTTGTAGCAAATGGGCGATTTAGGTGTGTGACAAATTTGGTGAATTTTGCTATATTGCTTCGGTTGGAAACAGGCAAAACCTTCACGAGAATCGGGAAATCGGCCATACGCTCTTGACGCCACTCGTCATCGTCAATGTATACATCTATAACACGAGCCTCACAAATTCTGCTTTTGAAGCGATTGACGTTAATTTCATTTTGCGTTGAACGTAATAGAGTAGGTTATTTTCTTCCAGATACGAACTTTCAAATTTCAATTCTTGATGCGGCATCAGGGCTCGTGCTTGCGAGGTAAAAAGTTGAGAACTTGTGTAGTGTATTGCGAAGCGTAGAACTTCACCTTTTTTGTGTTTCTCCTGAAAAATACCCCTTCTCACTGAATTAAATTACCCGGCTTCCTTACAATGCTCTTGCCCATTTCGACGCTAATATTACACTCCTTCTTACACTCATTCTTAGACGTTGGTCCCACGCATCGATATCATTGCATTGCAAAGGACTTTTTCTCTTCAAATGCTAGATTACCTTTTCTTCGAGAAAACTCGTTTCCCCGCCCCTGTGACAGGAAACGAAGTAGTTTATATGCGGCCGTTACAATTGATTCGGAATTATGTTTTTACTGGTAAGATTTTTCATCGCACCAATATCAAAACAAATTGAAGGCAACACAAAAACGTTTTTTTCCAGATATTGTTTTATCTGTTTCTCTAACATGATGTTCTCGATATTTGCTTCGGATCTTGTGGATGGTCTCCGTAGTTCTATGTACGGTTCATTATTTCCTGAGCTCTACATTTCTTGCTAAATTACGTGCGCTGCAATACGCATTCTATTGCAAACAAAACGAAGGTGGAATTTCTGAGCTGCGTTCTATTGCTTATATGAACACTTTCGTTTTTTTTTTCATTCAAAGATGGTTGGAACATTTTAGTTGCAAGGCATGCTTTCTAAACATTTCGGGAATAGTTTGGGAATACGACGGTGCTAGTACTCCTAAAGGATTACATTAGTATCGAAAATTCAGAGGGAAGATTTTGCAGAAAAAACTGGCGCAAGGGAGGATGACGGTTCAGTATACAGTATTGGGCTCTAAAAATGGCGCGAAGAAAAAGTAATTTGCAATTGTAATCTTGAATCAGTTTTTCTTATTGTAAGATAGTTTTCGTTTGCTTCGTTGGTGCCGAAAAGGCGATGATCATTGAGAACAGCGCAATTCATTTTAAGTAAACGGGAATAGAATTCGAATGCTCACCGTTTTCCTCTGCTATGTCATTAAATTTCCCAACTGCGGCAGGTAAGACGTATTGAGTGTCAAGGTAAAGTCATCTTAGAGTCTGTCAGTTATATAGTTAAGCTGCACAAAACAAAACAATGGTCTCAGCGACAGACAGACTCGAAGAAAAGTCTGTAGAAGTTATTTAATTACGTCTCGTTTCTATATATCCTGAATTCATTTCCTAAGTATAAAAATAGCCGTCTTAACATGTCCAGATTTGAGCCTTCCACCATACACTGGGCGACAGTCCCATCGCACAAAGCGGCCCAACACACACAAAGTGACAATTACAATGAAAAAAAAAACATACGGTCCTTTCAACATCATATAACGACGAAAGCGATGTCTCAACAACTTTAATTTGAAAAAAAATATGTTTTATTGGGTCACTTGCACAGTTAATATTGCCTGATTTCACGAAATCTTGACAACTTTTTATACTATTAAAAAAGTCCCCCCACCCCCAAAAGAGAAAACAAATGTGCTATGAGCACGTACACAAAATAATGAGCCAAAGTGTACTTGCGTTTTTCTGCTCCCTTTTCATAACGTTTTTTTTTTTCATGCAACTGATTTATCTGTTTTATTTATTTGCAGGAGTTGGAAGTAAATACCTTTGTGTTTTATAGTCCGCTCAATGCAGTTCTTTTAAGCATGAAGAATACAAGTATTCAATATTCCACATTCCTTATCTGCCTTGCTTTTTCAAGTGTTGAATTTTTACCCAACGCAGTGACAACACAGCAAGTACAACGATACATGCGCAGCCAGTAGTATCAGATCACCGCACGTCACAAAAAATCGCTTTTCAGCATTCGAATTTTGTTCACAGTGTGTCGACAGTATTATCGCGCGACTGCGTCAGTTCGAAACGTCTACATGTTTTATCACTGTTACAGGAGTTCAGTGCTGGCTCTGCCTCCGTTGTAAAGACAAGCATAACCATTTACCAACAAGCTCATCTATCTCTAGCGCAGTTTTCTGCACAGCTTTCTCAACGACACTACGAACAATGACCGCTAGGTTACAGAATATGGATTATAGGTTATCGTGATCCACACCCATCTCGACTAATACTTTGTGTGAACTCAAGGTGTGCTCCAGGATTTAAAGTTTACTTCAAAACACATATAATGCTTCATGCGTCGCTTTGATGCAGCGAAGCCATTAGGTTAATTGTTCAAGGGTTCGTTCTCTTACCATACATATTTACAAATACTATGGTCTTAGGTTGTGAGGCATGACAGTAAGGGATAAATATGTTCGACATAAAAAATACAAAACAAAAATTTCACAACAGACATGAATAAGCTTTAATCCTTGATTCTGCGCCGACAATCATAAATTTCATTCTTTTAATGTACTGTTCATTCAGTGAATGTGCTGTTCACGGGGAAAACACGACAAAACTACAACAATCATGAGCCGACCGCAATAACACAACATTGATGAAATCAGGCTGTCCAAAGTGTGCGTGCATAAGTTGTAATAAACTAAATAGGCACCAAAAAACTCGAACTGGGGATAGAAATCTTAAGTAAAAAGTTGACACTATCGCAAGTACGCAGAAATTGTATGCTGGTTTCGATAAAATATTATGTTGCGTGGTTGGTAGCCTTGAGTTCGTATGCCGATATGCATGTCCACTACAAAAAGATTGGCTCCACAGCCCGTTGTTCAACAGGAGCCAGGGAGAACATATATATTAAGAAACCATAATGGTTCCCCGTACCAAGACAGAAGCGTGCCTTGGACATGCGATGGTGCATTTTTTTCGATCAGATACAGGAAGACACTCAGAAACAAATAGAACAATAAATAGGTTCAAGAAATAATGGCCGGGGTAAAATTCTGAAATTAGCAACGAAATACGAATAGCTTAGTAAGCATAACTATACGCGTATTTAATTCGCCATATTGAGGGTACTCTCATGCAAACTGATCGAAAACATGATAAAAAATAGTCCCCGTGGTGACATATCGCATTTAATAACGAAATTCGAATAAAAACTTATTGTTGATTCTCTTCGAAACAGAAAAACAAAGCTACATGCGAAAGACCATGACTGTGTCTTGGCTTACCATCATAAACTTCGTGGACAGCTGTTCCGGCGTTCAGCGCACGAAATCATTGTAAGGAAAACTATGCACCCCGAGGTAGCACGCAGGCAGAATCCACGAGTGATGAATGACCCCTCAATCAGTTACAGCTTCGATAGTCTATTAAAGGTGCAGCGTATTCCGAAAGACAAGAATATCAAAGGTAGCATCTCCAGAAGCTCGAAGCTTCGATCGGCGGAGTCAGTCCTGTATTAGCGTTAAGCTCCGCGAGCGCGAGTAGCTCGGGGTGGAATGGAAGAGAGCAGGAACGGCTTTATGTTCCCGAAGCATCGCACTCTGCGAGACTCCGGCATCAGCACCTGTCCGCAGGCCCCAGTCGGCGCAAGAAAGAAAAGTGGTGTGGGAAGAAAGCATCCACGATATTAATTTACACAGATACTTCAAGATTCACCCAGAGTGTTGTAAATACAATTAACATACTGAAGGTGGTTTATGTCTATTTTGAACGTACCCGAATGGCCGACCTGAAATATTTTCGCGCGGAAACAGAGGTTTCAAACTGTTGCAGTTAAATTATTCTCACCGGCTACCCCTGGACTCACAATTTTCTTCCCTTATTTCATTCTCTGACCAATTTCTGGACTCTTTAGAGTATCATTCAACGATGATTGCTTCTTCCTTTTTGCCTACAAGAAAATATAATGACTTCTTGGGGCAATTCGTTATAGCTCACTACCATGATGAAAAGTTTAAAATAGGGATATTTGCAAGGAGAAAACGAACATTGCAGCTGTAGGCTTGGAGCGTATGCGTTAGTTAAAAACCTACGAATTCATTGACAAGACAGAGAGAGATAATAAGCGCTTATTTAAATCAACAGGTGGGATTGTACTGAGCTCGAAGGAGGCGTCTTCAGTCGAAGATGCCTTACGCGCGGGTGGCATCAACAGCCTTTTGAGCCAGCCGAAACTGGTCGTCCAGGCCTGTGCTCGCCAAGGCGCTCTCCCAAAGCTCGGCAGTAGAAAGTTGCAGGTTGGTGGAAATCAGTGGGAATTTGCCACACCCGCCGACCATGTGGCGTAGCGTTCCGGGTTCTCCACAAAATCGGCAAAGCGGCGAGTTCTGGCGGTTAAAATGGGGGAGCCTGATAGGATGGGGAAATGTATTCGTCTGGAGAGCGCGTACATGGCGTTCGGGTTTTCGGGGTAGAGGTTTGTGGGGAGGGGGGGGGGGAGGTGGGAAGGGAGTGTCTGGCGCGACAGCCTGCAGTGCTGTGTGATGTCAATGGATGCATGCGCTCTGGGTTCGGCAACGCTGCTCTCGGCGCCCGCTCGGTGGGTCAATTCTTGAGTGATGCCGTCAGCAGCCTCATTTCCTGTGACGCCGTGATGTGCCAGAGCTTATACAATCCTGATTAGCCTTTTCGGGAACTGCTCCTGGATGGTGGTAGCGTTGTTGCGTGCAGGCGTCCCCTAGCGAACTTTCGACGAGCCTGATGCGGGTCAGTGAAGTCGACCGCTTCGTCAGTTCGTACAACAGTGAGGGCGATGGCCATTTCCTCCGCTTGCGTAGGATTGTCGCCGGCAAGAGAGAGGTTGCAACAGTACTCGTTTTTGATGACTGCGGTGGATACCGTTGCGGACCTACCCGGATAAGACGCCGCGTCCGTACACGCCGTTGTTGGTTGGTTGCCATTGGCATCCCTCCTGTCAAACAGGCGCACCGGGTGCATATTACGGGGCAGGAGGTGTACCGTGATATTTACGGACTTCGTGCGGTAGGTTTCCCGTGAGTGCAGGCTGGCGGTCGAGCGGAACCTAGAGTCTCAGGCATGAGATGATCGCCCTCCCCACTTCAGTTACACCCAGCTTCGCTCTTTGGTTGGTGGTATGAGCCTCAATTAGCTCCTCGGCAGTGTTATGAATGCCGAGCCGAAGAAACCTTTCAGTGGAGGTGGAGACCGGAAGTTCGAGTGCCTGTTTGTACGCCTTCCGGATCATCGTGTTTACGAAGCGTGTAAATTGTCAGCTGATAGCGTAGAGGGCTTGGGCAGATACCCGAAACTTTTTCTCTTCTCGATGAGGTGCTTTCCGCTGGCCGCCATTTCTTAATAACAGTATCACATACAAAGACGTCGCCGTATCAGTCTGTAACAAGCTGTAGGTACGCCTTTTCATCCTTGCCGGGAACCCAGTTGGGAAGAGGTGTGCTAACAACATTCCCCATACCTCTCAAAGAATCTGACATAATAAGAAGGTGTGGTGAAAGCGTGGGGATATTTATTTATTAGTTTACATTGTAATTAGTTATTATTTTTGTATTATTATTTTCATTTTGTTTGTTTTATTGTATTTATTTATTTGTTTATTTATTTAGTTCGTTAGTAATTGTATTATTTATTATTTTTGATACACACCTTAAGCGCACAGGGGCATTACATCGAATGGCGGCGGGGAGGGGGGGGCGGCTGTTAGCATACACGCAGAAAAAAAAACAGTTCTTGACAGGAATGTTCTGAAAAATAAGACATGTAAACCCTAAAAACGACCATAAAAACAAAATTAAGATATGAGGCAAGCGTCGAAACAGCAAAAATACATGAACTGAAAACCGCAAAGCATCAATGAGCATTACAAACATTTATTTCCAAAGAACGCTGAGGCCTCGCTTCAGTTGGCTACGTGTGATGTCAACGAATTTCATTCGGCGATACTAAGCGAGGGCGGGGTGATTCAGAATATCCGATACACGTTATGCACAGGATCCAGGGGAGGTAAAATTGAGGGGCGCGGTGGGTGTGATTGCGTGCAAACGAGTGGGCTCTATGATACAAGTAGCGGAACTATGATAGTCTGGAAAACGTTCTGCGAATAGCGAGCGGCGGAAGTTCAAGGGATTCTTTGATGAAGACACACTTTTCTGCCGGGAGTATGAGGATAAAATGAAACTTGCAGCTTTATTTTGGTCGTACTCTAATATCACAGTTTGTAAGATTAAGATGATGGAGGTGCCATATAACCAACGCGTACTCTAATGAAGGTCAAATTAATTAAGCATGAGCGTGAAATCTGGTAATAGATGTAGTCTTCGGTAAACGGTGCTTCAGGAGTCCAAGTTTTTTCAGTGCTTTGCTAGTTAGAACTTCGCTATGAGAGTTCCAATACAGGTTTGCATTAAAAATAACTCCTAAACATTTTAATTTAGGAGCGGGTTCAACTAACGTGTGTTTAATTACAGATCTATAAGGAGATTACTCGCTTCTTGTAGAAACTTTTCAATATTTCGTCTTATCTGTATTAATTTTCATTTTCCATGTGCTTCACCAGAGTTTTTCACTCTGTCAGATCAGGGCTGTTCTATAAACCACACAGTCATCGACGAAAAGACAAATGTGGCAGTCGATATTATTTGCTACGTCATCAATATACATTATCAACAGCAAGGGTGCCAATACTGAACCCTGCGGTACCCTAAATTTGATGAGCGCGCTTTTAGACAGGTCATTATAGATTTTAACAGCCGCAATTCGATTTCTTAGGAAAAACCGGATCGAACGAGTAGCTTTAGCGTCCAGCTGGAAATTCCGAATTTTGAGCAGAAATCGGTTACGGCGCACCCGATCATGCATGTGCTTTTGACGTATCAAAGAAAATGGCATCGACGTCGGAACAATACAAAGAACGGCGAAAATCAATGGGCCATATTTCGTGCAATATGTCTTCGTACTTTTTCATAGGAACTGCCTCACGAATCTTTCCATAGCATCACAAAAAAGGTAAATCGTGCGCCGGCCCTTAGAAAGCCGGTGCAGAATAGCACAATGCGAAAAATCAACATCGCTGTGTCCCTCGCCAGAATAATGCCCGACATGAAGAAACTCTTTGCGAGGGCGGGGACCATTAAAATACGGATTTTAATGGCCCATTTTGGAGCAGCGGTGTGCACTGTAATATCCATAGTACTAAGTCTTCCAGCGCAAGCAGCATTTATTAACTTTCTAATGCAGGAGGAAGGACTATTGCGTCTCGGAGTACCGGCAACGCATGGTTTCTTTTGCGCTCTCATTAGTGTATTCTCCAGACTTCTGATTTTGGACCTCGACGGGGCGAAATTATGTATCAAGTAAAATATCGTTCTTTTGCCGTCTCGAATCGGGTCATTACTAGCCTTTTTTGCCTGTTCGTTTGTGGGTCATTCCACGTGGAACGTCCCAGAGAGTTCACTCGACCATCCACGATTGCACGTTAAAAACTCATGGTTGATCCCTTCCATACATTATTTGTTCTCGTAACTGATTTTCGTAACTGATTCTCGTAACTGAAAAATTTTTCCTGCCTCTTTCAGCAATTTAAAAGTGGCAGCGGCGACGAAAACGTATGTTACGAAAAAAAATTCACAAAATTGAAATAATGTACCGAGCACAGTGAAATAAATCCAGGTGATATAAAAAGAAACTTTTCCTTGCTACAATGCATGCACACTTACTAGTATATGAAAATGGGCTTTCCCGTGAGGCACATCGGCGCTTCTGAGCAATTTTCACATAATGTTTGCAGCTGTTAAACCCTTTCTAGAAAAACTTCAGCTGCACACTATATCCATTGTTGATGGTAACTGCAAAAGAGAAGTACGAGGGCCGGAGAGCAAGTTGTTTTAGCGCGGTAAGACATAAATATTTTGGAAAATTATCAATATTTCTCATGTTCAGATGCTTATCGCTCTGTGGCGGTTTATATAAAAATACAGGTTAGGCGCATTTGAAACTGTACAAAGAAGATTAATGTCAGAAAAACTATTCGGAGTTTTTTTTTTTTAAGCGAGAAAATAATTTTTTCTCTTGAACGCTCCGGCACGGCCTTAGACGGCGTGCCGCAAGTCAGCTTGACTGCAACGAGGCTTCCTGCGCTGCCGCGGAAAGGTTCTGAGGCAGCGCAGGTCACGCGCGTTTTTAGTTTTCTCATGGCTGGCTACATCAAATTAGTGCGGCTGGCTGGTACTAGATTGCGGAATGGCGTCATCGGCCGATGATCAGTTGTTGTTACTCCTAGATGACTTCCGCAACCCTGTGCTCATGCAGGTGATGCAGGTGTAATAGGAGATCGGCTACCAGACCAGGGTCGTGGATGTGTGCTCTTTGGCACTTGGAAAGTCTGGGTGGCAGAGGAGGACGTAAGCCAACGATTGACAGCTGTTAGCGATGATGGTGCAAAGTGGTGAAAGGTGCGCCTACTTTCCAATGAAATTGTCGACTCAAACCTTCTTGAGAGTTGCTCTTCTTTTTCTGAACCATTCGTTTTAGCACCCAGAGTAGGGTTGTACCTTTATTATTCTTTTTTTCCGCCTCTCTAAAAATCCTATGAAGTGGACGTATTTATCCCTGGTGTTCTCTGAAGACTGGCACTGGCTGTCATTGGCTCAACGGTGCCAAAAACCCCGTCGCAAGCACTCTTTCCACGTGACATTCTAAAAAACGTTCCACTCAGCTGAATTATTCCAGGGATTATAATAGTAGCAGAAAGTTTTAAAAAAATTGTGTTCCGGTACTGCGATGATGGACCATCGGAAAAATAGTGCGAATTTTTTGGACCGCACACAATTTGTGCTTAAGAATTCTAACGGCTCAGCTTGGAATGTAGCAAGGCCGCTGTCATGCCATCAAGAAAGTCCAAAATGACGGAAAGCGTTTTTTCACATAAGTTACCTGTCTATTCTGAAAGATGATATTCAATGTATGGGGTATCGTTGCTTGTGTAATTCTCCGGTGGTACGATTGTAGAGAACCTTGCACAAGGAACCTATGATTCTCTGCGAAGTTTAAAAGAAGAATCGTCTCCTCATTTGTTACAGCGCTTTTTAGCTATTACCGGTACTTTGCTGAATGTTTGCTTATGAACTGGCGAACCTTGAGATCTACCTGTGATGCAGTGTCAAACATGGAAGTCCTCTACTTTGTTCATATCTCGTGGGCTCTCCAAAATTCCCAAAAGGGCCTCTTGCCGGGACATGCCGGACAGTGGCTGCACATGCTGTGTTCATCGCCGATGTTGCATACAATTAAGGACATCAGTTCTTCTGCAATTTTCCTGAAGCCTGTGGCATGAAGCACGAGGTTGAAGTTTTGTTGTACCATGCACGCGCAAACTTTGTGGGGGGCCACTTCCGCCGGCGAAGACGCAGTGTGGTGGGAACATAGCTGCTAACAAATAGAATACACACTTTAGAGGGCACATTTTTAAAGCAAAACTTTACTACTTTCCTCCAGCGATTTCGCGGAGGATGCGCAAGATGACCTTCTGACCAGACACACACTCCCGGCCGCACACCCCTCGAAGCGCATTGCGTGATTTGCCGGGCCCGCTGTCGGCGCTGCGCACAAGGCCACGTTTTCTGTGATTCTGCGCAGAACAAGCAGCGGTTGCCGCCGCCGCTGCGGCCGATGCAGCCGACCACCACCGCAGCCTCCTCCCATGCATGCGGCGCTGGGTCGTCTCGGGCAACGTGACTCGCCTCGAGCCTGACGTAGATGAGCGGTGCATTCGCCGTGAATGAACGCTGCGTTCACCACGTTCGCTCCGCCGAACGCCGCGTTCGCCCGGCCTAATCCTGTGAGCGTTGCACGGAACCGAACGCAGACATGGTCGGCAACACAACAAAATCAAAGGTTCACCAAGCGAAACCAAGACTCAACCAGACTAAGCCAAGCTTTTGCTTTGCATATCCACGGTTAGCTGAGGTAAGCCGCAGCCCTTTTTTTTCCACTCCTCGTATAGTCATTTCTGACTTAGTATGAGCAAGTTTTTTTGGCGATAACGTGTTCCGTCTTTTCTTCCGGGCAGACAGTACGAAGCGGAATCGCCCTCACGAACTGTTCTTGTTGAATATTTCGCTTCCTTGATGATGAGGCGTCAGCCTCTTTTCTTGCAGGTGCGCCAAGAACAGCATCCTTGCTTTTATTTCGTATAGCTTCGCCCGCCTCTCTCTTTGAAGCCTGCAGCAAAGTCACAGCTTGTTTGCAAAACGAGAACGCCCCAAACAATTCATTCATTTGCTCGCAAGTGATAATTGAGGACGCACACTAGGTCGATGCCGCAAGTAAGGTCCTCCGTCCAAAGGAGACGCGGACAGCCACTACTTCCTGAACATCGTTGCACAGGACGTCTCGGTGCAAATCGTTCCTTGACGTCTCGGCCCTTGGTCTCTCCTCTTATTTTATATGGTGCCGATAAACCCGGAAAGAAGGCCCGCCTGCGATTCGGAGTCTTCCGAACTTCGGCCTTTTGGAGGAGGAGGACCCCATGATACCGGTGATGGACCGGTGTGATGGACTGAACCGGTGGTGGTACGCGAAAGTGACCGAGGCGATGGGCGGACTAGACGACGACGGATCCTCACCTCCGACGATTCCCTCGATGGGCGGCGATTCCTTGAACGGTGAGGGGAATGCCGCCGCTGATCGCGCAATGCAAGACGCAGTAACTTCGATGTGCGACCAGAGTAGTCTTGACAATACAATGCGCCTTAACGAACTTAACAGGGAAAGAGTAAAGATGTGGCTAAACGCTCGTGAAGTACGCAGAAACGCAGAATCCGCATTACGGTTGACTGTAATGACGAGTAGTGTTGCCGACAGGTTGAAGTAATTGATGCGACAGCTACGGAAAACAAAAATTGTATTGAGAACGCTGAACGACGAAATCGAGCCGTTCATTCACAGGGACTCCCTGGATGAAGAATATGCCACCAATGCAGAATATCAAGATGAAATCACTCATGTCATGATCCCTATCCACTATGAATTGAAATTCAATACGTACGACGCCACAAAACCGAGCTAGATCGACGAGATAATAAATTCCTCTACAAACTCCAATGCGTTTTATACACTGACAGAAGAATTATATGACCCACTTCATGTGAAGCATTTCCAAGGAGCCTCTGCTATAGAAACTTTGCATATACCACAGTTCCTACCGCAAGCACAGGGTGACAATGCGACAACTTCGTTGGCTTCGCGTGATCTTCGGACAGAAGACGCCTTGATATTCTGTGCCTTCCAAGAGACCGCCAACATTAGGATGAGCAAGTCAGGCATCTCCTCGACTCCCTTGGCGTCACCGCAAGCTATGTATCATGAGTCTTTTCTCCATCCGCCAAAATGATAAATAGAACACCATCGCATCACCGGGACGTCTCGGACCTTGGTCTCTCATCTTATTTTACCAGGTGCAAATTTTGACTGGATGCGGCAGTTGCGTGCTCTGTACCCTCGGGACGAAGTTGTGATTGGGGGTGATTTCAATGCCCTCAGCACGACTTGGGGATGACTCAGCACTACTCGACTGAGTCATCACTTGGAAGAAGAAAACAACTACTTCCACCCGGGTCAGACAGGCATCCGACCAAATTTAAGCACCCACGACAGTCTTTACCTTTTACGAAAGTTGGTGCGAGCAAGCCGGTATAAGCGGCCACACATTCTGGTTGCTATTGATTTGCAAAAGGCTTACGACACCGTATCACACGCAGCGGTACTCGATGCCCTAGTAGATGCTTATCCGGGTAAGCGGCTACGCAATTTTGTACGGAGCTTACTGGCTAACCGCACATACGAGATTCGATCCGGCCGCCACGACACCATTTCCTTCACCAATTGCTGCGGGGTGCCCCAGGGGCTATCATCTCCCCTATTCTTTTTAATTTGGCTCTCAGGAAGTTGATTAATGGGGTGTCTGCGGTGGAAGGAGTTCATGTCCCGGCCTATGCCGATGACATCACAATTTGGACCGAGGCAAGTGACCACCCCACCCCACCGACGCCGCGATGCGTCTATTACAGAAGGCCCTAGACACGTTCAGCGCCCTCCTAGCTCCCACTGGAATGCAAATATCGCAGGCGAAAACACACTTCCTGGCCATACGAGGCACACCTGCAGAGCGCTCCCGGATTCATTTAACCATTGACGGCGTTTCGCTCCAGCCTGCTCCACAGGATTGGGTGCGTGTCCTCGGGGTGCCCGTTCACCAGAACGGTGGCGCTACAGAATGAATCAAGCAACTTCGGCAGCAGTGCCGTAGCCTCCTGCACCTCATTCGCCGCATCTCCAACACCTTTGGCGGGGCATCGCCGGAGGTAGGTCGGCGTTTAGTGCAAAGAGTACTTGTGTCCAAAGCCACATATGGCGCCATGTGCTTTTCCCTCACAAAACACCAGACGCAACAGCTGGAAGTCCTTTACCGGGAAGCGCTTAGATCTATAACTGGGTTTCCACGGCACACACGGATTGAGGAGCTCTATCGGTGCGCTGGTCTTCCCACTCTCGAAAGCATAATCCCAATCCAGGGCAGAGGGGGCGAAGGACCGTCGCAATCTCACTCACTAGGGCCGCCGCATACTGTGCCATGTCGGTGAGGATTTCGACACGTCTGTGCCAGCCATACACAAGCACATTCCACCTTGGGAGGATGAGCTCATTACTGAGCAACGGCCAGCACCCACTCCACGTCACCAGGGAATTTACCGATCGCATGGACATGTTCCTTCGGTCACCGCACCTCCCTTGAACACAGAATACTCAACGACACTTTCTGTCTTCGTCGCTGCTTTGTGGCGGAGCCATATAGAAACGGCGTCTCTCGCCGCCGTTACACACGTACCGACCGTAGATACAACTCGCACCTTCAAGATGACCATACCACCAACCGCCACAGCGCTGGAGCTTCGCGCCATCGAAGAGGGGGTTCAGCTGGCTGTACGCCTACTAGCAGCTGATCCCACAACGTACCGAAGTGTCAGCATATTTACGGACAGCGCAGAGGCTTTATGGTATCTAATTGGACCACCCAGACGGCACTCAGTGGCTCATAACAATAAACGTTCCTGTGCAACGTTGCGACTGCGCAGTGGTATTACTAACACCCGGGCACGCAAGAGCCCTCGGTAGTGAGTGGGCCCATCAGCTGGCGAGCGAGCCTTGCCGGAATTTCCGCCCGCAGCTTGACGGCTCCTGCACTCAGGAGTTCTGCTTTGATCCCGATGGCGAATGCTGCTGCCGCAAACAGCGCCGCTGTCAGGAGATCCTTTCAACAGTGTCCATCAACCCGGACCCAGTGCCTCCTGGGCTTCCCCGCGCTGCACATGTCTTCCTTAACCGTGCGCGCTCCGGATACGCTTTAACTGATGACGTCGTGGCCAAGTGGAAGCACGCCTCGACTAGAACAATGAGGAGCGGCAAATCCACAGCAGCAGCTTCCGATGCCCTTTTATCTGCGGCGGCATCACCATCCGACCCTTCGTACGTCTGCTACGCATGTGGGCAGTCACTGAAGCCAACCATCCCTCACCTTGTATGGGACTGCATAGGTCTAGTAGGACCACGTGAGACACATCGGCCTGCCTGGGTACTCGCTTACGAGGACTGGATCCGTCCGAAGGGCCGCATCAAACAGACTTCATGCGCACTGTGGCGGTTCGTCCTGGGCTCCTCAATGTTGGGACACTTTTGAGGTCTTCATCTCGCCTCCCTCCTCTTCCCCATGCGGCCTTGAGCCATCCCTTTTAATAAATGTTCGTTTGTTGTTGTTGTTGCTCGTAAGTGAAAGAACTAAGTGAAAGAGCTATGAAATATTTAAAGCCGTTACACTCAAGGTGAAAGCTGTGGGAAGTGCAGAGCAGTGATTCGCTATAATGGGCTGTGGCGCCGTTATTTCAAATTTCCCGCCTTCGTAGTCCTTGCGCGGTTCCTGCCTGACACAGCGCTAGCCGGAGTTTTGGTTTTTTTTTATGCTTGCTTTTCATTCCGCACGCGCCTGCGCTTACTGCACTGTTTGGGACGCGCCATTTCTTTTCTTGCACTGCCACTTCTTCCCGATTACTATCGTAAAAACTAACCCAACGAGCGTTCCTAAGTAATTGAACGGGGGCTGCCGGTTAATCACATATATTTTGACACAAAAGTACTTGCAGTTTTCTTTGCGCTAAAAGACGGGGAGACGTGTGACAAGCGCCAGCGGTTCCTTAGTTTGAAGTGTTTTAGATTATATAAACCGCTTTTGTGGGACGCCGTGACGAGGGTACGCCGTGGGGTGAGCTACGACGACAAGGCGAGGAGCTAAATTGGTGTGCATTTAAAAGTAACAACACCATCCATATTCCGAATACTGGATCGAGGACCTGAAGATACACGTGGAATCACTTTTACCAACCTGGCACCATCGTTAGAAACCGAAGAGACATGCGGTGTGTCGGCCTGCCCTCCCGTAGCACCTCTCCGCTGCCACGCAAAAACTGTCGTTGCAGTGAAGTGTACTTACGGCCGGCGGTCGCAGGCCGTGGGGGCGCTCAAGTTAAACATTATTTTCTCAATTACAGCAAAAAGCACTCTGATAAAAATTCTTTAGATAAGTGCCCTTTTACCGCCTTTTAAATAAGACTAAGCGTGCGGTTTTACATACACTGCAACACAGAGCGATAGGTGTCTGGACATGAGCAATTTAGCACAATTTCAAAAGTTTATGCCTTTACAGCGCAAAAACACCCTCCCTCACCCTCCTTCTATATTTTTCTTCCGCAATTACCGTCAACAATATGAACAAAGTGTGCAGTTGCATTGTCTCCAGAGAGGATTTAACAGCTGTAAAATATGTGTCAAATTTGTCAGAAACCCCGTTTTCCTTTACAGCAGTGGCCATTTTAAACGCACTATCAACTATCAATGCACTGCAGCAAGGAAGCGCAGTTTCTTTATCTACCACCTGAGAGTATCTCACCGTGTTTCGTATAATATTTTATTGTTGAACACCTTTTTTCGAAGCGTAGGTTGTCATCGCCGCTGCGAGTTTCAAATTGCTGTAGCATACAAAAAAAATTGCCGAAAATCGGCTGCAAGAACGAATTGTGTAGGGAAGCCGTCAACTATGATTGTTGGAGTGGAATCTGAGATGGTTGGGTGAACTCTTTGGAACGTTTGGCATGGAATGACCCCTCTTTTTATGCTGACGGCTTCTCTTCATGTCGCAAAGGTTTTGGAGAACCCCTTTCATGGCCTTCTTTTATGAATATCGTGCTCGTCATAACTCAAACACATAAAAGAAAGAAAACCGTATACGCTACGCTCCCCCTACCTAAAGAAATTAAAACATAAACAGGACATTATGATATACTTTCTTTGCGTGGAAACTAAGATATAACCAGCGGGGTTTCACATTATGCTGAATTATGTAAACTGGATGTTGAACCGCATGATAAGAATGAGAGAATACTACCAGCACACCCAGAAATACACGTGTCTTGGTGCATTGAAAAGGTTTCCTTTAGAGGTATGTGTTTTGCGTTCATGCGCATTACTTTGGTTTTTGAGAGGAAAGCCAAACGAGCAGCAAGTGGTTCTACGAGCGCCGGTTCCGAAGCTGCACTTTAAGTATCGGCAAACGATAAACAATGCTCTGCGCAGCGCGTACTTTTAGCGTCAACAACATGCTGCGATCATTGTGCCTCTATCCGCTAAGGCGAAAGTACGCATCATCTCTTAATTTGGTGTGCCTATCGAACAAATCAGTGAGCTTTGTGCGTCTTACAACAAAAGCCTATAGAATTCTCCTGCGCACATAAAATGGTATTCTCTTTATTTTTCGTAGGTCGCCATCACCCGCTCCGTCTATGTCGTATTTAGGACAAGGGAATAATTATTGGACATTCCTCATCTCTTGCTCTGCTGACGTCTGATGAGCAGGCTGGCTCTCGCAATGCTCGGAATTAATTACGTCATCTTCATTGCACAATATAAAACAGGGCCTAAGCAAGTTTTTCAAAATCTTCAGTATGTTTCTCACGCTTACCATATTGTATGGGAATGTCAACTAGTACCCAGATCTTCCCCCATCCTCATCCCCTCACGCGAGCAGTGGGAGGTAGCGGCACTCTGGCAAGCTACGGTCCTGAAACGCAGCTTTTGCTAGCGAAAAGGGCGAAGACAGCCAGGCGTACCAACGGAGTCTTGGACTGAAGACCCCGACCCAAAAATGCTCACTTCAACTGTAATAAATTCCTCCTCTCTCTCTCTCCTCTCTCAGTCACTCATCTCTCTCTCTCTTCAGCTCTCATTCTCCTCTCTCTCTCTCTCCTCTCTCCTCTCTCTCTCTCTCTCTATCTATCTATCTATCTATCTATCTATCTATCTATCTATCTATCTATCTATCTATCTATCTATCTATCTATCTATCTATCTATCTATCTATCTATCTATCTATCTATCTCTCACGACACCACTTTCACCCAAGTCTATGTAGTTTCACGTCTGCTGTCCTACGTTTTTTTCAAATTTCAGGTTTCTTCATCACTGCATCAAGTTGGTTTACAGACTATCCGTATTTGATTGCTGCCCTAACTACGTCGCAGGGCTTTTGTCACGTCATATAATGACGCAGTCAGTTAATCATTGGAAATTCCCCATCCCTCTCTTTGAGATCACTTAAGTCTTTTCCGTGACACAAATATTCTACTTCACTTTCGAAGTCGGTCAGCTGTTTTCGTGTAAAGCAAGGTTTCGTGTCCATTTTAGTGATTGCTTTCCCCCCCCCCTCCCCCAAAACCAAAGAGCGGTAGGCATAACCACGAAACATGTGGAATTTTAATAACGTTGAATGAAGACTAAATAATCCTTCAGCAGCGTTGCCTCCTACCGGAGACAAAACGAGCGTTCGGAAAGGCTCATTATTAATAGCTGGGGAGAACAACGGGACGATGCAGGTCCTGTGCTGCGTAATATCATTATGAACAGTTGCCTTGGCTGTTACAATGTCCTACGGCTGCATACCATGTGCGGGTCCCCTATACACCCTAATTAGCGTACCAGCTC
This sequence comes from Haemaphysalis longicornis, assembly GCA_013339765.2. NCBI lineage: Eukaryota > Metazoa > Arthropoda > Arachnida > Ixodida > Ixodidae > Haemaphysalis > Haemaphysalis longicornis. The sequence goes on along the minus strand of CM023457.1, from coordinate 37,537,869 downwards.
CCCCGCTAACGAACTTTGGCCCGCCCCATCTTCAACGCGCTGAAGTAGAGCGCCGGATGCAAGAGATTTATCTCCGTCGCTCCCAGGAAGAGCGAACTGAAGTGTGTTAGGTGATATGTTTGTAGACACGGTTCTGCTATTTGAAAGTTTGGAAAAAGACGCGAGGGAGAGGGTAGGAGACCGAGAGGGAAAGAGGTGAAAGACGACGAAGTGGTCTCGTGCAATATTTGCGTTGATACGTAGTACTTGGAGATGGTCAGAAAAAATTACAGCCATTCCACTCAACCTGAACACTGTCGGAAGTGCAGACCAGTGCTTCGCCATAATGGGTGGTGGCGCCGTTATCCGCTCGCTCCTGAAACCCATCACGTTCTTTGCTGTCATGTCTTAGTCCCCTCCTGATAAATTCAATGAAGATTCGTCCAACGCATTTCAAATTTCTCGCCGTCGCAGGGCTTGCGGGCCCCTGCCTGACACAGCGCGAGTGGAAGTATTGATTTTTTGTGCTTGTGTTTCATTCCGCGCGTATAGGCGCCTGACTGTACGGGGCGGACTAGGATTTTGGACTGCGGAGGATTTTAGATGCAAAGCATCTCTTAGTCGAGCCTCCGTCGTCCGGGGTCCGGTGTCCACACCTCTCCTCCTCTCCACAACAGCTGTGATAACGCCGCTCTCTCTCCCCTCCTCCTCTCCACACACCTGTGCGATAGCGCACGCGCTGCTCCTTCTCTTCCCCTCTCCACACCACCTGTGCGCGCTGCTCCTGCTCTCCCCCTCTCCACGCCACCTGTTCGCGCTACTCCTCCTCTCACCTCCTCCTCTCCACTTCAGATAAGCAGGTCCGCGCCGCTGCTCCCTTCAGTTGCTGCTTTCCGTCGAGACAACGCTGCGCCGTCCGATGAGCTGACAATGGACGCTGGCATTCGGCAACGTGACAGCGCTTCGAAACGCCAGCGTCGAACAGCGGATTCCTCGCTTCGAGAACGAGAAGCCGCAAAACGTTCCCCACTACTCGATAAATAAAAAAAAGACATTTAATACGCTACTACACGTGTCTTTACTGTAACAACCAATTAACACGCTACTACTCCACGGCATTGCATCCCCTCAGGGTTTCCACGTGGGAAGATAGTGTAAATTTTTTGGTGTGTGAGCCCGGATGGGCAACAATGAAGTTGAACGATGTGAGTAAATAGTTCTATCAGGCAACCGCGGCGTACCTCAACTTTTGCCATGTGCAAGGAGCCAGTCCACAATTGGCGCCCAGACGTGGGGCTAATTTCAAGTCCGCCTGTGGAAATTTGCTCTCTGCCGGCTTCTGAGGAGGAGCTCACTGCGGTTTGGGCTGACATTCCTTCGTTTCGGGAAGGAGGCGCCATTTCGGCAGTAGGATACCTTGTAATATAGCCATGCAGAGGACTGCTTTGTAAATTTGTCTTGATGTTTGTGTTTTCTTTTGCTTAATTTTTACAATTGTTCCAGAGGCCTGAAGTTTGTTTTTTGCGTTGTTTTCTGTATTCTTCTTGTAATGGCTTAATTGCGAGTGCATGTAGCGTTTGAAGGAACATTAGTCACTCGTGTATTGTGATGTGTCTCTGCTGCAGCTTTTTGGTATTTCGACGTGTCTGTAGTTTCGCCGTTTTAGTCGTATTTATTGTCTATGTCTTTTTGTTTCCATTTTATATTTTTTTTTGGGGGGGGGGGTTCTTTTTCGTGTTCTCGGTGTAGGTAGTGGAGCTTGCTTGGTATTGTCGGGTGTACAGCTAGGCGTTGCCGAACTACCTTGTTTTCTAACGAAAGCTGCACTACGCTACCTCGAACAGCCTTCGCAGGGCGCCCAGTTTTGCCCGTGAGCGCTAGGTGCAAAAATGCACCCCCTTCCGCAAGCGCCCGGACCGGAGCAGCAGCCCGATAACGGGGAGAGATAGGCGGCAGGGTAGAGATAGGCGAGGATGGAAAGGAGACTTGCGCGGGGCCCGTGCGCGGGACGTGGCTGAGGAAGGCCAGGAGGCCACCGGCGCAATGATAAGCGCGCACCAAGAAGGAAGGCCACGTGCGGCGCAGAACCGTGTGCGATAGAGGAAGACGAACATACAGCTGTGGTCTCTGGTACAGTGGCGAGGCGTAAACAATGCCCTGAGGCGAAAAAGTAGGAAAAACGCTACTGTTGTGTACAGCTTCGCTACCTTCAAGTCTTAAGCATTAGGGTGAGCTTTCTTGATTTTTTCAGCACATTTCGCGCGGAATTGCTCGTACCCAACGGGTGAGTCAGGACAGAAGGAGAAGGGCCCCGGGGTCGAGGAGAGAAACAGCAGCAGACGCCGTTGCGCAGGACACTGCTGCGCAGTCGTGATCTTGCCGCAATGATGAGGATGAGGACATTGATGTTCACGGAGTTTCTCCGAACGCTCGGTTCAGTGCCGGTAGCCATTGCATCGGCCCCAACAGTGCCGGTCTCGAAGCCACGTTCGAATATTGAGGTTCCCTCCTATTTCGGCTACGGAGACGCAAAATCCGTTTTCGAATGCCTGCAGCCACTGGAGTCGTACCAAACTGCGGTAAGCGTATGGGATGATGACGCGCGGAGGCACGTCCCGCTCGGAACACTAGTAGGAAGCGCTTCGCGATAGAGACCCTGCCAAGCGGCTGTCGAGTCGATGGCAGGTTTTAAGCACTGCTTTCGCGCGCAGTGTCTCCCACCCGACTACGATCACCGTATGAGGACGAGTTCGCTCTCTGCACACAGCACCCAAGGAAAGCCTCGTCGAGTGCGTGCGGGTGATACAGAAGCTGTGCGAATGGGCCGACCCTGAGGCACCCGACGTGGATAATGTAGCGCGCGCGTGCAGGCAATGTCACCCGCTTTCCACACCGTACTTTCGGTGGAGAGTTTTAAAAAACTCGCGGCCCTCGCATAAGAAGCGCACATAGTTCAGGTGGATTTAGTCACCTAGCTTCGCTACAGGCTGCCCCCTGAGCCAGGGTAATCACTAGAACTGTGTTGCTCCTGGCCAGGAGCATCAGTGCCTAGGGCCTACCAGGCCGAAACAATGGCCGTCCGCTGTTCTCTGTGCGCTAGACCCGTACTCTTTCCAGCGGAGGCGCCCTTGAGGGCTAGACGATCGGCGATCAGCTGCTCGGCAGAACGCCGGCTTTCGAGGACAAGGAGGAGCGGATAGCGGCCACCCAAACTCTTCAGGCGGAGAAAACGCAGGCGGCGGAAGGGGAAGGCAGGATGAAGGAAGGCAGGAAGGCAGGCCGGTTTGTGCTGGTTGTGTCGCAAGCCTGCTCAGGTTTCCCGTCGATAGAGAGTTTTAGCTGACCGTTTCTGACGGTCCGCTCCGCTCCGATAGCTAGCGTGAGCGCCATTGCGCATGCGTGACACGCAAAGTCGCTAGCGGCGATACCGGAGCGGGGCCCTGCTCCGCTAATCGGGGCCTCTTAGCGGACCGTCACGGCAGCTTACGTTACCGCGCGGAATATCAACATGGCTGCCCCGCGATGCGAGAGCGTTCCCGCCAACTCCGTTTCTTTAGTTGAAACGCTAGCGACAAAATCGCGAAAGCTCTTCCGAATAGACAAGCGTGCCACACTCCTCAACAAGCTTTAGTGCGGAAGCGAAAAACGTCCACCGAAGCGCGGGGCTGATTCTATGCAGCGCCGAGAAAGACAGCCTTGTCGGCCTTGTCTTGGCTATTCCGAAGTTTATCGGCTTCTTTAAAATAATTTAGAACCATTATAACGTGTAAGCGACTACATTATTCTAAAAATGTTAAATAAGGCACTTAACACGGTACTTCACACTACCTGAACGACCAAATTCCAATTCGTATCTTTACTTTGCGATGACTTTTTGGTTTTCCCACGCACAGGGCACGACCAGTGACGCGAATCATTCCCCGTCGAGGGAGATATGGTTATCGCTTAGCTAAAAGCCTTTCTGTCGCTGATGCTTAGCGGGCCGTCGGGAGCGTAGCGGAGCGTCAAAAACGGTCAGCTAAGACTCTCTATTATGCCACGAGAAAGTTAAACCCGTTCCCCTTAATGTGAACGCTGTCGTAAGTGCAGAGCAGTGATTCGCCATAATTGGCTGTAGCGCCGTTATCCGCTCACTGCTGCCACCCCATGCAATTAAAATTTCCCGCCTTCGTAGTGCTGCCGCGCTCCCTGCCTGAAACTTCGCCAGCGGCAGCTCTCTTCTTTTTTGTGCTTGCGTTTCTTCTCGGACGTCCCGGCGTTGCGCAGCCTCTTTTTTTCGCTTACTATCGTAAAACCCAACCCAACGAGCGTTCCTGACTAAACGAACGCGGGCGCTGCCGGTCAATTACGTATATTTTGCCTCGAATGTACCTACAGTTTTCTTTGCGCTAAACAACATGGAGATGTATGGGAAGCGCCAGGGGTTCACGAGTTTCGAACGCTTATGACTATATAAACCGCTTGAATTTCGAAGCCTCTTGGTTACGCTGCGACGACAGCCGCTTCGACAGAACGCCGTGTGGCTCTATTTGGGTCCAGCGAGAGCGAGCTACGATGACAAGACGAGTTCCTAAAGTGCTCGGCACTTAACAATGGTGTAGCGTAGAGCACAGGTGGGCAGCGTTTTGAGGCGGAAGGCCCGGTTGCATAACGCCGACCCGGCGGAGGCCAGACGGTCAATCGGAGGACCGCGGGTGAGGGTGGGCATTACAGGTCAGGATAAGAAATTCGCAGCGAATTGACAATGTACAAATTTGTATAGAAATCGCGATTACTTGCAGTACGCATGTCACAATGTTGCAAATTACAGGCATAGGATACAAGCAAAAAAAAGTCAATGCTACTTTCGGCTACGGATGTCCTCGCGTCGAGCTTCGATGGAAATTTTTCTCGCGGTTAAATTTTAAGCTTGCTTGAATTTTGATCCCCTTTTTTGAAGCTGTGCAAAGACAGGAAGATAGGGCGTTATCTGGCTAAGTTTGAAAATGGCGGGCAATACCAAGTGGAAACGATCGTTCTTTGTTCCTGCCTAACCCCATTTGAGGCCAAAACTACCATGTCGGCCTTTAGACAGGAAGTGGCAATGGAAGGGGGGGTGGGGGGGGGGTCTTTTGAAGTTGTGCGCGGGCCAGCTCTTACCTAAAGAAGCTGCCTACTCCGAACCTTCGATATATTTGAATGGTACAGCTTGCAGTGCTTAGAAACCACCAACTAAAATAATGACGCTGGACAAGGCAACCACTGGAAAACTTTTCATGCGCTCAGTCTATACGATATGCCCTGTAAAGATTAAACACGGTGTCAACACACTCACAGCCTAAATATAATCTATATACACCCTTGTAAAGTTTCTGTATCTCTTTAGTCTGTACATTTAGTACCACATATAAGAGTTATGTGGAAACCAGCGGATACGACCAAGAATTAGCTTGAAAAATAGCGCAACCGATGCTTTTCTGGCATCCATGGCTTTGTTTGGAATAACAGAGGCATGAACGTGTGCATAATATATCTAATGCAGGACATAGTAGCTTGTTTCTTCAAAAAGAAGATAGTTTTCATAGCGTATGTCATTAAAAGGTTACCCAAGGGACTCAAACTAAATGATAGAGCAGACATCATTTTTGTGTTCTTGGGTGTTTTAGGGATCATTGAGTGTTGCAACCCGTACGAATACTCCAAAATGTGGCTCTGACTGGCTTTCAGTGCGAATGTGATCGATCAGTGCCCTAAGAAAAAATAAATAGCTGAAGGCAGGCGATGGCTTAAAAGCTGTTCTCATTTCTTGCTCATTTATAGTGGGAGATGGAGGAAGGAGAGAGGGATACATCACGGTAATTCTAGTGCCAGAGGCAGTAATAATGAACAAGATCATAAGCCTTGGGAGCTTTGTGCTTCTTTCACCGTTCCTAGTCAGTGTCCTCACAAGTCACATACTTAATCAATCCCTCGATGAAAGATTCAATTAAAGTGACATCGACGCACGACCGTCAGGATTGCTTCAATAATGCAGCTTAATCGTCTCTAAGTACGGCATCCAGCACATGTTGCAACAAATACGCCGGAACTCTTACGCGAAAAGTCGGAACAAAGACAGGAGATTAAAACGCGATTCACAGTGACATACAATCTAATCTATAAAAAATGAGAGATGATTTAAAGCAATTTTTGTTCCTTCTTCCTGTACCCGCCACGGTTGAACGCGGCTCAGGCGCTTTGCTGTACACAACACTGCCTATGAATCGCGACAACAGCGGCTTCTATTTCAAATGGAAGTGACGCATTCTGAGTCCCGTGTCTACCATACGGCCCTGAACGGGCAACAAAAAGGACGTAGTAGCGAGGGCCGCCAGGCATCGTGTTAGTGCTGTGACGGCCTCTCATTAAATCATCACGTTAGGGTTCGTGTTCTTTGTCCGGCCACCACGTAAAATATTGACCTTCCGCTCGTGTCCCCTTCGCGCGAAAACAGCACCCATAACACTACCAGAGGGCGAACCCGCAGGGCACTACGAGGGAAGAGGCTCCGAGCCCGCTGGTAAATTATAAGCAGATTATTCAGTATTACAGATCCAAGCGCAGGGTTTACCCATGGCCGACTAATCCCCAACGAAAGCCTGGGAGCGTTCACTTAGGCTGCTGCCAACCAAACTTTTCCTACCCAAAAAATGGAACAAAGAATGACCCAATACTTGTTTTTTTATATCAAGTTGGTGGCGAACCTGCAGCACCAAATCGTGTGCGTCTGTAGCGTAAGCAATGTAAGAGCGTGCTTTTCTGTTTCAGTACGGGCCGAGCAGCTTAATTCGGCTACAGGAAATGGCTGTTGATACTGCCACCACAAATACAGCTCTGCAATGAGGACACCCAGCTCTGCATTTTCTCCTTAATACAGAAGTTTGCTCTCTGCTCTCCGAGAACATCACCATACCACGTTGCTTATTCGTGTGTGTGCTGCTTTTTTGTTCAATATTAGGTTCTCCCGATTGGCATTGTGTTTCCTTCATCTTGGTCGCCATCCTTACATAGCCAGGATGATATATCCTGTATGTAAAGATGGCGACCGAGATATTTTATTGCAAAGATTTATTGCAAAGTACCCTTTCCGTTTGATGTTCCTATTTTCTGCCTTGATCGAGAACAGGTTTTTGTGTTGGGAGCTTGGGGATTCCCGAAAATGATACGGGCTCAAAATAAAACGAATGGGCAAACATAACACGGTACACGCCGGAAGCAAACAATTCGAAGTTTTCAATAAAGCACTCTGTTTGCTCCGGACAGTACGAATGTTTCACAGAATAATTCAGAAGAAAAAAAATGGGCTAATTCTGGACGGTAATTTCAAGCGTTGCTTTAAACTAAAGCAAACTTCCCTCTAAAATAATTGTTTGGTGAATACTATTGGTAACCTATGCATAAATGTTATAGCGACATAAGATTAACACTATCGGTGAGGTAACACCACTGCGCTCTAAAAAATGCTAAGAGTGGTATGCGTAAATATATAACAATTGAGCGAATTGGCTACTGTTGTTCGTTATAGCCCTAGAAGGAGAAAAACGCATAAAATGTTCGCCATGAAGGTGTTTTTGGAAATTCATAACCGCTGTTGTGGATGTGCGGTGTGGCTTATCCTGCTCTATTGCAAACTAGCGTGTACCTATTCGACCACCGCTGGTGAGCTGTGTCATTCCTTCAATGGGAATCCTGTTGAACAGCGTAGAACTTTCTAGCGCTGACGCTGATGCCACTAATGAAGGAAGAAGAGAACACGTCAATGCGGCTAGTCCTCCAACAGCCGACAAGTCGCAGACGGACACGTCTACTTGCAGACGGGCCCGGTAAAGCTGTTGATGTGACTGGGCGTTGCCTGTGTACGGAGACACCGTTTCGTCTTCCGTGCTGGCTCAGCAGTCTTTCTCCAGGCATGCAGCTGCACAGAGAGGACGGGTCCTCACAAGTGGCCCAGCTGGCGGGCTCATGCTAAAGGTATTCACTTTATGTGTGAGCACAATGAAACAACACATGGACAATGTACCTCCAGGGTTACCGCCGTGGCGTTTTCTTAAACAGTTAGCATCACATAAATTGCGAACCAATATGTGCAGTCGAAACTCGTGCATGCCCGAAATATCCGACATACGTGACGAAGACGTTTAGGTTTAAAATATTCAGAAAATTGCTCAGCCAATCTGTAAAAAAAAAGGAATCGTTTAAGGAAACGGCCGCGATGTCCTGAGAAATTCAGGAGGTTTTCTTTTGGCTGTGTTTAAAAACGTGTGAGGATGGGGACAAAGCTTAATTTTTTCATGCAGTGGATAGAGAAACGTTTCGTTTCTCCCGAAATTTATAACCTTCTAGCGACGGTTCAGCGCCAACTCCTGCGTAGTTTTTCTACACGTTTGAAAAACGCGCCGCAAATCATTTTCTCGCATATTTCGTACGTGACTTGCCCTTTTTCTCCTGAACCGGCGTATTTTCTCGCCGAGATTTCTGAGTTCCCCAGAAAACGTTTCCGGAACTTATTTATCCCCACCTCCTCGGGAGTGAGTACTTTGCGAAGGTAAAATAAGCGAAACAAAGATCTCATTTCCCGCAATTCCTACAGAATGTTTGTACAGGCAATCTCGGAAAGTGCCTCGAATGAAGTCCGTCTGCCTGCGTTGCAGTCACGTCGCGTCGATATATGAGCCGAAGAAAGGGACACAGCGCCGGAGAGAAGCACATGCAAGATAAAAACATGTAAGGCCACTTTCACATGTTAGGAAAAATTGGAGCTCTTTTGTTGCCCTGCATAATATATTCGTGAAGAATCGCTAACACTACTCCCCAGGCTCTCACGTCGATGCTTCGAGTGCTGCTGAAACAGGCATCCTTTTGGAGACCCAGGGAACCCTGAGTGATTCTGCGTACACGATGTCTCCAGGTGAAAAGGTGCAATGAACGGTTGTGTGCTTCTTTAAACCTCACTTACAGTGTAATTGCATTACACTAAGTTCACTTTTGCATTTTCAAATATATTACGTCCTGTTTAATTTGTTTAATTTACCAACTTGGTAATTCGCTCGCAGGACGGGGTACGCAATTGAAGATCGTTGGAAGGGAAATGGAAAGAATTGTACTTACCGGGATATTCATTACTCAATAAATGTGTATCCGTGCTTCGGGGAGGCGGTTTATCAAGACAAATATAAAATAGACCATTAGAGGACGTAATAGGAGGAGGAGATTCTAGTTTTTTAGCAATAACTATTTTTAGCAGTGTTTAATTCAAGTTGAAAGGTTCGTACCAGCGAGTGAGCGCGTACGTGTGAGTGCGTGTGCGAGAACTGATTTTGAAAGTAAAATTAGTTTGACAGCTTTAAGATTTCTTATTTCTGAGTTTCTTTCTTTTCCGAAGCGGCAACTGTCCCCAACCTGCAACTTCCCTTTTTGTCGCATAACCAATGCACCACAAATGGCCACAAGAATACTTAAAAACGAAGCAAATCAGGGGCACATAAGCAAGAAACCATAGCAACCTCGTCCGCTCCCGTTATCGTAGAAAAAAGAGCACAGCAAAAATTATAGACGGCTTATCAACAGTCTCCCAATGACAACCAGTGATCGAAGCAGCTTGATTACGTTCCCACTTTTTTGTTTATAGGGAGCTATAGCTTCGTAGTGTCTTACAGAAATTTTGGAGCTTACTTTGACGTCAGGGAAGCGGAATAAAAATAATCAGAACTTACAGGTTTTGCCTTACTGTAAGCAGCAATGCTATAGAAAAAGACCACTGCGACCCCGGCTGACACGTGTATTATCATTGTGGAATACTGGCCGAAAACAGTGGGCCTTGATCGGTAAATCCCCGAAACTATCTGGTGTCGAGAAAAATGCTCCCGAAACATATAAACCACGCAGTCCACTGACCTAGGATGGTGTGTCATTTATTTATGCTCTGGTATAAAAGGGAGGCAATACTAACCATTACGGGTTTGTCTAAACCCCCAAAACCAAACCTGTTCCGGCAGGTTTAACCTCAACTGACGTTAGATGGGGCAGTCTGTGACAAAACCTTGAAGGCCCTCATAACTAAAAGAATGGTTGTTCTCTGACTCTAGGGTCGTTGACTGCTGCAGGGCGTCTGTTTAACTACTAAAAATCCATTTTCCCGTGAAGGCCGGGGTCGGAGTAGGGGGGACTGAAAGAATCGGTGGAGATGAATCCTTTGCTGCCTATGGTTTTGGCCGAGTTGCACGTTGTTTCCAACTCGACTAAAAATATGCGCTCGTGGTTACACTGCGACGCACTACATAAGGTCTTTTTTAACCTTTTTGTAACCCGGGAAACCCCGGGCAACCTTGCGTAGCCGAGATGGGTAAGCCGACTGACACAACTTTTTGCCCGCACGGTGAAATCCTTAAAACTGCTTGTTTGCCGTTACGGACCTCTGTGTGGATATTTGTTCCGAAAAAGACATCTGGTCCGGGCCCCAGATTTACTGTCCGTCATCAAATATTGCCAAACACTCCGATGCCTATCCTTTTCAGTATTGAATTTGTAAACTTTAAAGCATCTGTATCAAAGACAAATATTTCGAATAATTAAGTTATAAGCTGGCCCGATCTGCCTACTACAAGCTTCTTAAATACTCTAACCATTGTGCAATTTCCCAAATACACCGTTACAAAGACAATAAATGAATTTGCTTGGGTAGATTAGCTTAAGCCTCGCCTATTATTGTATTATGACCGACCAGTGAACGATTACCAAACCACGTCCAAACGTTGTTATACTCGTTGCAACACAGTCTTTATGATTTGTTGATGTTATGCAAATGTAAATCGCTGGTGGTTCCTGTAGTCAGAGTTATAATAGCTGTAAAAAGCTCTATCACCGAGAAATGTTTCGAAAAAGCACTTAGAAATTGGATTTTTCCTCTGGCAACGAACACGAATTTTCTGTTGGGCTATGACGTCGCCTATTGCTTCTTTCCGTTATCCTTATTGGGTCTCCTTTCCAAGCGTACCTCCGTCGGGCTCGATGGTGTCTCGATATTTAGGGTTGCGAAGAGACAGCCCGCGGATATGAAAGCTCGCTGCCTCTTCTCGGGCGTACTTTATGCTGTTCTGGCTCCCGTCGCAGGCTTCTGCCGTAATTAGAGCTCGGAGTAATTACAGCGACGCAATAATTATGTCCCTGTTGACGTCTTCTTATCCGCATATAAATTACCGGATGCGTGCCGGCGTCTTGCTTTCACAGGGGCAGATACCGGCTCACATAAGCGCAGGCCCCATACGCCGGTTGTAGAGTCACTTTTCCGCGCAAACCTGGTTTCAGTATTTTCGAACAACTTTTTCGAAACCGGGATGTTTTGTTCTCACCCTTACGGAAGCCGGAAAAAAGAGCGCTACGTTGGTAAATATATGGGAATGACACAGACTCTATATGAATGTTACATGTACGGTTGACTGAATTCAACTTTCAGTTTTCGTGCTTCTTGACATTCATTGTTCATAGGCTACTCGCTAAGCATCCTCTGGCGATACGCGGGGGCTCCAGCTAAAACATGTGACGATAGAAATTGGAGAGGAGGTTTGTGGAAGAGAGAGAGAAAAACAATTGTGGGGAGGAGGAAAACGATATTTTCAAGATTCCCAAAAACATTCTTGCAGATTCGACGAGATGCTCGATTCGGATTTTCGGGGAGGTGGGAGAGAGGACGAAATGCAAGCCCAGAGCAGTGTAGAAATGGAGAGGAGGTTACGTCCATTCGGTTGCACAAAGCCCATACTTCACAAGGTAGTAACAGCAGCCAAACCAACAAGCACAGCGCAGTAGAACACGTAATCAAAGCAACATGCAGTAACGCACCTCCAAATTCTCCGTCTCTAGGTCGAATTTGCGTGATACAATTACATCGCGACTTGTGGGAAAGAAATCCTAGCTGCTCTTGGCTTTCCAAGAGCGGACAGTAGACATTTACATTGCGTTGATACCACTGGTAGCACTCTGCAAAGGAATGCCATGCTGAATACTGACAACAACAATGGCAAAGGAGGCCGAAAAAAAAAAGAAGCAACATCTCTTTGTATTCATAAATTCGATGTTGCCGAAAGATCTAACAGGATACACGCAGGAAAAAGTACGTGCTCAGACTTCTATACCCAGCCTATTTCCGCTGTTACGCCTCTATACGCAGTTAATGAAGCGTTCGTGACATTGAATGCAGCTCTGTCACTTAACCAATACATTTAACATCAATTTGAAGAATTACGCAGGCAGATAAATTATCGTTCAAACCCCCAAAACTCCTCAAGGCGTCTTCAGCTGGATGTCCATCTTCAAAACTTCCTCGTAGCATCCGTTTATTGATAACTTCGCCCAGTTGTGCCTTTTCTCACTTGGTTTATCTCTCGCAATAAATACTATTGCTGAGACAATCTTTAAAAAGCAATCAGTCTGTCACCTGCTCACCGTTAGGCCGGGATTTCCAAGAGCAGGGTTAGGATTTGAGCCATAAAACTGATGTAAACGAATATAAAGCATACCTGCTCCACAGTATGCTTTGGGTTAAATGCTTTCTGTTCAGCTCCCCCAACCCTGCTAATGAGCACAGAAAGCCGGACACAGACACAAGATAGAGGCCTATTTCCAACAAGCATCGCCATTTACCTTGTTTGCAATCGTGGAGAACCGCGACCCGCGATCACAAGCCGGTGCGCGCTTCGGGGATAGGCGCGATGCGCTGAAACCGGTCCGGCGCTCCGCTGGTTCGTCGGCGCCCCGACCAGAGATGGCACCACCGGTCCACGCACTGCACAGGCGCGCTGCCTGCGCGAACGAGTGCGCGCTGAAGATGGAGCGAGTCATATCGGAGGTCCGGGTTGGGTGAAATCGGCGGAACAGAACGGCGGCGACGGTCTCTGTATCTCAAGGGAACTGCTGTTGTAGCGCATCTTAAGTGCCTGCGTCCTGTTCGCGACCCCGACCAGGATGGGGTGATTCGTGAACGCCGTCGAGCTTTGTGCTCGCATACTTTGGGAGTTACCAAATAAATGGTTGTGCTTCGGCATTACTGTCGACTGTGTTCTCGTATCAGCGAACCTTGCTGGGCTTTCGTAGCTAGCGTGGTGGCCTACGACGGAGTGCGGCGTAGGTCGTCCGTAAGAACCCCAAATATTCCACACCCTATGTGGTGCAGGCTGGGAACCTCTTTCCCTCTCACAGTCACCTCACCCTACATGAATAATCCAGATTGAATAGAAATGCTTGCGTTTGTCGCGTTTTGCCGCAGTTCAGTGTCCAGTAAATCAAAGCCAAATTTTATAAATTAATTGCGGGGGAACGACATGTCCCTAACATTAGCTGACAGGATCATTAGCTGTAAAAGAGGAAAAAAACACACCCTTTCTCTAATAAAGTTTTTTTTTTCATTTCGTGTCACTTTTCTGTAATATTCTGGGTTTTCTGGTGGATTGGGGAATTGTTGAACTGACTATTTGGAAGATTTCAGCAAAGAACGCCAAATGCTTACTAATAGTACTAGACAAAACCGTGATTTGAATGTTTTGAGATGTCTTTTTGCATTACTTCGTGTTCGGAGAGGCATCGGGTGCATAATTAGGAATTGTTTACGCGTGAATATGATCCCGCGGGTATGTTGCGTCGGTGCAATCAGCAACAATCCCTTCATTAAAATGTAATTGTGTGCTGGTGAAAATCAATTTATAGTCGCAGCAGCAGATAAAACCCCGGGATATTCGTTTAACCTAATCGTGCTTCTGAGTGGAGATATTTATAATTTATCGGGACCAGTGTGTAGTTTTGTTTATACACATTATTTACAACACAGAAAATTGTGGGCTAATGGTGGTGCTTTTATGTTATTCTATATCTCAGCTGTTGCTAACTGAATGTGTGGAAAATGATGAGAGCACTAACCATCAGAAAATATTGATAATATGTCCGCTAAAATCGCAGTAATTTTGGGTGGTTAAATAAAACTGTTTCATTGGATGAGACTACGTATGAGCCGAAGTACACAAGCTCAGCTCTGTGTCTTTAATGAATAAATGCATATAATCTCTCCTAGAAGGGGATGTTAGAAAGGATCGCTGCTCAAAAACGCGAGAAACTACTTCTATATTGTGATCATACTGCCATAAAGGCGGCACTTAATGCCAATGTGCATTTAGCTGGTAATGGCTGTTTCTATCAATCTGGACATTTTACTTCGTATAGATATCTTTCTGCAAAGTTATATGTAACGCTATAGTAGGCTGCCATCTTGTGCTTAGAACAACCAGGAAGACTACAACCAACCTTGCTTTCGTAAACATATTCTCATGGCAGAAAACAAATATAACGAGCTTTGTGAAACCTGGCCTTATTAGGCTAGAACTTCGCCACGTGCTAGCGTCTATGTGAAGGACGCGGAGAATTTGAAATCTTTCATTTCAAAGTTCAACATCTCTGTAATGGAAGCGTAGTTTTACGCCGAACAAAACTGTAGTAAGGTAAGAAATTCCACTTCTTCCGAATACATCAAAGGTGCATATTGTATCTATGGTCTAGGAATTTGACTGGCTTGCTAACCGGTGAGGGGGGGGGGGGTTGTCGGAAGGGCTTCGGGACTTCCTCTTCCCAAAATTTCCTGGTTAGGGTATGAAGGGGACAGGACTGGGCCAGTGGATCTGCCTTGAGCAGCTTCCAATATTGAAGTGTTTTTACGTTCGCTCTACACACGACCGTCAGCAATTTTTCAATGCTCCTCAAAATATAAACAAACCAATCGGAAGGTTGCGCAAAGCGTACTGACTTCTTCCCAAAGTTTTGTACGTTTAAATTTGAATTGACCATTGGTTTTGTTTTCTTCTCTTGATTTTCCTTACTCTCTTTTTTATTCCCATCGCCTGCTCTGCTTTTTCCTTTTTATCTAAACAAAATTCGTAAAGACTGCGTGTCATCAGCCACTGACACTGAATATATCTTTTGGACCGTAAGATCGGCAGGCGAACAGAATCACAAGTCGCCACAACTACTCCAATTTTCCGAGGATAAAGTCGCGTGTGGCTTCCGTGTACTAGACATTACATATAACTGCAAAGCAACCCATCCGCTGGATTTTGTGGAGCATGCACTTAGACAAACGTTATTTTATTAAAAAACAGGCGAGAGAGAGATTCATAGGATTTCAGGAAATGGCGTTTCTCTCTCTTTGTGTTTCTCTCTTTCTAACGTTTACATTTGCTGATTAGTGACAACAATTACCGTCTCGGCTACTTCACTGACAAAATTTTAAAACGAAGCATGCTTGAACTAGTGACATTAACATTCCGGTCACCAGTCTTGGATAAGTAAGCTTAAGACCTTTACCTAACTGGGGGTACGGATATAAGAACACATATGGCGTTCCTAAATTGGATACTACAGCTGTTTTTAAAAAAAAGTTAGTTTAGATACCTTGAAAATGGACGCTGTGATGGTGCGTAAACTGGCTTTGCTTCATTTTAACTTCTGGATTCTGAAATATAAATGAATGGCTCGCGAGAACCTTGCTGTTTCTAAAAGGCCCATAGCCCTTTCTATGTCGCTTCGAATGCCAGTCTTAAATGGGCGAGGACGGTCGCTGAGAAAACAAGTACATCATCTATCTTCGATGCCTCTAGATTCATCATTTATTTTCCTGAAGTGTCTCGAAGACCATTAATGCATGCAAGAAACGTTAGTATGACACACAACCTCTCTTAAATACTGGAAAAGAAGCACGTGGCAAAGCAACACTAGCTTGGGAAGCATTCAGTCATTTGTATAGACCAGTCAATATATTTTTGTCTTTCCTAGTTATTGCTTTGTCGTGCTTAAATAAATTCTTTTACAGAAGAAAGACCTAAGAAGTTGCTTCATATAAACAGCAAAATTGCAAACGAAATGCCCCATGAAGAAGTGGTACAGAAACCAAAATTGCCAGTGTAAAAAGAACCGATGCGAATTGCGTTGTGGGATACACATGGTAATTAATGCATACTGCTTTGAGTACTTCATAAACATCAATAACAACAGTAATTGATTTTTGTTCTAGTTCGATAAATCTTACGTTCAGCGAAAAATGATAATATTTACCTGGATGTTTCTTCGCTATGCAGAAAATTATTTATAAACTGGGATAGCACGGTGGTTTGGGCTAGTTGGTGCATACTAACTGAAATTCAAGACAGCGCAAAAGGACGGGGCAAGAGACGACGGCACATGGCGCTGACTAGGAGCTGGTTCGTTTATTCCGCGGCTTTAGACAGCATACTTCAGTCAGTATGCAGTTTGTTATAGAAATCGGGCAGGACAGTGGCGCATCGCTGCGGGCGTTCCAGTGGACGAATTACTGGACTCAGCACACCTTTTAGACTAAAAATGACTGAAGACTCGCGTGCTTTACTTCCGGCTGCCGAAGTCAAGTTCTTGTCTTGCAGGATACAAATTCCTGGGAACGTGATGGCAGAAAAGCACAGCTGTCATTGGGGGATGCTAGAAACCTATGGTGAGTTACATTATCAGGGCTAGTTTACATCGATGAACCTGATCCCCAGCATGTGGCTTCGCAGCCCTGAACGTTACAGTGAAGGTCAAAACGTAGCATCTAGCTGAAAGGAAAGCGTATCAATATAAAAAATCACGCACCCCTCCGTGTAACGATGACGATGGCTTAACGGGAGGCTATTGCGTGAGGGATCGTCTGGTTGTCAAATGAGTTTGGACTTTGACTCGCACACGGTTTGGTCTTGAGTCGCTGAGCTCTAACTTTTACTCGCACGATGGTTGGACTTATATTATCAGCGGATTTTACGTTACCTTCGTCTGGTGATTTCACACAAAGAAAGGTTCGCGTTCAACTATCGTCGTCGTTATACGGAGGGTTGCATGATACTTCGGTCAATTCTTTCACGTTCGTGCACCCATCTCTAAATTCAATCAGGCTCGACCATATCGGAATGGCCCAATCGGATATGCGTTGGCTTCATAACGCGAGAGACCCAGGTTGAATCTGACCACGGGATCGTTTTTTCTTTCACTTCATCCACGATCATCATCATCGTCAGAGAAAGTTGGGAACATAAGGCTCGAGAACATAGATTTTGCCCGATGTACATGGCGGCTTTAGAAGCCCGTAACAGGGAGTTTCTCACTCGCCCTTCGTACACCATGCTAGTATAATTAGCACTTTAACCATCCAAGTGGTTACTTGTGCTCGCTTGAACAGTAGCATTGGCTGCCTGTCGCTCATTTCGTGGCCCACCAGTCGTCGTAAATGTCAACCCTTCATCCTGAACCACCTGCTCGGTCCAGCACTCGCAGAACACTCTATTTTACAACGTGTACAAGCGGCGACTGGATGCACTGGAACGTGCAGGGGTGCGAACGCAGCGCCACCGCAGCCAATGGGTGCGTTCCAATTTCTCTTTTAAACGGCTTCGTTGTCGTCTTCGGGGACAGCCCGCCATGTTAAGCACCCTTCCAAATCGAACGAAGCAGTCAGGGTAGACCGCTTCAAGGAGACGGCTATAAAGTCAGCAACGATGCAGGACTACCTTCCTCTTTAAACTAATAAGCGACGCCGGCGCCACCTTTTTGCGTATTAATGTTGGAACAAAAGCAATGGTTCTATTTTTGATATATTAGTATAATTTAGTAGTGGTGAAGATGACTTTCGTTTATTTTTCAATCACGTAATGTCTCTAATAATACCGGTGATATTATTTCCGAAACATGCGGCTTGCGTTCCTCAACATGTCTGCTACAAGGCCGTCGTCTGCGTTTGTGTTGCGTTTGGGACCACGGCGTCGTTTCAATTTTATTCCTTTAAACGTCTAGTTAGACTGCTTCATAAGCTGTCTACCAACGCTGTCCGCTGATTGGAACGCAGCCAATGGCACCGCCGGCTGGGGGCAGGCGTCGCATCCTCCTTTTAACAGTCCCCCCTGGTGCGATCGACATCGCAAGTATCGGCCGACATGCCCCATCGATCGATCGCACAATAACACATGTAATAAACACATTTCCTTCCATTAGCCCGGTGTGTGTAAATTGTAACGTACTTATAGCGATGTTCATATCAGAGTCGCATATTAGCAAATCAGAACGCAAGCTCTACACCTGAATTTTCTTTAACTGTTTTTGGAGACCTTTGTGCGGCGTTTTATTTTTGTAGTGTTCGATGAGTTCACGAGCGGATTTGTTCTACAGACATAAAATTGCAGCGTGCCCCACGCAGACGGTTATTTTAACCCTTCCGCAATATTCAGCATCTACGATAGAAGATATTGGGCTGCGTTTAGTTCTCAAATTTGAGTTATATTGTTAATTATAATTTAAAATCACGCTAGAAGCCATTATTAGAACGATACTGGTATTTTCTTCTACCTCTAGTAGGTGATAATTTTGCCATGTGCGTTTTCCTTGTTGTGGCGTTGCATCCTGACTCCAGGCATCAGAGAAAAGTTGTAGCTTGCCCCCACACGTTTAATTTCTTTCATTCCTTTCACTTGAAACACCGCAACACATTTAGGGCACGTGTATTCGAAAGTGAATAACATCAAGACGTATTCATAAAGGCCGCCAAGGTTGGAATAAAGCAATTGCTGAAGTATGATTCAGCTAAGAAACAGTTCACAGTTAATACATTGTCAAAGGCCTTTCTGACCAAAACAAAGGGTGCTGAGGATTTTAAAATATTGTACGGGAGGTTTAACACGTCGTATCTACTTTAAGTCGCTTTTTTTAACTAATAAAGACGCATTTGTAGAACAGGCGGTCGGAATTCTTTTATGTAAGGGGTGGACGAAGAGTTCTAAAAATATCTGCTTTCAGAAGTATCCGAGAGATTTCTTGGAGATTTTAAAGCGCGCTTTCTAGATTGGCATAAGCCAAATCGATAGCAAGCTCTGTTCGTGCTTTTGGAGGGCTTCTGGTTCTTTATCTACATTGCGATCTACAGGAAACTACATATACAAAAGTGGGGTGCCTCCTGGTTTCCGCTTGTTAAAAGTATTTCTCTTTCCAGGGTTTTATCAACTCATATAGCCAGCTGCTTACTTCCGGACAGAAGCAACGGGTAATTGGGGCAAAATATATTGATTGCGCGCTTTTCGCTAGTTTTGCTTTTTATCGTTCAGATTACCTATAGTGGGAGCGACTGAGACTGAGTACACTGTCCGGAAATTTTAAGCCGTCCTGCCCCAGTAGAAGATTGTCGTTAACGCAGAATGGTTTCTAAAGCCGCCCTCTCCTCCCTCTCTTCACCAATGCTTCCATTTACTCTCTGGTCATAAAAGAACTGTCGAAGCTGTTTTGTATAAACTCGTCATTAAAGTTTCTCCCGACAAGAGTAAGTGTAGCTGAAAGTAATAAATACAAATGCTAAATTGCGGCTACATTTGACATGTTTAATAGTAAATTTATTTCCTGGTGATCTTGAACGTCGTAAGTTGAGGATGTTGAATGATGGCCCTTCTTCAAAAGAGGAAAAACTGCGGCAATGAGCGTTATCACACTGTTTGAATATTTGCTCATTGTTTTAATGGAGATTCAGGCCCCTGGTGCGTTACTTCTATTCTCATTATTATAAAGCGAAAGCGTTCTTAATGGGACCTATGGCGTCCTTTCCCCATAAACCAGTTGGTAGACCGAAAATCTTTGATAAGGCCTCTGGACACATGGCACGTGAGTGAAACCGGAATTACAGTATCTTAAAACGGTTACTTGAAAATTATGAAAAAGGGACGCTTCTAAGTACGAAAATACACGCATCGATCATGAACAAGAAATATAATAGTATACCTTTATGCCATGAATCCGGTATCGGTATACATTTAGATCGTTCATATATGCCTTTTCTTAGTGCCCGAAAAATCGTCGTATCAGTTCGTTCTTCATTTGCAATTTGCGTCTTTGAAGGTTTCATGATCGATTTTTGACGCACTTTCATCGAAGGTTGTACCTACTATTAGCGAAGGTGTTGGCGCACTTTTGACACAGTGTTGATATAAGAAATCTTTCGCGCTTATCTCAACTTTCTTTAGGAAGGGATGATGGGTTTCTTTCTTGTCGTTGGGTTTATGCGCGTTGTCTCATCACAGACTCCGCACAACACGGTGCAACGCGAATGGCGAAGCATACAACCATGGCACCTCGAAAACTCCTTTCACAAAGTTTTCATGTAGGTGTAGTTGTATCAAAAGTTCTTGCGTACTTATTTCGGATATTGTGGCGAGAGAGGAAGCGATCTACTTACTTAAAATATCAGGTTAATACACCGCGCTACATCTTTTAGTACCGCTAGACGCAGCAACACAAACAACCACCACGACGGTACAGATGACAAGAAAAATAGCGGTTGTTCTGATTCCAAGGGATCCCGCTTATGTTCTCAGAATTACTGTTGAGGTGTTTATCTTTGTAAAAACCACGCTCCCTCTGAGTAGGTAATTTCCCGCAAGAGTGCACGATCTCCACATCTTTCTCACAAACTACTATGGGGTTGTTACTGCTTCCTGAGGTCCGTTTTTAACGATAGAGCATACCTTCTCTGGGTTGAGGAAAGCGCGCACTGAGCTGGCGCCTCTTTTACACCTTTCAACAAAAAAAAATTGCTGATCTGGAATCAAACCCACGGTCCCTCGGCGGCAGGCACGTGACTTACACACTGTTCTACGCGGGACACGGAATTTCAGGTGACTTTAATTAAAACAAAAAGGTACCAAGAGGCGAAATGAAACGCAGAAATAAGGAGTGTGCGCCTCTGGTGTCTCTGTATCGCTCGTCTGATTGATTGTAGCGTTTAACGTTCCGACGCAACGCAGGATAAATTTTGACCACCTGGGGATCTTTAACGTGCGCCGAAATCTGGTACACATGGGCGTTTTTGCTTCTTGCCTCCATCAGAAAAGCGGCCACGCGGCCGGGAATCGAACCCGCGACCGCGTGCTCAGCAGCGCAACGCCTTAGTCACTGAGCCACCGCGGCGGGTCTATCACTCGTCTGACAAAATATACAACACCTGCCTTTAGTTTCACCCTGAGGCGCGGAAATATGGCTTCGACAGGCGGAGATTGCCTAACGGCGTGGAAAATAAAACAGCCACAAAGACAAGGACGAGATAAAAAAACATTGCAGCTCCGACTACGACTGGAAGTTTATTTTTCTGAACTGCAGCATATACCATCGCTACAAGGACTACATTTGAAACCTTTAAAAAACAGTGACCAAACGCAAGAAGGTGCCACCCGGGAATTAGAAGAGCAACTTAAACTTGTTGAAACTTAGGGATTGCGTATATAATCTCCAGTGTGAGCTGTTAACCGCATCATGGGTTTATCAAAACGTTAAAAAATCATGCACCCCTCCATCTGACGACGACAATGGTGGAACGCGAAACTTTATCGGAATGGATTCTTTGGTTGGCCAATCCCACACTGCAGTATGCGCTCCTCTGGAGGTACGCACCCCGTTTCTAGATTACCCACAGCAGCTCTCCGGTGTTGTACCCCGTAGGCCTAACGTTTTGGTTTGTGGTGAACGGCGGGAATCGGCACCTGCTGCTTAGCGTTCAGTGAGCAATGTTTTGAGTGGGTGCCGGTTTAGGGTGTTAAACGCCAAGACGTGACGTTATGGCTAAAGTCCGAAGACTCAAAATGGGAAGTTAGGTCTAACGTCTTGTGGCTAACAGCCTTACGGCAGTTGTTTAAAAAGGTTTTGACTATATAAACTTCATGTTAAAAAATTATTTTACTTATTTCCGGATGGCTGGGTTGACGGAGAGACAGACAGACAGACAGACAGACAGACAGACAGACAGACAGACAGACAGACAGACAGACAGACAGACAGACAGACAGACAGACAGAAGACAGAAATTTTAGGATTTGAGTACACCAAGAAAACAATCATCTTTAAAACCGACCCTTGTCCACACTTGCCACAAAGCCACACATCATTCATACCCACACGGGGGATCAACCAAATATTAATGACCCACGCGACACGAGCTAGCTTTTCCGCCTTGTTCACTCGTTTCCGTGTTTGCTATTTTCCTCATCCGCCAGGGTAACTCTAAATTTCTGTGCCCAACTAATTTTGCAAAAAAAAAAGAAAACTGTGTTTTTTTATTTTTATTAAAGCAGGTCAATATTCCTTAGTGCCAGCAGAATAGTCTCATGCGGTAAAACTATGGCGTGCGGTGTGCTGCTTTTTATTTGTTCAGTAAACTCATTTCATTGCTTGCTTCCTTCTCAAACGCTTCAGCAGCACTGCTGTCATTCACAGTCCTATGTCTTTGAAACTATCTCCGTGATCAGCTGACGCAATTTTTTTCTGTAAACTCTGCAAACTTTTCAAGAGCTGTCAGGCTACGTGTTCCTCGAAACTGGAGTGTGTCGAAGCTTAGCGGTCGTAGGCGATGAAAACGCTTTTACGGTAAGAACGAGCAAAAAACCTAAATAAGCACCAGCAGATCCTCGAGATGGTAAACGTGAAGACGCTGAAAATACCCTCCTGTTTACAGCTCTTCGCCGCTGGCATAAGGGTTCAGTGGGAAACCATGATAGCGAGGCCTCAGGCAATAACCACGTTTCTTCCGCATGCAGCAATGTCTTCGAGCTGAGTTGCTTTCTTTGCGCTTTACTTTCCTGCCAAGCACAGCCCCTTACCTTCATCTTACGCTCCCATGGGATGCCTTCCGGCCAGCGCTGTTTCAATCTTTAGTGCACGCTTCAACGTTCGCGCGAGGCAACATCCGAGCTGACGGGAAAATTTCTCTTGCACTGACATGTCACCTTTTCAACGTATCTTGCTGTTCCAGTGCTACTTTTTGTTCCTACAGAAAAGGAAGACACTGCTGGTGAAACGGAATCGTTTAACCGAGACCAGAAAAAGTAGTTTAACAATATCTCCTTCATCTAAACGAGAACAGGTGAATTTTTTTATCTATCAACTCTGAATTGTTTTGTCGTCTCCCTACTACAAAGTATGCTATACCTCGAAAGCGACAACTTCCGAGAAAGTCGCAATTTCTGCGTTAAAACGCAGAATATCTTCAACCTGCGGAAGCTGTAGTTTCGTTAACATTCATGTTTTCTTTATTTTTCAATTAAGTGAATGGAACAAAGCTCATTTCTTGCGCTAACCTTTACCTTCGAACAAAGTTTTCTAACGCACTTAAGCGAGCTATTTCTATACGCAATAGAACTCCAAGTGTTCCCGCTCTGTTGGACCCAAATGCATTCAATATCACCCAAACACCAGCCAATTTATTCTGAACGCCACCTAGTTTAATCTAAGAGGCAGGGAATATAGTCGAAGTACCTCCCGTTTCATTCCAAGTGCCAAGCAATCTTACAGGTGCGGATTAAATTATTCAGTTTGCCTGACTTTGCTGGAAATGGTTTTTGTGATAATGAGGGCATCTTTGCGGACTTTCTTGCGCAGTGTCCCGCTGTTCATTTGTTCCCCAAATATTGTGCACCCAGTCCGCATAGATATAAATTATAATATCACAAACCCCACAGGGAGTGTTTGTTAACCATGAAGGTACTCGGGGAAACCTGAGTGTGAGTACATGACTGCCAGGTGAGGTGATATTGTGCTATTCGAAAAGGCTGATTGAGATATTGAAGTTAAATGCATGCAGCCATCCCCCCCCCCCTCCCGTAAAAAAAAAGCTGCTACGACCTGTCATTTCCACGCGAATGCTACGTCAGTATAAAGGTGATAACACATATCCTCAGGGTGGATATTCAAGTGTGATGAAACCGTCGTAATATTCAAGGTCATCAAAATAATGCTATTATTTAAAGTTAATGTTTTGTCAAAAATTGTAGAAGTATACAATAATCATTCGTTAGGACGTACACAATTGCCGTCGTACTTGTAAGCAGGAAATAGTCAGGGGACATCAAATATTTCACGCATCATTTCAAATGTTACGGAGTCGCTGCTTTAGAGGCATCGTATCAACGCATGTTCATTACTTGACAAAATGACTTATTAAGCGGATGAGTTTTAAAAAAAACGAACTTGCTTGAGGACTCAGACCGCGACCACGAAAAGGATTATTTTAATGGGGGACGTATATATCAAGGAGTCCTGTTTTTCAAGTGCGGCTATGTAAAACGGCTGCGACGCTTGTTGCTTTGCACGCATTGACGTTGCTCTGATCAATGTAGCAGTGCGGCACCGTTATATCCACACTCTACAGCCAGCCACTCTGCTTACTCGTAATGCTTGTACTCAACCTCCGCGCTTTTAGGGACTAAGCACCCTAAGACCTCGCTTTGTCTGTGGCTTGTCCGTTGGCGTCCGTGTGACAGTGTACCGCATGCGCGAGGAGCATTGGATTGGATTGGATTGGATTATATTTGGATTGGACTGGATTGGATCAGATTGGATTCGATTAAATTTAATTGTGTCACATTGGATTGGATTGGAATTTTATATACTGTACACATGCGTTGTGACTCATTTGCATGCGCCAGTGGGCAATGCCACGGGTTATTTACGGTAAGAACGGTCCCCAGTGCTTCTCCAACTCGTCATGATACACTTCGTCGAGACGCGTGAATTTTTTTCTGTCAACCCACCCGAAGCGGGGATTCAGCGGATATATCCCGTCATGTCGCTGGCTGTCGGTGTTCGACAAAATAATATTATCGCCTGTTATAGCTTCAGAGAGATCGTACCGCATCTAAGAAAGCTTGCGAGATGGATAGTTGGCAACGTTATCAGTCAACGATTGTACGCAGGTCCGGTCATACAAGGCTCTACGCCTGGTTAACTCCTAGGGCTTCGCCTCCTCCTTCTATTCCAAGTTGTCATGCTCTTTGGGTGTGTTGCGGTATGTCACAACCATGGCTTGATCCACCCTGACATTACGCCTTCTTAGACGCCGGCAATATTCATAATTGATACCAAGACGACAAGATCCATCACCTAAGCAGAGCCTAACGGAGCCGAAGAGCCAAAAAAGTGTGGCCAGACTGTCATTCGAGTGTTGACTGATATTGCTTACCATCATTCACATTGCGCTTTTTCTTAGATGCCGCTTGACCTCGTAGAAGCTATACCAGCGATTTCTAATTATCTATCTTACATCGACAACCTGTTCTTGGTCACGGAAATTCGCCTAATTAGCTGTGGTAATGCGAGTTGACAGATTATGCAGGGAGTTGGAGCATAAGTGCTGTGAGTGTAAACAGCCGTGAGCTATGTGTTCAACTAGCTTGAAAAAAATGCCTAGAAATAAACTTAACTAGTTTAAGATACTGCGATGCTTGATGAGCAGATAGCCACACGCATTTGCGTTTACTTATAACAGCCGTGTATTCCCAATATAACTTATTTGTGCGCCATTAATCTGATCGCACGTAAAACTAATTAAAATGTCTATATTATAGCCACAAAAACAAAGCCCTAAAGTTTGGGCAAGATTGGCTAGCTGTAATTGCAAAATCTGTTTTGATGCGTCGGTCTACCAAGGGTTACGATATTGAAACGCCACCGGAGAGGCACAAACCTCGATTAACTAAACATAAACTGCATTCGATTCCGCTTCCTGTTCACGCCCGGAAGTTTCTTGTATTCGAACATGGAATAGTCGCGTCTTTCACAGCCCTGCGGCATTGCAGACGTCCTTCCGCGCAAATAAGTTAGCGCAAAAGCAAAACCTTCCAAGGAGAAAATGCTTAAAATCTGTTTTGCGATTCGCAACACATTCATCGATATCTACTCTGCGTCTCTCAAACGCCGAGTCTTGCGGATAA
Source organism: Haemaphysalis longicornis (assembly GCA_013339765.2). Lineage (NCBI taxonomy): Eukaryota > Metazoa > Arthropoda > Arachnida > Ixodida > Ixodidae > Haemaphysalis > Haemaphysalis longicornis. The sequence goes on along the minus strand of CM023457.1, from coordinate 37,512,100 downwards.
TTCTTGTTTTATTGAAGCGAAGACCTGAAATTGAATTTTCTTTAGTATTATTCCTTGCGGCGGGCTGTGTTTTATGTGTACGTGCATGCACCCTTATATGTGTGTCTATTCGTAGCGCTTTAGGATATTTGAATCACCTTTGTGGAGTTTGTGGCTGTGTTTGTGTTATTGTATTTGTCCACGCATCAGTGCGAGACTTTCACATCCTTTATTCGAAATGGAAATCGCGCATGTACTCTACGGCGGTAACAGGAGCACTTCCCCAATATCTCTTTTTTTTTTCATGAGCTCTTTGCTATCCGAGGACGTCATAGATATCGGTCAATATTGCATCAGTACCTGCGTCTTGTTTCTTTCACGTCTGCTTTACGAAAACTTGGAGGAAGCAGAACGAAGTGAAAGAGCCTTATTCGTCATCTTAAATGTGCGGAATAAAACTGCCCTATGCTGATACGCTAAACGGCGTCAAATACGAGGAGAAGGTAGGTTATAATTTTTTCGGAACGATTTTTATCCCGAAAATGAAGCGAAGTTTTGTTATAGTCTGAAGAAACTTACACAGGACGAGCTCACCCGCGGCAGCTTCACACGTCGCGTCGTTCCTTTTAAAACATGCGAGCATAAGGGTAGCCGCCGCTGAAAATCAGCATCCCACTGTAAGCTTCAAAATAGGATTCTAGACAGCAATGACATGGCATGCACACTTCCTGTTTTGTTGAATTTAGACGATTACTCTGAATTCAGCGCAATATAAAACATTACATGTAAAAGAGTTCGGAACGAGACGACGAATATTAAATTAACCACAAAAATAGGTTCCGAACGAATGAGCCTTTGTTCGTGAATACGAGGGATTTGATGCCATCTAAGGCCACTGTTAAGGAAATAGCACGCATTGCAGCCAGTTTAATTTCCACTTTATGGAGGAAAAATCTGTCGGCTAATCGGTGACCAGGCCGCGGGCGCTGAGTTAACCTTCATTTTATTCATGACTGTCTTTGCCAGTCGACTATGAAGACTTAAACATAAAGGACTGATTCGAAGTGATTGATTTCATTGATTGATTTATTGTGGGGTTTAACGCGCCGACGCAACGCAGGCGATGAGGCGCGCCGTAGTGGAGAGCTCCGGATTAATTTTGACCACCTGGGGATCTTTATCGTGCGCCGAAATCTCGTACACATGGGCGTTTTTGCTTTTTGCCTCCATCAGAAAAGCGGCCGCCACGGCCGGGAATCGAACCCGCGACCTCGTGCTCAGCAGCGCAACGCCTTTAGCCACTGAGCCACCGCGGCGGGTCTGATTCGAAGTGGGAAAAGAGCGTAATTATGTCTGCGCTATTAATAGAGCGTGCAAAAGATTTTTCACTCTGACCTGCACGTAGACGTCAAGATTCACCATTTCTGCGGCTGCACTGCTCTACATGTGCTCCTAAGCGATCCGCGTGGCATGAATTCAGTTTATTTCGCTCCAGCTTGTATTTTTTTTAACTCGGGAGAAGCATAACCTCAAGGTTAATGTAGCCGAAAAAAGAAGCAAATCTAAAGGTGCCAGCCATGAGGTATCATTAAACTCGTTTGGTGAAGCTCTGTACTCTGTAATCAGTGAGCAAGTATTTTCACTGGCTTCAACTTGCATCGCCCGCATTCTTGGTCCAAGCGAATGAGCACGCACGGGCAAGTAAAAAAGAATTCACGCATCTCCAGGAAGTGAATCATGACGAGTGGGCGAAGCACTGCGGATCTTTCTTACCGTAAATCACCCGTGAGAGTGCTTACTCCTGCTAAAACGATTTCCAATTCAATACAATACAATACAATACAATTTAATCCAATCCCATTCATTTCAAACCAATCAAATCCAATCCAATCCAATGCGACTCGCGCATGCGCACCATGGCTCTCCAGAAGCACTCTCTCTCTCTCTCTCTCTCTCTCTCTCTCTCTCTCTCTCTCTCTCTCTCTCTCTCTCTCTCTCTCTCTCTCTCTCTCTAACCTTTTGCGAATCTTTTATTTTGTTCTTGTTAACTTTTTCTAAACCTTTTGTTCCCTGATGTTTTGATTTACATGGTTCTGTGCATCTCTCTCTCTTCTCTCTCTCTCTCTCTCTCTCTCTCTCTCTCTCTCCTCTCTCTCTCTCTCTCTCTCTCTCTCTCTCTCTCTCCTCTCTCTCTCTCTCTCTCCTTCCCTCGCTCTCTTTCTTTGTTCTTCTTTCTCTCTCTCGCTCTATAACCTTTTGTGAACCATTTATGTTTTTCTTGTTAACTTTTGTGAGCCTTTGGTTCACAGATGTCCTGATGTACACGGTGCTGTCTCTCTCTCGCTCTCTCTCTTTCTCTCGCCCTCCCTCTCTAACTTCTGTGAACCTTTTGGGCACAGATGTTTCGATTTACACGGTGCTGTGCCGTGAGCACGGACGCCGGACGGACGAGCCTCGGCCTTAAGGTGCTTCGCCCCGAATAAGTCAAGCGGAGCACGTCCGCAGCGACGATAATCACCTAGCGGTAACACATAGCTAACGAGACTGAAAAGTAGCAACTAAGACATAGCTTGTCATCCGTCGAGGCGAATGCTCATTTGTACCTTCTCTGCTTGTCAGCATATGCCAACGAGCCACGCTAACCAAAGTCTACCTCACCAAAACATCATTCCGTCACCCGACTTCCGCTAGGCTCTCGCACTCGTGTCTTCGAAGTTGCAAATGGAGCCTGGTGACGACTGACGCTGCAGCCATTGAAGGTTGGATTCACCTTTCTTGCTGGCTGAGAAAATGTTCTCTTCGACATTCAGTACATGGGTGGTTGCAATAACGCACGTGGACGAGAAAAAAGCTGGGGCTCATCTTGAAGGCTGCATTTTATCGTGATGGTTAGTGTGGATGCACCGTCGAGAAAGCCTGTGTGAAAAGGCAAGCGCAGAAAACAAAGGGGTGACTGGGGAAACTATGACGCAATTTAGATTCAGAAACGGAAACTAGGAATGGGATAAAGCACATCAACGAGGGGGTTGCCGTGGCTTCTGCTCTAATGACAGGTTTCAACTATTTGACTATTCTCTCCAGTTGCAGTGTTTGGGAAGCTCGCGCTGATGAAAAGTTTATTCGATAAGCAGTGCGTACTCCACCCTCTCTAAGATGTTTCGAATAGATAGGGCTGTGACTGCTTCGCACGCATCTTTCAACTTTTCGCCCTCACTCAGTTGGTTCAGCTCGACTTCTCTACGGTTTTCATACACCGTTTTATACGCTGTTGCATCGATTGTGCGTCTACGTCACGTGTAAGCGCGGGCGCGGAAATGTCAGCTCGCTTGTTTTGTGCTTTAATTCAAAGTGCCTGTGTAGTCCAGTAAATACCGTTCCGGTGGCGTATGAAGAGGGAAACACCTCTAAGCCTTTCCATTTCTCTATCCTTTGCACAAGTGTTATCAAGGACCCTGTCCGCCGTTCTCTGTACGCAATAAAGGCTAATGGTCCCTTATGAGCCCTCCCGTTCTTCGGAACTTAACAGTAATGGGTATGGGAGTGACTTGAAAGCCCTGCTCTCCTTCTTTCTCTTTTCCTGCATGCACAACGACGGCATCCTCGCGAGCAAACCCCGCGAGAATGAATGCCTCGGGATGTCGTACTACGGTGAACTTAGTGCAACCTCGTAATAGGTAATAAAACTGCGGTTCCCAAGGCGTTAGGAATACGCGAAGGTGGTGCATGATGTGAAACACCAAAATACGGTCACTTATCGCCCTTTACACTCACCGGAAAAAGCGGTCCTATACATGATAGGCTAGCAATGCCCTGTCTAAAGGAATACTGCAGAAACCTAACAAGAATTGCTGTCGTACGACAAAAAACTTTTTTGTGACTACAGAAGTCCTGTTGTTACGACAAGGACATCTGTTGTAACGACACGCATTTTTTTCGCAACGACAAAGTCAATTTCATCAACGGCAAACGTTCCTATAGTCATAGCAGAACTGCCATTTACGCTACCCTTCACAATGGGCAATAACCTTCAAACCATGTGCAACTACTTATGGAACATCAGGATCACGACAAGACAGGAAATCGGCACGACGGAACATCAAAACCAGGACAGGAATTCGACACACGACAGAACATCAGAATCACTGCAGGACAAGAATACGACAATATAACAATACAACAAACTACGGAAATTTTTATTGTCGGCATTTTCGACAAGGTGCAACCTAATTTTCCACCGAGGCTTGATATTGCTGGGCTAACGGATAATTCGGTAGTCCTGCGAACAGAGAAAATACCTCTCGTGCAACTCTATGCACATGCGGGAAAAAATCAGCTTGGAGAGCTGTAATAGGAAGGAGTGAGGCAGCGATAAAACGTCACTCTCGTAGCAGACCGCGGGAAAAGCGAGCTACTGCATGAAGCACAGCTGAGCGATAACGGCGGTCAGGGGCTGCTTTTGCAAACGCTATCTTTTTACTCACCAGACGCCATTTCCCTGGTTCTCATTTTTTCTTTATTGCCGGTCTTCGACAGTGCAACACAACACAAAGGTACAACGGAAAATACGCAGTCTAAAATAAGGCCGCCACGCCATGGTGGGCTGGCGTTGTCTTTTAAAATTCCCTAAGCGTGGCGAGGGGTTCCACCCTTGGCAACCACTAAGGAACAGAAAACTTCGCTCCCTGAATTTCAATGAACTGGGAAACAATTTCGCGGAAATATTGTCGCGGTGGCCGCCCGTCTACATCACAGTTGAGCCATGCCATGCGTGACCGCGAAATACTGTGGAGGCCCAACAACATGACGAGATCATACGGCACCCCATCCTCTCTCTCTATACACAAAAACCGTATTCCATGAGGGTTCAGTGGAAAGTCCTTTCGAAGTGTCCTTTGGAGGACATCCCTTAGAAACACTGCTGCCCCACAATGGAGAAAGACATGCTCCACCGTTTCCGGTTGTTTGCAAATGGACCAGTCAGTTCCCCATCGCATAGAAATACTCTTATCCTCCATCCACGTTGCAACTGGAAGCGTGCCCTCCTCGAAAATTTAAAAGGAAGCGACCCACCCAGTTTTCGAGCGCTGCCAAAGTAAAGGGTTCATTTGGATATCAGTACAGCGATTATAAGGCGCGAGTACAAGCCATCCAAAACCTTCTTGAGATTGCCACTGCAGACTCACACTAGAACAGACTTCAAGAGAATTATGGGCTGACTACCAACAGCTTTCCGAGCCCCGTAGCATAGCAAAAACAAGACATTCACTCCTTCTCCCGCCTATAAATATGGTAGTTTGCAAGTCACCTCATAAAACAGCGAGGAAAACGGGTCCTAAGATGCTTAGAGCAGACCCGCACGACGGCTCACACGTGTTCGCTTTTGTTTTTTTTTTAATCCCTGTTTTTCTTGGAAAAGCTCACTGCGCGCTACAGGCGAGGGCAGGAGAAGAGCGAAACGAAGCAAGCGCTGCTTGTTTTGTTTGCAGGTAATGAACTAGCAGCAGGCCGGAACAGTTTCTTAATCCCTAGCTGCGCCCTAATGTCCCTCTTAAGAGGCTACGTTGCCTTCTCAGGGGATCGTCCGCCACGCTAAGCCCTCCTACACTCCTAACTGCAGGATTTAAATAGAGACTACCTTTCAAAGACAGCGTCGAAGTCAACAACGATGCAAGCTATTTTGCTTACTCTGAAAAATAGCGCCGATGCCACTTTCATGCTTGCAAAAGTTGCAACAAATACGCGCCTTCTTTGATTTAAACGCATCGTGTTTTTAATATTGGTGGGCCTGCTTTTGCTGACGTTCGTAACGGCCCTGGCTCCATTGAATAATTAACTCCAAAGAGGTCCACAGTCCCTCTACCCCCCTCAAAGCTATTCTGTCCGATCTGAATATGGTTTCTTATGATAGCTGAACGCTTTCTTACTTTTCGCCGTGATATTTATTGCCTTGCAGTTTCATAATCTAGTTACAATACTTTTTTGACATCCTTTGCTTTGCCGTGTTTTTGTGCTTGTTCTTTCCTTGCTGCGTAAGTCGGTAAACAACGCATTTCACTACGCACCTTCTTTTCAGCAGCCTTCTTACCGAGCAGTGTTGCGGTTTTACCAGTCCGGAATTGGAATGAATCCGGAATCATTCCACATTTTCCCGACCCCGGAATAGAATGGGAATGGAATGGCGACAATACTTGAAGGAATGGAATGGGAATGGAATTAAGCACCTTCTGCCCGGAATGGAATGGGAATGGAATTACATGTATTTTTCCCAAAATAAAGCGCACCTTTCCTTCTACGCGCTGTTTTTTTTTTTTTGTCAAAATATTCAAAAATACACAAACCATCCCACCAGCCCAAGTTCAAACATTAGTAAGCCGGAGCCTTGAATTTAACAATAACTCAGTACTGTTAAAATCGATTGGCTGATTACAAGCACGGCATATTTATAAGCAGCAATTCTACTGCAATTATGTCTTTAAATACAGTGCTGCTACAAAGTTCGTCGCGATTCTCCGCCTAATCACACGGCGGAGAATCGCGGCTCAAAGCCGTTGGTATCCGTCGTGGGGAACTACCGCGGTGGCATCACCCCCTATCTCTCCCACCAACTTCGCCTTGTGATTTTTTACCTTGGCGGCGCCTTCGCCCCGGCTGCGAGCTGTCTCCCCACGCTTCACTTTTTTTTGCGTCCGGAACCGTCGGTGATCGCATCCCACCTGGCGCGGTGCTTGGACGCTGGCGCGGACGCTGGACGCTGGCGCGGACGCTGGCGCGGACGCTGGCGCGGTGCTTGTGTTCACTGCGAAATTTCGCATATCAGCTTACGCCCCATCTCCCTTCGCGCTCCCCCCTCCTCCCCCAGGACGTTTTGCAATACTGGCTCTCCTGTCCAGACACTCGGACGTCTTTGCCCGAAGCAGCGTCTACGAAGGCCTAAAATATTGGTTCGAGAATCCACCCGAAAGAGGAGAGCCCATGTGATAGGAACTGCGGTCACGCCTGCGCCTGCAAGTTGCACGCTGTAAGCTTTGTTCCTAAACGGTTCCGACCTAACGGAAAGCGAACGCTAGCCACTTTCCCTTGCTTTCCCTACTCGCAAGGGCAGTTTCCGTTGTAAATGTGACGTCAGCTGACGTGGAACGCGTGTTTCCCACGGCATCTTTTTTAGTGACAGACAGCCAAGCGAAACCGGCTCTCAAACACCTCTTTTAAGCAGCCCGTTCGTCAAGCGCAACACACAGGCTGAAGGCCACTGTATTAGTTTACTTTTTTTTTATTTTTAGAACTGATCGTTGAAGCAGCCGTCATTTACACTTCGTGTTTTCAGAACTGAACGGCGAAGCGCCCATTTGGCTCACACCATTTCGTTGCGTAATTTTGATGAACGAAACCAAAATCAACTTTTTTTCGACCTTTCACGGCAGCTTGAGACCTTTATTGCAGCATATAAAATTCACGAGGAGACCTAATTGCGCTGCTGAGCCCGAGGTCGCAGTTCTATTCCCGGCCGCGGCGGCCGCTTTCCTGATGGAGGCGAAAAGTAAAAACGCCCGGGTGTACGAGATTTCAGCGTAAGGTGTTCAAAATTAATCCGGAGCCCTCCACTACGGCGCGCTTCATTTCCTGCGTTGCGTCGGCACGTTAAACCCTTCAATATATCAACGAGGACACCTACGCACTTTTTTCTGGGGTAAGGATTTCCACAACACTAGACTGACCGGCTGCCGTACGTGTCCTTCTATTATTATCGTTATCATTTTTCGTTACATCTCTTCTTTCGGTTGATCGCCCAGACCAGAGGACACTTGGGGGAACCTTCATTGCTACTCCACTGCATGCAACTCCTCAAATTAGTTATACAGGCCTCAGTTATACAATTAGTTACGCAGGCATTGGACTCAGTTTTGCTGAGTCCAAGGCCGCAACGCATTCTATAAGGCTTTTCTTCAGTTAGCTAGAGCCAAAGGTTGCGTGGTGCTAAAGTGTGAACCATTTCCCAATTTCTAAACGAAAAAAAAACAAGACGCAGATTAGTATACGAACCAATGCACTACCTAGTATACACTAACGAGAGAAAAAAGAATTCTCCCTGCGCATTGGTTCTCATCGAGACACCCATGCAAAGGTCGCGCATACTCTAAGCACAGCCTGAACTTTCGCTCGTGCGCAGTGGATGATACCTGACGCACGTAACTAAGCTTTTTGGCAAGGGCGACATTGCATACCTGCGCACACGCAAACACAGGAAGTTCTGAACCTATCCGTGCTTTCAAGGCGCGCTTGACATGCGTGAGTGCTGACAACCTGTGCGGCCCGTGATCCGTATTTGGTGCAAAGGCAGGACAAGGTGCTCAAGCGGTAATTCTTCCAACTGATACCACCACATCCGGAGGTTCTGTTCCTCGTTAACAAAATTATAGTTCTAACCATGTTCACGACCGCTTCATAAGCGTGTTAACTGCTTAATTAAGGAATATAATGTCTTCTTCAACCATTCTTTTGTCAGCACGAAAATAGAAGATGTCGTCACGTAATCATTAACACATTCACACTTAAACAATATTAAAGCATCACAACTCGTAAAGACCTGCTGACCATGCAAATACTATAATAACTACATGGAGAACTGCCCCTGTGGGAATTAGTAGGGTGATTGTACTGAATAAGATATGCCACAAAGCCACTATCCCTCGACTTTGGTTACGTGTTTTGCGTATTTTAGCAGTTCTTAACGTGTGTAATAAAATCAGCTTAATGGTGGGTTCATTGGTAACTTGATAATCACCCGATAAAACGTTGAGGAATTAGAGGACTGGAATTGAACTGCCCGGCAATTCCTGGAGTGGGAATAGGCGATGCTCCGGCATTCCAAGGAATTGAGAGGAATGGAATTTAGACAACTTGTAATTCCCCGGAATGGAATGGGAATGGAATGGGGACGCCCATTCCGCAACACTGTTACCGAGTACATGTGCCGATTGGAACCCCCTTCCCTGTTCCGTTGTAACGATAACAGACCCTTTGTTGTTCAAGACCGCAATTTTTCAGCAATTTTTGTAAGTATATGCACTTTCCACTATTTATCTGTCTTTTATATGATTGAATTCTTACTACATATACATTCTTTCTTTCAGTTGATTTATGTTGCCTTCGTAATTTGCGCTTCTGACACTTGTTTCTTTTCTTTGTTTTTTTCCTTGTCTTTATTCCTTTGTGTGTGATGAAATGTTGTACCCACACCCTCGGTAATGCCCTACGGGCCCTGAGGGTATTCTAATAAATAAATAAATAAATAAATAAATAAATAAATAAATAAATAAATAAATAAATAAATAAATAAATAAATAAATAATAAAAATAAATAAATAAAATAAATAAATAAATAAATAAATAAAACCAAACGCGTACGTTCATTGGTTGTACTGACGCCAAAAGAGTTCAAATAAGCTCAAGAGATAAAATATGACTTTAAGAAGGTGAAATATACTAGGAAGCAACTCAGGAAAAAGAAAACTCTATTTCCTTTTTGTATGATGTTTCCTATACTGAAGTTTGCCTATACTGAACGTCCATGGCAAACTGCATATTTTTCCTTAAACCGCCATTACGTATTCCAAGAGCATCCGCACTTCCTAACATTGTTAATTGGTCATCGAGGCATCTGATAGTTCACCAATCGCGTCATTAGCAATCATTACGCAAAAATTGTGCAAAAGTCGGATAAATTAATGGTTTTCGGTTATCTCGATCGTGAGGCAAGAAATTTCAGTACAAAAGAAAAAAACAACGCATATTCCAACGCAAGAAAATAAACGAAGCAGTGAGCCACAGCGCGCAGAGAACGTGCAAGAAGCTTCAAATTATGTGGGTTCAACGTACCAAATCTACATGTGGGTATCAGATGCGTCGTAGTTGAGGGCTCTTGATTAAACTTGACGACCTGGGAATCTTTAACGTGCGGCCGAATTTCGATACACGGGAGTTTCGCTTTTCGCGGCCATCTGAAAAGAAGCCACCGCTGCCGAGATCAGACCCGCCTTCTTAGGCTCATTAGCACAACGGATTTGCCATTGCGCCACCGCGCCGGGTCCTAAAGAACATGTACCGTGATCGAGAGCTTGAAAAAAAGTACACGTGCCTCACTGAACTATTACAAAAATGTCATAGTCGGACTTACGGGCTTGGGTGCTCCTGGGCTGAAAAACGTGCCATAGTGGAGGTCTACGAAGTAACTTCGGCCACCTTGGTATTTTAGGGGCGAAGCCACTTAGAACCTCACTTAGTCCGTGGCTTGCCTCTTAGCGTCCGTGTACAGTGTTGCGCATGCGTGAAGAACATTGGATTGAATTGGATTGGAATGGATTTCGATTAGATTGGACTGGATTGGATTGGAATAAATTGAATTGTACCGGGTTGGATTGGATTGGAATTGTATATACTGTACACACATGTTGTCACCCATTTACATGCGCGAGTGGGCAATGCCGTGGGTGAGTTACGGTAAGAACGATCCCATTTGCTTCCCTCACTCGTCATGATTCACTTCGTGGAGATGCATGAATTTCTTAACATGCACCTAAATCTTCACGCATCAGCATATTTTCGAATTTCCACCTGCATGAAGAAATAGCCCCCGCAGGTGAAATCGTTCGAAAGAATCTAACGCGTAGTGCCCAACTATCTTTTTTTCAATGTTTCTTTGAGGCGGTAAACGCCCCAATATTTTTTCCGTCATCAGCAGACCTACAAATATTTCAGCGCGGTATTCGAAAAAAAGAAAACAGAGACGAGATTTCCCGCACCCTTCTCTGATCAAGCGCCTTGGACCGCGTCAGAACTTATAGCGGCAAAAGTGATTTTTTTTTCCTTACCACCTTTGGTTGCTTTCTTTTGTTCTTGGTAAAAGTGGCCCACTTCTAAAGCCTCCGCAAGTTTAGAACTTTCACTTATGTTGACGCTCGCCCTCAAACGTTTGTTTTACAGCAAAGCTGTATACCTCTACCCCTCAAGGGTTTCATCACCACGGGCAAGAACGCAAAGGCGCCAAGGCTTAAGACGCCGAGCGCATGTGTCAGGATAACCAGGAATGCAGCATAGAACTCATAATTCATTCACAGAAACCACAATAAAAGCATCAAACCCACATTACGAATCATAAGGAGCTTGTGAACAATGGGACCACCCCACCATGTGTTCCTGGTAAAGATTATGTTTCAGATTATCTTTGAAGGCTAGGCAGGACTAGTGTCGCTAAATAGAGAAGTTCGATCCTTGCCCGAGACGCCGAGCGCACGCGCCGGGATAGCCAGGACTCAGCATTTGCCGCATCGTCGGACACACTTCGGTTGCTGAAAGGCTGTTACACGCGTTATCTTTGATTCGCATTCGGAACGATGTCAGTCTCGCGCAGCAGCAGAGCAGGGACAACAAGCTAAGTCTACCGAAGCTGACCGACTAAAACACATCAACAACAAAATGGCGGCGCCCATGAACCGTCGCAGTGTAAGAAAATGTCACAAAATGCGAACTGACCAATGGTCATGGCGGCGTCACAGAAAATAGGCGAAAAGAGTGCAGATATCCTGCACCCTTATCTAGTGACACTAGCCGAGCATAACCGATAAGCCCATCCAGACAACGAGGAACACTTCATATCCTCCTCCATCACCATTTGCAGTGGTTCACAACAGCTGTGCTAGGCATCCACTTTCGCAGGGCGGGGATGGCGAGAAATTTTTTTAACCGGTTTGGTTATGGTGGCGTCCAGAGGGGAAGTTGATTCCACCGCAACAGTTCAATTGTTGCCGGCTCAATCTGCCATGGAGCTGTCACCTCGTTCGTAACTAGAGGTCATATGTGGCGAGGGCGAAAGAAGATTAAAAGAGATTTGCTTTGATGGTTGCTGCGTCTCCGTAAATTTTTCTTACGTTTTTGAGTGCTTCGTTAAGCTCAAGAGGGTAGCATGTAATATGGTCAGAAGGGGAAAAACGTTGCGTAGGTAAGGTTTTGTGATTTGACAAACGCAACGAATATTTGTTCCTTCCGAACACTTGCTTCATTAAAAAACTGGGCAATGGTTGGAATTTTTTTGCGCAGGTATTTTGTACCACCCATTATCCATCTCTCATATCTCTAAATATTGTTGATGTCCCAATTTTCTTTCACAGGCCTGGCATGCTTGAAGCTTTTCACTTACCATGCTTTCTTTCGGAAAGTAGAACAACTGCAGTCTGAACTGCTATCCTTACTGGCAACATTCTCCTAGCCACGAAGCTTCTGAATTTTTACGCGTCACTACACTACATTTGTGTATAAATTACCCAAATAAATTATATTGAAGAACTTCTCTCACATACGAGATTGTTCAGAAAAAAATGAAACAATACAGTTTGTATTTAGGAGCTTTGCCGTGGATGAGAAAGGATAGGATTAAACAGTTGATGAAGTGACTTGCGATAAAGCACAGCAATACAGAGCAAATGCAGCGCTGGTGTTCTTACCTCAGGAAGCCTTATTTCGATTTCTTCAACCTGATGGCAAATTTCTTAGAGTAGGCTCCCAATTTTAAATCAGCCGCAGCCTGGTTTGAAACCTGTGATTGCGGGAAGAACCCAGATAATGAATCTCTCTGGTGTACGAGTAAATTTGGTTGCGTTATATTACGAGCAGGCCCTCTTACCACGAATTCATCGAGAAAGAAGAGTAAGTTTGTTCAAAGCGCATATATTTAGCGGAAAGGCTCTTGCTGCATTTAATTCAGTAGGCACCATAACAAGTCTGTAATAAACGGTAAAAATGACACAAAAGAATTTCGCCATAATAAGATTTTGTGCTGCATACCTTAAACTGCAATGCAGGTTTCTGAAATGTAAACCCTTCCGCAAGAAGTGAGGGAAACTACGATGATTTTGTACTCTATCCCGTGCACATAACCAAATGAAATAACCGCGAAGGATTCTTGAGCCTGCAATTATAACTTCAGTGTATTCAACGTCCCCTGTTTGAAAAGACCGCCTTTCGCTTTTTTTTTCTGTCTTCAACGCGTCAAACACAGCTCTTACTTGCAGCCCTGATAGTAAAGGAATAGGCTTACTACGCGTACATTCGAAGGCACTCCATTAGACTGGAAAGTAGAATGGAAAGGGTCTTTCAGCCTACATTACATTGAAACACCCAAAGTAAGTAATCAAAATCCGCATGAACGATTTTCGTATCGCTTTCTTTCATATTCGATACAGTTGTGTAAGATTGGGTGCCGAAGAAGATTGGAATATAAACACGCGCAAAGTAATTTTATGAAATTTTGGTTTTTCTCGTCTGTTGTAGTTTGCCATTCTTTTCTTGTTTTAGCTTACATACATTCAATTTTTCTATGTTTCTCTTTAATTGAAATAACATTGAAAGGAACAAGGCATCAACAAAATGGCGAGGAGTAGAAAGCAGGATAAAGGGTATTTTGCTAACTTGTGCATGGTTCATGGAAGGTAGGCAAAGGTGTGCAATCAGGAAGACAGCAAGAGCAAATTCGAAAGAGACAATCGATACGAAGGATGGAGATTGAAGCAGTGAGTCCGTCTCGAAGTTGGTGTGTCATATTATCCAAGCACCTGTAAAGTCGTGTACAGTCCTTGGAGTTCTTGCGATTCACTTAAAGTAATATGCGTCTCTGCATTACGAAACCCCACGGAAGGCGGCGAATAGAATGCGTAAAACTAGTTGGGTGCATGACGTCTTTGATTACTGTGATTTCAGCTTGGCTCCTTTGTCGGCACCAAGTGGCTTGGCTGCAGTATTTTACATTAAAAATAACTGAATCAGTTCACGTATCCTGACGTATTACAAGTAATAATTTATTCAAAAGCAGTATATTGTCACGGGAAAAAGGAAACAGGAGGTTTTAATGGCTTATCTGCGTCGGGAGAGAACACACGAGGCCGCGATGCAGTAGCACTGGCAAGCAGGCAGAACGCCTCTCGCTCCTCGTCCTTGTCTTACTTCAAGTCCCACTCGCATAGACACCGTTGCGCGTTCCTAAAGGGGGATTACAACCGGAAAAACCGCCATGAGGCATGCGCTAATACGCCTGCATGAGCCTCAACACCACGGGCTCAACATCACATCGCCTCATCCATCAAATCAATGCACCGGTCCTCTACCACGTGTCACCAGTCTAAGATGAAGGAAAACTGCCTTGAGAATCGGCCTGAGATTTCCAGCGCATTTGTCTCGATTCTAACCTCGAGTCAACAGGAGCGTGATCGTCTACGTGAGGGGTCTGCAACCTGCGGCCCGCAGTATTGTGCGGTCCTGGCACGACCGTTTGAACCCCCACTCCTTTCCCTGTCACTTCCTATATTAATGCCGACACTCCTGTCTTCGACCTCAAATTTGATTAGACCGGAGACAAGAACAGAGAATTAATCGTTTCAGTTGCACTGCCCCCCACGTTCACACTTAGCCAGAAAGCTGTCCATTATTGTCCATTCGCTGATTGTTATCTCGTTGCCTGTGCACCCCTCACCCCCCCCCCCCCCATGCCGTCTGGCCCCTCCGCCGGTTCGGCTTCATGCAACTCGGCCCTCCAGGTCAAATGTTTGCCGACCCATGGTCTAAGTGATCGCCTTTGACAATGGGCGGCGCAAGACAATACCAAGCTAATTTAGCAACACCACTGCAACCTCCCTGGTTGCCTTATTGATAGAGCTCCAAGTAGGTGCCCCTTTGGTAGTGGCGTTGCTTCTCAATATTGTCATTCACTCCCACTTTATTTTCCCACATCTCCATCCACTGACGCAAGGGCAGCATTATCTTCTTCGTTTACTTTTTTGGTCTCGTACGATAGACAACAGGTCGCATTACGTCCAGTCTAACCCGAGTTTAAGCCAGATGATCGCACGTTTCTTACTGATTGTACGCATGGCCCTCTTGGAACGTCCACGTTCCCCGCAGACATTAAAAATTGCGGTGTCTGCTCAAGTATACGAAAACGTTTCCCACGGATAGCTGAATAGCAGACAGCCAAGGTGGTATTCTGATGTGTATGCTAAATGATAGGTTGCGTAGACATAATGCAGGCCCGTCGTTGCAAGATGCCGCAGTCTGGAAGAAACCAAAGTAAATGGCCCAGCGAAAGTGGAAGATTATGGCTATTGCATCAGTGTAATGATATACTGGGCCACCAAATGTGATATTGCACTCTTTTTCCCTCAAGCATTTTGGCCTGAGTGATGGAAAAACTAGAAACCCAAACCAGCTCGAAGCCCAGACTTTATTAATAAAATATGGTTTATTGACATACTCGACACACACAATGAGGCTGTTCTACGGAATAAAAGAAAACTGTTAAACAGCTCCCACATAACAACAGAAAGCCTAGGTGCTAAAAGAAGGGTAGACGTGAGTTTCTGACTAGAAAGGTTCTTTATATCAACTCATCAGATTATACAGGACAAGAACTTATCCACCTTGACATCCCACGTGAAGACATCTTCCGGCGTACAGAAAAATGTTGGTTGAAATACCAGAACAGTTTCTCGGGTCTATAGAGACTAACAATTCGAAGCATCGTCTGGGAAAATTTTCTTTCTATTCGTGAGCAATTTCTTCAGAATGGCGGAGCGTCTCATGGGTTCAACGATTAGACGTTTAACCCAGATCGTGTGTGGTAACCATTATGGAACGCTTTGAGTGAGAAAACTCACAAAACAAATGTACATAACTATATATAATATCGTCATCGTCATTGGTGGTTGAATCTCCACCAAATGTAACGTTGCTGCAGGTGACACGAACAATGCAGTGATGAAGCGATGTACATACATAATGAGACGAAGTATTTACATGCAGCCGTAATACAGCCCGGGCTGGCTGCGTCTCACATACCGCTTCTTCCTTGTCGTCATTGTCATTGATTGCGGCCATTGGCGCCACAGGTATTGTCCACCACATCACGTCACATTATTTTCTGTTTATTAGATCATCGTTAAGCCAGCTTTGTAAGTGTTTTGAGTACATGCGGCAAATTCTTTCAGTTGGACTACATCAATCCTATGGGAAAGGACATCCCCCGCCAATATTCTAATTTATTTCTTGACCACGCCTTGAGTGCTATACTTATGAGTCTTATGAAATCGGCACAATTGTTGGCTACATACTTAGCTTTTGTAAGCTGATATATCAGCATAGAATAAATTCACTTGGAATCAACGTGTTAAATAAATTATACCCGCGCTGAATACAGCTGGCTTTTCTGACGTAGGTGCCTAACTAAACGGTGAATATTTTTGTGTACTTCGTATTGAAAATTCTTTACCATCCTCGTTCGTGACAGATAACTGTAAGGTTCATCTTCGAACAAAGTCGGAATTAACGCTTTCCATATTTTTAAAATTTTCAAACCTGCCCTGTAATTCTATCCTAGTACTTTTATTTGGCGAACTTTTTATAGATCTCATGCTAGAAAGCTGAGTTTTCTGACGCAAGAGATCCTGGCTCTTTATTGCCGTGAAAAATGACTCGTTTGTGTTCTTTGACCAAATTTTATGCTATAATTTCTAGAAGTCTACCGACGTTTTTAAACTAATTCATTCTACAACTTTGTCCCCGGCACTTCAGCGTTCTTTCATTACAACCAAAACAGTTCATAACAAATTACCGTACCCTCGAGCTGCGCCAGGTCACAGTTAAACCTCAGTTCCCCTCACACATTCATTTCAATCGTCAGCCATCGCCAAGCCCCTCTGGTGATCTTGCATGATTTAGTACCAAATAACCTGTACGGACTTTCATTATGATGACCTTTCGGCGTTCAGATATATCTTTACTTCATGTTCTCCTAATGTGTGTAGACGCGAGCACTCGCGTTTATGGAATCATAAACTCAGGTCACCATAAGCTATGCCTAAAAAATTCAAAACGATATAAAATTTCAACGTCGAGAAACAGTAACGATCACTGTACAGGCTCACTATTTAGCCGAACATATATGGCTCTAGTCCCCTATTCCCTCGAGCCTCTCTGAATGTGTGCCGTCAAGCCATACAGTTGTGGAAACTGCCTATATAGGTGCATCAAAATTCCCGGTAGCACGCATAAGCGGTTGTTCTATGGGGCAGTGTCCACTCCGTGAAAGCCACCCCAGAAGAGATGCTATGCTGCGGCTGTGGGCTATATATATATATATTATATATCTAATATATATATATATAATTATATATATATATATATATATATATATTATATATTATATATATATACGATAGAATGGGAAGTGAGGAGCTTGTTAAATGAGGCCAGTAAGAAGGGTCAGCCGTTATGAACGCCGAGAATGGCAAAGGGTGAAAGGGGGTTCGTCATTTATTCTCCTTGCAAGAGATATAGATTCTGAAATGTTTATTCGTCAACGTTTCGGTCTTCTATGCGTATTTTGCTGCATCGTCGGCTCCGTGGAGAGGGACGAGAGAGCAGATGGCATCACAAGGCCGCTAATGCACAAGAATAAAATGAGAAAATCAACACGGGATGATTGATACTCATCTACGTCTGTCGGATAGGGCTCTCGATAGGATAGGCCTGCAAGGTTCTCGAGTTAGGGGCACCCACCCGGTAAGAGAAGTCCTAATTCCAGGATACCTTGGAGTCTACCAGCCTTCTTCGCTCTCTCCAACAACATTTGCTGATCTGAAAGGTCAGCGCTGGTCCGCAGCTACACCCACCGCTGAAAGGAGGGATTCGGATTTGCTGTTATTTCCTGGGTGTGGTAGCACTCGCAAACGCTGTGGTAAAGGGTGGCGGCTTGCAGGCAGTATCTACAGTTGGCAGTGTATTGTGTCGGATACATGACGTAATGTAAGGTATTGAGAAGATATGTGCATGTTTGATGTCCTAGAGGCACGGTGGCGTCTTTTCGCGCTAGTCGCTGCTCAGGGACTGCGGGCTTCCAAAGAGCGTGTCTGAAAAATGACAATATATTTTACCTTTTTTCCTGATCAAGATTCTTCGTAGTTTCGAACTGTAAAGCGGTCTGTCCTGGTACAGTGCGTAACACCCTTGTCTATAACACGGAGTTCTACTTCAACTAGTTCCTCTCAAACTGCGGACTCAAACTTATCACAAAAAACGTTGAGGTCAAAATATATGGTTAAGACTTCAGAATGACACAATAGTTTCTTCAAATGCTTTCGGCCGAGACAAGATAAGGCTATAAGTACGAAACCTGTGTTATAGACAAGTGTGTTCCCCTCTGTACGTCTTCTTTTGTGCCCCAGAGCACGCCTTATAGGGGGAAAACAGCTTGAATATTGCGAAACCATTGGGTAGTTCCGAAATTCCGCGCTCATGGCACGACACGGCTGGCTCAGTGCACGCAAAAGGACGATTAGATGGCATAAAAAGTGGGGGACCGTCCGAAGAACCAAAAATTCTCATGCCCTTTCGTTTAAGGACAACGATGGTTGAAACACTCAGCCTTCTCGTAGAGGGAGTCATTTGCTGTCGTTGGGGTTGTAGGGTTTCACAAAGCGTTGGTGACGTCACGGTCATGATCAGTGGGACCAAGAAAGCTTCCCATCAAAACCAACCTGCCCCTATTATGTCGGAAGGGCAGAATTGCATAGACATCGGCTTTATGACACAAAAACAAGGTTTGATCCTGACCACGAGAAGCGCTTTTTTTTGTGAGGGGATGGTCAACATCCTCAAAAGCTTCCCCTTACAAAGAAGTCAAGCGATTCTCGGAAGGATGGCAGTATTTCCAACAAGGCTTATACAAACTAAGTACCTAACTTGAAAACTAAGTAGCAAACAAAGGAGCGTATTGCGAAGCGTCAAAACATGAAATTGTTGAGTACGGTTGGTCAGATTGAATTAGCGGAGCTGTTAAAATTGTTAAACAGAGTAAAATCAATGACATTTGTCAATACAACATGGCGGTAATCAAGGACACATTGGAAAAAAACGGAAGCTTGGAGGCAACATGACAGAAGCTTGGTGGCCGAGACAATCTACGCACTGCGAGATGAACAGGGCAAAATTAAGCACAATGTGGACGGACAGTACAAAAGTGGAACAATTTTACACAAGGCTATACGCCAGCGACGTTGGATAAGGGGACATACCAGTGCTACAAGCTTGCAATGTTCCGCCCGTAACTAAAGTGGGAGTGGAAAAGGAGCTTAAGGGCATGAAAGAGGGAAAGCTGCAGATGAAGACGGCATACACCATAAACCTTCTACGGGAGGCCTAAAGATATAATCCAGAACCACTTGCTAAACTATTCTCGGAATGCTAAAGTACTTTAAAGGTACCCAAAGCCTGAAAAAACGCGAACATAAATTTAATTCGCAAGAAGGGAGATAACAAAGATCTTAAGAACTACGACCTATCCAGCTTTCTGTCAGTTTTATACCAGCTGTTTAGCAAGATAGTAGTTCCCGCCTAAGCGACAGCCTAGACTTCCAACATCCCAGGGAAACAGCTTTATTTTAGAAAAGAACACTCTACGATGGATCACCTGCATGTCGTCAACCAAGTTATACAAGATTTCTCAGAGTATTCAAAAGCCGCTTGACATGACATTTATAAACTAAGGAAAACCGTTTGATTCAGTTAACACGACCGCAGTGGTGGACGCTTAAATGACGAAGGAATACAGGAGACCTACCCAGGACTTCCTAGACGAATATATAAGAATGCACGGGCAGGAGTACCTATTACAAACAATGTGATGGATTACCAATCCGAAAGGGACTGCGACAAGGAGTGATACCATCTCACCAAATTCTTTCACAGCATCTCCAGAGAGTGCATTCAGAAGACTTGACGGGGAGGAAACTTAGGCTTGCGGAAAAACGGGGAATACTTGACCCATTCGAGCTGTTGCAGGCGACATGTCTTGCTCAGTGCATCTGAGAACTCCAAAAAAAATATGATTGAAGATTAAAATCAGAGAGATTCGCCATGGGGCTTAATATAAATATGAATGAAAAGAAAGTTAGTGAAAATTAAACATGCTGAAAGCGCCTTCTTTTTTAGCATAGGGTACGAAGTGCTGGAAGAACTACAAGAATATAAATACCTTGGTCGGATGATTAACGCTTATTCCGACCACGAAAAAGAAATCCTGCGCAGAATAGGGATTGGTTGGGGCGCCTTCGGCAAGCACTCGAAATAATGAACCAGTACGATACCTCTATCTGTAATAGCATAAGGTAACTTATGCCGAGCAAAGGTTATATAACGCCGAGCAAAGGTTTATATAAAATTTAAAGAAGAGGTATTGTTTTCATACAGAAGCATTGATCCTAGCTTTATTACTAACTAATCATAACTAACTAATCTCTAACTGACTGACTAATCACAACTAACTTCATGATTATTTCTCAGTAAACCAGATGAAGGAAATAGAGAGCCAGGCTTTCTGCGCACACGCACAAGCACGAATAACCGATGGCATTTCGCGTTCTCTATCAGGAGAAACCTGTTTGTGCAGGTACGTTTCTCTCACTTTGACTTTGCCTATCCGCACCATTTGTATACCCTAAAAGTAATTATAGTGTGCCCGGCGACCTTTGGACATCCGCCAGGTCTAGGGTAGAGGATCACGTCTTGCTTCGCTGGTGTTCCGATGGATGCAATAGGCCACGTCAACCCGTCTTCACCTTGGCAGTCGAGGTGTATCGCCAAGATTAGGCACTCTTTCAGTAAGAGTATTTCGCTGATAGTAGGACAGAGTTCCTTGGTAAAACTCGGCTACGTGCTCCTGACAAAATGGTTAGATTTTTTTTTGGTGCCTTAGAAAATTTTGTCCTCCATTTTGCAGCAAAGCGACATTGTGCACATGATTAGCAAATTATTTGCCAAGAAAAGAGGCGCGAGGGAGGGACCGCTGGCGTATCCAGTTGCGGTGCGCTCTTTTACTAATGGCTCCAAGATTTGCGGCGCAGTTCTTCTTTGAAAAACTTGCGTATTAATTATCTGGATCTCGCTCTTGGGTAATGATTTGTGATAAGTGCAACGTTTATCAAACAATCCTTATTATGCGTGTTCTAAGCCAATTACTTGATCGTTGGACCAATCGCATTGAAGCTTCCCACGTTGAACCACTCTAAGAGGAGAGACAGAGAGAAGATGAGAGAGGAGAGAGAGAGAGAAGTAGTGGAGGGCGGAAAGCGGAAACCAAGAGAGAGGGAACGGCGCATTCTTATCCTCAACAATGTAAAAGGACGCTCTTTAATTATGCATTTAAATTTGCCAAGCCATTTTCCAGAAATTTTTGTCCCGAACTTGAGGCGATCAGAACCAGCCACTATGCAGCTATTCACGAACCCATTTTACGAATAAATAATTTTTAGTATCTAGGTTCAGCTTCAGGAAAATGGTTGATGCACATGTTCCGTACACGCGCAGAAGTAAAGAAGAAGGGCTGAGTTTTGTTGTTATACCTCTGTCTACGTTCGCCACCTTATCTGTAATTTATACTTGTTTGTTCGCCACACGTTATGGTGATGCAGATTTATCTTCAGTTACAAAGCATTGCACTGTTCGCACAGGGATTGGCGGAAAATACTGTTTCGCATTCGAGGCGCCGTTTTAACTGAACTACGATATTTTTCAACCTGGTATTCCCGAACTCACGTGGGAAACTGTATTAAACCTGCCCTCTAGCCCTACTTTTATTTTTGACAGCATGTCACTTTCCGGTCACCTGGGAACGTCTATTTTCGATGCCGGCAATGCCCAAATATCAGCCTGGCGCATTGCCTCTACTCCAAGAACTTCCGCAAGTCGGCTTCGCCGCGATTCTCCGAAACGATCTCCCAGTGCGATAAAAGCTTGCAAATCCTGCGAATTTGGATTTGATATGACCAGAGGAATTTGATTTGGCTCAATTAAACTGCGTTGACAGCACCCTAGTTTGAAGAATTGAGTCTACGCAGTCCTAGAGCAATGAGAAACGTCATGCCACTATGTGGTGGCGCCTGCGCGAATGCTATTGCTTAGTTGAATGATATGCTGGAGCTCACTATTGGCTGACTTTGCTGACATTGTAGCATTCGTTGGCCGTTGTAGAAATCTGTGGCGACGCTGGCCTACAGGCACTTTTGGCAACGTAGGCTGCTCGAAACGAAATAATACATTTTTTGTTTTTATTTGGATGGGCCGTCTTAAACTCTTGGCTTTTGTGAACAAACCCTTTAATGAATAAACCTTAAACGGAGAGGGGCACTGCATAAAGTATGAGTTCCTTGTCTTTTACGGAAGTACATTTGCTT
The DNA here is from genome assembly GCA_013339765.2 of Haemaphysalis longicornis. Taxonomy (NCBI): domain Eukaryota; kingdom Metazoa; phylum Arthropoda; class Arachnida; order Ixodida; family Ixodidae; genus Haemaphysalis; species Haemaphysalis longicornis. Next base: position 37,489,853 of record CM023457.1, on the reverse strand, counting down.
CACTCGAAAATTGATTTTTTTTTCAATAAAAAAGGGAGAACTGGATGAAAAACCAAACTTAATCTTACCTTCCTACGCAATACAAAAAATATGTTGAAGAAAATCCGGGCTGGTTCATATAAAAAGCTATACGTTGAGACACGAAAAAAACACCTGCTTTCGCTAAAACAGATTAGCGGAATCGAAAATTGTTGTTTTAGTATAGTAAGAATTTATTTTGGGGGAACAGGGTCCGAGGTAGCCTTCTCCAAACCAACACCGAAAAAATATAAATAGGCATACTCTACTGCAGAATACTATGAACATCATGGTAATGCGGCAGTAGTTTCAGAGTGGACATTCTTACCTTTTTCTTATCCTATATTTTGAGGTGTTTTTACCTCAGACTACCCATAACCTATCGCAATATATTTAATGCAAAAAAAACTCCAGTACCCATGAAGTAGAAAAATACATGCTTATACCCCAGGTAAAAAAAAACAACTGACAACCAAACTCGACTGGACAGGAAGTGAAAGAGGACAAGACGTGACAAAGCTCCATTATGTTCTCGTACAGTGTCCTGAACACGGGCTTCTTATTTATGAAAACTCATCTCGAAGGGCTGAATATAGATTAGGGAGCTTGTATTCTGCAGCTTTCATTGTCCCCAAGCGCGTGGTGTCCGGCACAGCGGGGAGAGCCTCTATGTGATGAATGTGAGAACACAAATGCGCGTCCTTAATGGCGTCCTATTGTATTCATGGACCGGCGCATAAGAAGGGACTGAGAACACTGCTATTGAATACTGCAGTAAGTTAGGTTGCATTGTCTCCTCTACGTGACCTGAACGTTGATGCACCTTCTCTGGGGACGAAAATATCTTTTCCGGTTTATTTTATTTCTCCAGCGGGCGTAGCGTCTTTTTTCCTAACAACCCTTGGAAAGAAGCAAAATAATAATAAAAGGTCTGGCAACATATGCTTGCACGCTCTGCGACATTTGCATAAGTACAGTATAAGGCATCTGTTCCCAGTGATTCTCGCATTCCGCCTGCGATTCTTAGCAATGGAGTTGATAGCTTACGAGAGGAAGTAGGTGCGTCACGTTTGCGGTAAAAAAAGTAAAAGCTACAAGATTTGAATTTCGTTGCATGCTACCAAGGGGAGTCACGAAAGTTCTTTGCAAGATTGAAAACAGCGAACTGCGCCACTCGCTGCCCAAACAGCGACTACTTTACCAAGCAAGAGACCAGACCCTATCGGCTGAACAGAAACGTCAAGCAGGAACAAATATTTGAAACGTCCACAATATTGTTTGGTAAAGTGATGCACGGTGAGTGGATCCCAAAATAAATCATCCCTAAGTCTGCGTAGATCTCGAAAGGTTTTCAAGCCGAATTGATCGCGATCGACCAGACGAAAGACCGCCGATTTCTACGAAATAGTCCCGATTGTTTGTTATTTGCATGTACAGAAGGGAGCAAATAAAACATATTTGTGCTCACATAGGATTTGAACCACAGCGGGTTATCACTGGCTATTACGGCACTTTGCCAGCGATAGAATCAACGTATAACCGGTGCCCGCTCTGTGACAAGCGGATGTGACAGCACGTGAGCAAAGCACGTGAAGCATGTGAGTAAAACACGCAGCCCCAGCCTAGCAGATATCGGACTGTGGTAGCTGTGTCATGTGTCACAAGTCTGGCTGTTTGATTTCAGGAGCGAACTAGGGCACTGAGATTTTTGCTGTAGATTTAACTCATTCATTCATTCATTCATTCATTCATTCATTCATTTGTTAGTTCCTTCTTTCGTTCATTCGTTCGTTCGTTTGTTTCAACTGGAGAATTGATGTCTTGAGGCGGATAGTTAACTCCTCTGGACGGTGCCCTTGTTCTCCTTACACTTGAGATTCAACAGCAACAGCTTGGAGCAACAGGAAACAAAAAAGGAGAACGAAGTGCAGACCACAAAGCTTTGCACGAACCTGAACGTCTGATTGTACCTAAGGTCATCTCAGTTCCGACTTCTGTCAGCGCCGTCAAAAGCCCGAACTTTTGGGAAAAGTCGTCGCGTGGCTGGCTGAAAGCTTTCAAGATATTACCTGAAGGCCGAATCTACTCAAACTGTAGCACTGGGCTGGCCAAGCTTTCTCAATGCATGTCAGCGCAGGCTGTCTATTATTGGAAACGTTAATGCTTTCACGTGGAGTGAAAAGGGGTTCAACCGACACGCAAGCGTGGCTAAGAGTTGCACTTGAAAGCGTTTTATCAGCACATTGCTTGCCGTGATCTCTGAAGTGCAATCTCCGGTTTGGTGGCGAAACACATTGAGTATGCCTTGGTAACCACCTAAATGAATTACTTCATTAACAGGCCAAGGTGTGCCTGAATGAATATTTACTTTTTCAAGTTTAGAACGAACAAGTAAAATTATATGAAGGAAAGAGAAAGACACATTAGAAAGAGTGCGTGCAATTGTAAGCCACTCCTGGGTGAAGTAAAGTATGCTGTCGGTGCCGAGACAGTGGATCTGCTATAAATATCCGTCATGTTTATCATATAATGAAGAATTCACGTGATTACGTTAGTCATGGTCAATTTCAATGATCGCAAAGGAAAAAAAAATATTGAAGGGCTATAATACGCTGCAAAGACGGATAGAGTAAGTTATGTTTGCTCCCCGCATGCCATAAGTTGCGGCTTTTGTTTATACTTATATGTGATCTTATGTAGAATTAAACTCAGTTAAAAGTTTGTTCTGGTGTCTCTGTTCTGGTTTCTCTGTGGCCGGCCGCAGTGCGAACGATTGCACTGTTTGTTAACACGAATTAACTTATGCAACATCAAATTTAAGTACAAACTCGAAGACTTGGAAAGCAAAAGCTGAATTCACTGCAATTTCTTTTAGAATGAAAAGGCCGCTAGTGCAAATTGAAATATCCTCATTGTATATTAGCGTCGAGCCAAAATTGGCATGAAAATTATCGCGAGTACCATGCAAACTAGGCACAATTGTTTTAAGATGAGCTGGGTGATTTGTAAACATGCATGGCCATCTCGTGTATTGAACTTCCTTGCGAATATGGGCTGAACCTGATTCGCACACCTTCATCCAGGTTGAGAATTTCGCACCGCGACGTGTCGGGCGCGTCTCTCGTACTCCGTGTCAATCCTATTTTGCACTCCAACCGTCTCATTGGACACGTTTGGTCGCCCTATAGGCGGCACTGGCTGTCTGTCGCTCCTTCGGTTCTCCCTAGGTATCGAATTTCGCCGCCGTCATTTCGATTCCTTCCTCTTTTGTCGCTGTTGTGCCAGAGCGCCCGGCCCGAATTCGTAACACGGGGCGACGCGCCGACAGCGGGGCCGATTCATGCCTCGTCCAAACCAGACCAAACCGCCCGCGGCGGACAGGCTGAAACCAGCTGAAACATGCATCGCCGCAGAGTCGCCTCTTGTTTTGCGTCGCGGCGGCTCGGCCGAATCCTGCGTCGGGTGAACGACCGAGAACCGACATGCAGCCACACGCCTGGAGGAGGGTTCGAGGAGACAGCGTGGGTGTCGCCCTCCCTTTCCCCATCGTTGCGGCTCGGCTGACGCAACCGCTTCGCTACCATTCGTCGGATTTCAAACTTCAGCCAGCGAGAGTCCTGATTGGAGTGACTCAAATATCTCGGGGCTCCAACGAACTTAAGGGGGTATAAAAACCCCCCCAGAGGAACTTATCGTGGGCATTCTTGAGCGGCATTCTTCGGCGGCACCGAGTGGAGAGGTGCTATCGCCTTTGTGCGAGACATGTAAATCTGTGTTACCCTTGTACATACTGTATATAAATGCTGCTTCAACTTTTCGTCGGTTCGAGAACTTCATCGCTCTGCTCTGCGCCACGTCGATAGCGGACGGAGCCAGGCAGCGACGCTACACCGGTGACTGCGCTGGGAAGGCCAGTAACGACAACGCCGCAGTGCCTACAGACTCGCTTCTACAACGCCACTGTAGGCAGGGGCGAGTGTCACAAGTTCAGCCGAGGCTCAGGTAGATTTCGCTGAAACCGTTATTGAGCAACGTCTTTTTCCGCAGTGGATAAAACTTCACGCAGAAAGCGGTCGACCTTATAATAAATTAAAGACCTCAAGAGTCAGATTTTATGCAAAACATTAAGCTTGCACAGGTGCGTAATACATTCTGCGGGCTTTGAAAGAAGCATTTTTTTTATGTTGAGTAGCAGATGTGTTAGATTTGGAATGTGGGCATGCGGAGCGAACTTCAAATCTGAGTAATTGAGGAATAGAGTCTTTTAACTGTCATGCCACGGGCCAGCCACAGCCAAGCTGCTTGTAGGCAATGCCACTTGTCGTCGTCATTGTTGTCCTAAGAAAAAATGTACACACTTTAGATTGCACCGGAGCTGAAAACCAGATGTTGATTGATTGTGGGGTTTAACGCGCGAGCGCAACGCAGACGATGCGGTGCGCCGTAGTTGAGGGCTCCAGATTAATTTTGACCACGTGAGGATCTTCAACGTGCGCCGAAATCTCTTACACACGGGTGTTTTTGCTTTTCGCCTCCATCAGAAAAACGGCCGCCGCGGCCAGGATTCGAACCCGCGTCATCGTGCTCAGCAGCACAACGCCTTAGCCACTGAGCCACCGCGGCGGGTAGAGAACTAGATGTGTCTGCTATTGAAGAAAAACGCGCGCTGATCAAAATTCAGTTTGGTAAGCGGACAAAAGCTTCCTTCATTTCAAAGCCCATGAGCCTGAAAATCGTCGGTCAAGAAAAAAAAAAAGTTATTTCCTTATATAACCCCCCGTAGGGTAGTTTAAAAACGATTTTAAAAGACTTGTTTGTCTACTGAAAAAAAGAAGTCGTTTTCTGTTCATTACGGCATCACTCCGAAAGATTTGGAGTTCGGCTCATTCAAATATGATTTCCAAACAGCACTCTGCGTACTTCACGTACTAAACAACGCTTATTTTATTACTAGTAATACATATTTTTGTTTGCTTCAGCATAATATACGTGCGGCTAATTGAGCCTTAATTAACTTTCACGTCGAACTACACAAGTTCGAATGGCTTCTGTTCAATTGTGTGCGACGAAACATGGCTTTTCAATGGGACTCCGCTAATCATACCGTCATAGAAATGCGCGCCTATGCCCCCTTACTGACGTTGTGAGGTAGAAAAATTATTCATGGGCGACTGCGAAGGACGTTAGCACTAAATAGTGATTATACAGACTCACTTTAATTTCTTTAGCTCAGTATGACTTCTATGATGTGTTGTACAGAGAATTAAAAAATGTGAGAAATGCAAGAATACTAAGAAAAATTGTAATAGCACCTGCATAACCTTGGTTTCGAAATTGACCTCACATGAACCTACTAAAAGCCATCGTTAGTGCTTTTGTCTTTACCTCCTGGCCTTCTATATACTCTTACTTCACAACTGCAACCTCAAAAATTGTTTTGACAAATGGGATACTCTTATGCCCACACAAGAAAGAGATAACGATGGAGCACGTACCGCCGCGAAATACTGAGAGTAATATTTCGAATAAATCAAAACCAGGTGTAAGCACTTTGGAAAAAAATACCTAAATTCTCTCCGCCTGAGTTGTAAAAGTTGTTCCGACGTCCATAATCTAAGCGAGTGCAACAAACTTAAGCCATCAGTAGCGCAACCCTAAAATAGACACTCGACGCATAGACACCATCATTTCAGGATCCGAAACAGCGTCACGGGATTTAGCACCCTCCCAATCGGAAGGCCTCTCCAGAACTCCCACCATTAGCACAAGGAAGGCATCCTGCCGTCGCAAATGTTGGTGGAAGTACCCTAGTAAAGAATACAGCATGCGCTGGCGCCCTTAGTAGAACAGACCGATGTGAAGAGCAGCTTTTCCCATGCGCCCTATCAACCCCGCACCGGCAGCGTATTTGCACGCGTCTTAGCATTGGCGTGAGCGTTTCTTTACGGAACATTTAGGATAGTAAGCCGATGTTTTCTTGCACTTCACTTTGCCACGCTTGCTGTTCTTTGTCGTCGATTCAAACAATGATGCATGTGTTAATGCGTAGCATTATTTGCCGAGTACCACCACAGGCAGGAGAGTGTAACGCCCTCCACTTCTACGAAAATGCAGATTTCGCAAAAGTTAAAAATGTAATCGTTATAATAGCGTAAATAGAGATAAATTAATCGAACTAAATTATAAAAACTAAAAGATAACAATATAAAAATATAACGGAAAATGTCAAAATGTATACCGTGAGGCATTTCCACAATAATGTAGATTTCGTGAAAGTTTCACCTGTAATGGTTATAGTTGCGTAAATGGCGATGATTGGTTTAACGAAATTCTAAAAAACTTAAGAAAAATAAAAAAAAAAAACAAGTTCTTCGCGTGCCACCTGGGAGGGGGCGTCCAGCCGAGGCCGCCCGAACATGTGCCCTGAGGGGAAAAATTGCAGCAGGGTGGCGCAGCCGCAGAAGTAGTTATTGAAAAGAGTTCTAGTTTGGCCTGTCGGTACGACATCGTAACAAAAGAATTATGGTGAAGTAGACAATGACAAAGAGAGGGGGATACACACGGTACACTACGCCGGTGGACACACATCGGGCGCTGGCGCCCTGCGCATCCCCCGCATAGCGCCCCGTGTGTGTACCCCACTTTTCGTCCTTGTCTTCTTCAGAGCTATTCTTTTGTTACAATCTCGCTGTTCAAGTAGTTAAACTGCTCTCCTCTCTGTCTTGAAGCGCCTCATCTATATGCGTGAATACCTAGGTACGCCCGGATCAAGGAGTCCAGGAGGCAACCCTAGATGATATCCTTGCAGTGTACGTGCGTGCGTGCTGCATGCATGTGTTTTCATCTGTTCTCATTTGTATTCCAGCAACGTGGGGCTTAAAATTTGCGCCCTCATATACGATTAACACTTTGTAGGTATTCTTAGAAGGCGAGATGAACCGCATGCAGTGCACTGTATGGATCTTGATTTATTTACTCACGAAAGCTTTATGGTCATGTTTCATCAAAAACTACCCGCTGCGAATGCTCAGTGGAAAGCGTAGCGCAACTGAGCTGGCGGTTGAGTTGTATGTTTCCAGCCGCAGTGGTTATTTTTCTGATGACAATGAAACACTGAAACACCCATCTGCATGAATTTTCGCAGCAGGTTCAAGGGAACCAAAAGTGTTTTTAAGATGACCCGGTCAGTAAGCTAATCACTGCTGACTGTTTGATCATTCAATCGCATGAAGTTCATGCTGCAACGGTGGCAATAACAACTTGTTTTGCAACTGAAGAGAAACCACAAAACCGGTTATCCACGAAAAAAATTTACGGGGGACGCTTAGAACTTTTAAAGAGTGTGAAGGCGAAAGCCTAGTTGGACCTTCCGTTGACATGCTGTTGAACCTTGTGTCGAACTTCACGGCCGCGTCTGTCACCACTTCACCAGCCCCGTGGACAGCACCCTCCGAGCCTCGTTGCGCACCCGGGGAAGACGACCTCGTCGTTGAAAACCCTTCTTGGCCACCTGCTCATCAACCGCGGGAGATCGTTGATCTCAACCTCATAGAGCGCAGACCCCGACATGGGTTGTGAAATAAATGTTTACTATCTATCATCTCTCTATCTCTCTCATTTCGCTCACTAGCCATGGCCGGGAGCATCTGTTACACTCCTGTTGGTCCCTTCACCTCTCATGACGGCTCGTATTGCACTGCGCCAGCGGCCTACCCGCCTATGGCGTTGCTGCTTCCCTTTCACGGCCCGCGCTGCGTCGCCCTTTCTCAGAGCCCTCCTCCTACCCTCCTTCCGCACTGCTGTTTCCCTTTCGTGGCACGTGATCCCCGGCTCGCGCAACTGCAACTTTTTTTGGACCACCTATTTTCCATACCTCACAACGCGCTTGTTCCAACATAGAGATCTAAGCCTTTCGTCTTAAAAAAACATCTTTTGCTCTAGACGTTGCTGAAGCGCAAGCACCTCAAGATTCCCAGGCGGTTTAAATATAATCAGTAGCCCTCTACTACGGCGCGCCTCATAGCCTATATATAGCTTCGGCGCGTTAAACAGCGAAAATTTTCAACCTCAAAGGGGTTTCACAATTTTCGAAGGCCTGGTCAACGTAAACTTTTATTTTTAGTTGCGTTATGTCACTTAGCTCTAAATTGACATAGCGATTGCTTATTGGACAGTCAAGGTTGGTTTAGGGAAGAATCTGAAAGGCACTTGATGCGTTTCATCACCGAACACATCTGGAAAAAATTCTAGATGTTGTTGTGTTGACAGGGAAGCACTCAAGCGGCTAAGCGGGAGGGGGGGGGGGTTAAGTTCAAATATTTTTCCTGTCTGAATCAACCTAAATTTAGGTTGCCTTGCTACCATAACCTCTAAAACCGGCAGTTCGCTACTGAAGAAGTTCGCTGTGACATATAGCAGCCATTTTTGGGTGATCGGGTCTTTCCGCGATTCCCCAGGAAAAATGTCAGGTTATTTGGAGGTGGTGCGAAAATTTTTGAGATGAGCCTCAACAAAACATTTAGCCGGCTTTTTGAAGCCGGGAAACCAACTCGTTCAATCCAGTTGTGGTGATCTGTTCTTAGGTTTTTTTTCTTGTTGTTAGGTCTTTTTTTTTCTTCCGTTTTCGTATAAAATTGTTAGCGTTATCTTTCACCAATGAACTTTCACCCACCAGCAGTGCCGTCACTCGCACAGCGCCTCCAACTGATGTCAGATTTAACTGTCGTACAATAAACTCTCGCCTCTCTATAAACCGCTGTGTTGCAGCTATTATTCCGCCGCCACGAGGGAGCAACTTTAATGACGTCGTAAATTTCAGATTTTCTTGGTGATACTGCAGAGCATCGACTATTTATTTCAAGGCTAATATGGAGATTGAAGTGTGCAATAAATAATCTTGAGAAAATACATTTCATGGTAATGCATCAAAAATGATAAGAACTTTTTCCCTTGCTTCCTTGTCGTTCCTATTCCATGTGGTTTTGCGTAATTTATGAGCTTGTTTATATCGCGTCAAACAGACGACAACAGGTTACCGGCAAAGTCAATTTCTTTCTAACATTGTGAACTTCTGGTGTATAGTACAATGCATGATGTGCTAAGGCGGCTATTGTACTCTGCAGTGAACAATCAATAAAGAAACCACTCAATTGCTTGCCCAAAACCGCCAGATCGCCTATTTTTGCACATAAGTGATGATGATGATGATGATGATAGTAATAATAATGATAACCACTATCATTACCATCATGAGGGCGTGAAAATATATTTGCCATGGGCGCCGTCCTCTCTAGTTACGCCCCTGCCGTCACCTTGGCTTCTGCATCTTCTTTGACCGTGATAAGCGCTGCGTGCTTGCGCTGCCGGCCGGGAAACAACAGCAGAGATTATCCGCCTTAGCGCGCCCTATGTGAGTTATTCGACTGCGTTAGCTTTGCACAGCTGTTCCTTGCGTCATCGTTCTGCCAATACGCTGCATGAGTACCGCGTCCACCACTATCCGGTTTCTCCGCTGGGCTTTGCACGTCACTGCCGACGGGCTAACGCCACAATACTTAATGCACTGTGCAAGCGATCATGGACCGATATCTAGTCACTCTAGAACACCGGCAGCGATGCCCTTTTGGCAAATTGGGGTTCGTTGTCTCGGATACAGACAAAATACCCTGTATAATTGCGCAGGCGCCGCGAAAATTAAGTGTTGCACGTAGTTAAACGCAGCCAACGCGGTACTAACACTGGCTAATATCCACTTCTGTTTCCCGACCCGGCAGCGCAGGCAGCGCTTCTCATGGCAAAATAAGGTGCGGAAACCAAGGCCCCGGGCACAGCGACAAGAGAAACAGCCATCGCGCTGATGAGGGTCGCGCATGCTCACATTCTACCGGTCTCAAACCAGGCTTATCCTTAGACATAGTGCGTGCCTTCATACTTTGGTGTGAGATTCCTTTTGTTGCCCCGTAAAATTTTGTCCCGGGATTGACTTTGCGTTAATTTTGAAGCCCATTTTAAATGGGCTTTGTGTTAGGAAACTGCTCAGAAAATTTTCGTACCATTTTTTCAAGTAATTGTTTTGCTGTCATGCTCATGAATTGTGTAGCTGTTGGAAAAACGATTAGATTTATTGCAAGCCCCCGTCTAGACAGTCCCTTTAAATAATGCCCACCGAGCAACGTCTCGTGTCGAGTGAATTAGCAGCAAGCGATCAATTAGAGTTTGGGCAACAGACCGACGAGGTAGGTTGTCCTCTAATTCAAGCGAGGTCTATCGACCAAACCACGGAGCACAGCCCCGCCACGCACGTGGTCTGTCTACACGTCGGTGACCTGCCTCACTCATTACGGGTAAAATAGCTTTTACAATATGATAAATGGTCGGGCTCCACTCTACATGCCTGGTACTTCCAGAGATGGACCCAATACTGATTTTTGTTGCATACTACTCTATTTTTTGCTCTAAAGCGTAAGTGCAAACATGGTCAAGCATGTCTTCATTTTCCAAGGTCGGTATCTATCCTTGTTTTTATTTCTCAGTAGAAAAGACAACGTCGCTATCATTACTGAACTTGTACGTCTTCCTAACACCGCCAAAAGGCGATAGCCTGAGCACGATACCTTTCAATAAATATAAAATTGGATAAACGTGCGACGTTTTCGCTGACCCTTCGTCTTTACCTGATGCAGGTTCGTTATTTTATATTGCTTTAGACCAAGTAGTCACTGTAATTTCTTCTATACGCCACTCAGCCCGCTGCCACCTACATGTGTGATATTTGCCGTTTCTTCTCTTCTCTGTGTTTATTCTTACTGTGTTCGCAACCAAGTTTCGAACAAAGTAAGAATAAAGAAGTGTTGTTATAAATGTAAAATTGGCGATTCTGAAGATATTTGCGGCGCCTTTTCTAAAGCGCTTCTTGCCGTTTCGTGCGATACTCGGAATGCGAGAAAATTTTTCATCTTGGCAAATGTTCCGCCATCACTGAAGCAGCGAAAGGGAGATGCCTTTTTTGAAGTTTGGAATTCCGCAGCTTCCTATTCCTCGCGACTGAGAGGTGCGGAAGCACCGAAGGAAACGGATGATGGCGACCTATACGAAATGTTGCTTTCTATTCAACATCAGTTAAATAAGCCCAAAAACCTGCCGGAAAAGGTCGACAAGTTTGAAGAATCGATCTCAATGATGTCTGCCAAATACGATGACGTGTGAATTACAATGGCAAGACAGGATGCGTAGCGTAGTTAAAATAATTGTGCAAACGCGTGAACTTTATTGAGGACAAAATAAAAAAAAAGGAAACTCACCAACTCAAACTAGCTCTTAACGACATATAATGAAGACCAGGCGCCACAATCTTGTAATTCATGGGATCTGTACGGCGGAAAATGAGAACTTGCTTGTCAAAGTGAACAAGGTTGCCGAATTAGTGAATTTGCCTTAACTGGGTCCCACCGAGGCTTCCTGCGAAGCCTGGTACCATACCTCGCGATATTGTTCGCTTGCTGCAACAGTCTGTTAGATATGAGTGGCTCCAGAAGAACAAAGACCTCAAAAGATCGAACTCTAGAGTGTGCATTGTTGAAAATCAAACTCATCTGAACAGGATCTTACTAGCTACAGCCAAATAGACCCAAAACAATGTCTACATGTTTCCATTGCACAACAACGGAAAACTCCTTGGGGAGGAGATCAACTGGTGAAAATGCTTACGTAATTAAATGTTAGGCAGATTTAACCCAGCTGCCTCCCTAATAACTTAACGCTCCCAGGATCTGTTTGAAGATTGTGTCAAATGTTTATGATGGTCAGCGCAGACGAAAACCGGACAAGAAGAGTAAGGACGACACAAGCGCTTACCCTTACTCTTCTTGTCCGGTTTTCGTCTGCGCTGACCATCATGAACGCACTCCAAGTCGCCCAATTCGCTACCTTATTGTGTCAAATGTATAGCGCTCCAAGTAATGTTGCTAATTATAAATCTGGCCCTTGCCCTCAATTTTCTGTCCTGCAGTTGAATAGACAATTTGTTAGCGGCAAGGAATTTGTTTTGCAAGTGTTTTTGAAGGGATTCAGTTTTCAGTTTTCTATGGTAACGCTCACGGAAACATGGATTTTGGACGATGGTGACTTTTTTCTGTCGGCGGGCCATGTAATGCGAAGGCAAGATAACCGTTGGTCATTAAGGGTAACGGAGTGGATACCTAGAGATGGCAAGCGTGGCAAGGGTCGGCATAAAGTTAGATGGGCAGATGAGATCAAGAAGTTTACGGGGATAAATTGGTCACAGTTAGCACAGGACCGGGGTAATGGAGATTAACGGGAGAAGCCTTTGCCCTGCAGTGGGCGTAGATAGGCTGGTGATGATGATGATTATGATTACTTTTTTTCGTTGGATCGGTATGTTTTTTCCTTGTGAATCGGAACAGCAGATGAGGGGGCGATGTGCGTTTATTTGTCAATGAGAAAATGAAATGTCAAGCCTTTGAAGACGCAACGGTACTCACACCTGACTATGCGATGTTATCTGAGTGTAGTGCAAAACTTATGTTAGCCATTGTATACTGGCCCCTGATGATAATGCTGATAATTTCTCGAATTATTGACTTTTTCAACGTGTAAATGGTTATGATTACTCGTTATTTCTTGGCGGTGATATCAATATTGGCATGAATGAAAAGTCGCCGCGGAGTTAGCGGTTATCAATTTTCCTTACTTCTTATACTCTTGTTAACGTTGTAGAGATACCTACCCTTATAACCCCGACCAGTGCAGCTATTCTTGGCTTACTGATAACTAATAGCCACATTTCTGCATGGTGGCGTTATAAACAGTGTTCTCAGTGACCACCTACCCGTGTGTTTAAAGTGCAGTGCTAATCATGAATATAAACATGTCAACAATAAAAAACCGTATAGTAGTCGATGTATAACTTCGCTGACGTTAGAGATATTTCGAATTAAGGTAGACAACTTGAACTGGAAGTCGATTTATTCAGTTACTTCGTATAATGAGGCATTTGATACTTTTTATCAATTCCTTTGCGTTTCTTTACAATGATTCTTTTCCGTATCAAGAAGTAAAGCAGTCTAAGCACGCACAAAAGCCTAAGGTTAAGTCTCTCATACTTAAATTCATCTCAGTAAAAAACAGGCTTTATCGAAAATTCTTACAAGAACGGAACCCTGCAACCTTTTTCCGTTTTCAAATCTTGTAAAATTAAGTTGAACAAATGCATAAAGAAGGCGAGAAATAAGTACAATTTTAATATATTTGATGATACAGCTGACTCAACCCAAGTACAACTTACTCAACCCAACTACGTGAACGTTGACACTGTTATTCTATTATACGGCTGGCAGATAGCGAAAACATCCATATCTAGCAAACACATGCGGAGATGTCCTGTTAATTATTGGTTGCGTATGTCAAGATACAGTCCACAAAAAATGAAGTCGTATAATTCTAGCTCTCGAACCTACACATGGTTAGAAAGGTTGGTTGATTACCCGAACTTTTGTTTAGAGCACGCGCTTATGTCGGAGCGCCCACCTGCTTAGGATGTTCATATATTAGATATCTGTAGCAAGCTGCAATTCTAGCAGCCGTAATTCAAGCGTTGTGCATACGTCGATCTAAGTAATTCTCTCATTTCCTTGGCGTTGTACGGAAGCCATGGTTACCACACTTTCGAAGATGACAGTGCTAACGACCATTAACGCAACGCTTAGCCGCTCCTTCGTTAAGGAAAATGCCCGTCTTGCTGATCGAAGAGGAAGCGTTATTGGCTTCTTGGATAAGAATCTCCACAGAAGTGAGGACGGGAGCGCATATTGGCGCCCTGTTCCGTAATTAAGTGATTTGCTGACACAGCGAGAAAGCAGCAGGTCACTTGATAGTTGTGTTTATGACAGGCCGCAAGACCATGTTAATTAGCGAACAGCCCATACCCGGAATCATAATGGCGGAGTATATAAGAACTCGTAGGTTGTTGCGCAGGCGCCATGCGACCCGGAGGAATTCCGGATCATGCGGGACTGTGCGATGCATAAAACCCCCAGTCTGCAACATTTATTACAGCGTTGACCCTGGGTTTTCGTCATTAAGCGGAGAACATGCTTGAGATGTAAACAGGGTGATCAAAATTACGTCTACAGTTTTTTTTAATTAGGCGCTCAGATTTACGTGAAGACCACATCTACAGTGAGGTTTTGCGCCCAGGGGGACAGAGAATTAGGTGGTAATTATCGATGTTGGTGGGTTTATTACCTAAAATTGAATATTTAACTTTTTAGTGGCTGCAGTAAGCAGGCATGTGTGTATTGAAAAGTTAGATACAATCGTGTTTATACGCAGTTTCATTCGGCATAATTCTTCTAGCGCATCCGTACACAGAGATGTCGAACTGCGATGTTTAATTGCCGTTCGCTGATTACGCATGCTAGACATGAAGACCGGCGCAAAGCTCCGCCCTTTTGTTTTGCGTTTTTATAGCGGTGCCGAGTACTGCAGATGTCCATAATACCAGCCAAGACTGAAAGGGTGCCGGTTATTACTTTTACCTACGCCTAGACCAGGTTGTCAAACTAAACATCGTACACAGCAGGCACGTCCCAAAGGGGGAGCTGAGCACGGTCCTCACTGTCTTGGGATGAGTAATCATGCGAACACCAATTAAACTTCGCAGTTCGATATCTCGAAGTACGGATGCGCTAGAAGAATTCTGCAAATGAAACTGCGTAGAAACACGATTGCGTCTAACTTTTCAATACAACATGCCTGCTTACTGCAGCGGTAAATAAGGTAATTATTTAATTTTAGTTAACTAGGCCACCGACATCAGCAGCTGCCACCTCAATTTGTGTCCCCCTGGGCGCATAACCTCAATGTAGAGGTGGTGTTCACGTATATCTAAGCGCCGGATTATAAAAAAACCTGTCGACTTAGCTTTTTTCCCCTTGTATATTACTATATGTATATTAATATTTTCTACCACAAAGTCCTGCACGTTAAAGATCCCCAGGTTGTCAAAATTAATCCGCAGTCCTCCACTACGGCGCGCCTCATCGCCTTAGTTTCCTTCGGCGCGTTAAATCCTACATTCATACAAGTTCTGCAAGTAAAGAATTTAGTGAGCGCGCTTTCCACGTGTGCACGTAATCAATAAATTGGTGTTGTTGCAAAAGTTAGTATACAGTCTTATTGACATCCCCCTCGCACTTACTCTCGTCGGCAACTCTTGTATCCTACTTAAGCTCACCGCGGATGGACTACGGCTCATCGATTTGTAACCAGGGCATATCCGCTCAAGCACAACTTATAGCTTTGCAAAGGCGTTTCGCTTGTTTCACTTCACCCACTGGCCATGCTACACCATCGTAATAGACAAAGAAACCCTGCTAGTACGGCATTTTGTGTAGTTACAGGCCAAAATACGCTCTCGCATCACTTTTGCTACCGAATTTTATTACGATAGTTCTGATTTCCGCGATCCTCCTATTTAGCCCACACGCTGTACACCCACCCGTGCACGTAAACTGTCAACTTTTATTACAAATGTGAAAAAAAACGGAGCAATTCACTAGCAATGTCATTTTTCAAAAACGCCGAATCCCTGGAACTGATTGCCTATAGTACCGAGCCTTAATTGGATACATTTTAAAACGCAGTGTTGAATCAGCATTTAAATGATAAGGCCAATTGTGTTCAGAAGGATTACGTTTTGGGTGTCTTTCGGTCATCTGCACCGTGCCTGAATGCTTTCCTATGTTCATTTACTTGTATTCATGCCGACCTCATTATGCGTAATGTTACATCGCAATCATATCAATAGCTGTTATTCTTTTACGCAAACGTATTACTTCTTGTCTGCCTATTCTGCAATTTCCCATACCCTCTATAATACACTGCGTGTGACCGGATGGAGCTCCAGCAAAACAAATGTGCAGGGGCATCGCCGTTACAATGCACGTGTACTGCAATCGCTATTTCGTAATAAGCAAACTAGACGATTAATGACGCACGACCTATGATTAAACTCAAAGCGTGTCTGCGCTGCAGTGCTGCTCAACTGCAATATTCAGAGCCCTCATCTTGCAATTCTAATTGTATGCGGGTCTTGTTCCCGCTTTTTCACTTCGATCGCTATTATTCTTCACTCGGCTGAGTTGTAGGTAAGCAGTCCCATGGGTTCCCAAATTACGTGCTCTCTATAGAGGTTATCTGTCTGCGATGAACTAATATAGCCGCTCATGAGGTCAGTGTCCGATCGCGTAAGAATGGATGGTAGGACTGGGAACAAAATTGTGCAAGCCAGCTAGCAGTTGCAGTTGTGCCAAACTGTAGGTTGAAAATGCAGCGTGGCGAATGAAAATTATCTAGTTCAACCTCGCCCTCATTGAATTAAAAATGTGAACTGTTTAGAATGCGTTTTCTTTGTAAAATAGGAGTAGTACGCCCGGAGTGACGCGGATCTCACAAATATTTGTGAATTTACTGCTGTCCTGGCCTGTCCGTATTAAGTTTGTTCAATAATTATATTGTTATTGAGAGGAAGCGAGAAACCACAGAAATGTGATTGCTTGTCTGCAGAACCCTTTCATGGCCAGGGCAGTCGCCCTGGAAACTGAATTGGTAAGGCGCACAGCCATTGGCAGAGCAACAGAGAATCGATCGCTGGCTCGAAAGGGAAACGCACCAGTCAACATGTATGTGAACTTGATCACGCGAGTCAATTTCTTATAGTACTGCCAGTGGTATCGACTGAGAGCGAGCGATGAAAAGGGCGATATTACACGCGCCGTTGAAATTAGGTGGGGTGAGACGGCCATTCGTTTCGTAGCTCACGAGTGATTGTCCTTGATCTGTGGCCGCTTGGCCACTTTGGGTGTTCATTTCATGGTTTTTCTCTGTGCAAGAACCCCTGAAGGCGTCTCGTGGCGTGAAACTCAAATATCTGCACTGTACGTGGAGCCAGGCTTACTAGTGGAAAAAAACGGTCGCTGTTTTCCAGCAAATAAAAGAAGTTAATAGCACGCCTGTGACAGTGCTCACGGCTCATGCTTACACTTCAAGGTGAGTCAATAGCTGTGCATCAAAGAATGAGACAGCTAGGGGCAGGGAGGCAACAGCGACTGCGTCGACCCTAAAAGCCCACGAAAGCGGAGATGTGTAGCTGCTGAAGTAAGATGGCTATTTTGAGGACTATAATTTTTGTTGGGTTACATGCACGCGAAATTTTGTTCCATGGTTATCTGTCATTCGATTCAGCCACTCAGCCAAAATTCAGTTGAACAATCACTTTGACAGGGAGTATAAATAGGCAAAGACATCCCTAACTACTGCAAGTGCTGGCATCGGTCATACATTTCCACATTATTCAGCGGAAATGGAACCTCGGGCCTATTTGGGGCAGAAACATAAGCACAAAATTGAGAGTACCAGCGTTATATTAGTACAGGTTGGTATAGAGTTGAGACAAGATTTAAAAAAGCACAGCGCGTTGGACACGGTGTCAAGGAGAGGTGATTGAAAAGCAAACACTAAAATGAAGGAGCTCGACATCTGGCATGTGCTGCGCCAAGCCAAAAATAAAGTCCCAAAAGGCGTCGCGAGAGCAGAGCAAACGCGCGAAGATTGAATTGGGTTGACAAAATCTTCATAGCATTCATCATGCGGCTAACAAGAGGGGGTGGGAAAAAATTTGAGGGGGCTGAGGAAAGGGTGATACGTGACGAAGAAAAGCCTCCCAATACGAGAAAAGCCTGCGGATTTCTACGAAAAAAATATTGTTCTAAATCTTTATATACGTGTATATCGCTACACACGCCGAAGCATTAGATCCGAACAGCAAAAGAGGAGGAGGAATGAACGTTTATTTTTTTTAATTTAGAGCAGATGGGTGGTCGCGTTAGTCTGGAAAGAAATTCTTGCCCAACCACAAAAGCAGTAGTTTCTATCTGTCAAGAGAAACTGGCGGCTTTTGAAGAAACCTTCTTTTAATGTGGTTGCAGCCAACTTCTTCTGCTCTAGATCGCCAGAATCGATACGGTTTTAATACAAGTTTTCCTGGGTTGAGTTACAACTCCATCAGTTTGACGACTTGGTTTACTTTGTTGGCGCACGGAGTTTCTCTATGGTAGACCCTTAGCACATTTTTTTTTAAAGTTTACAGTGAATTAAAATAAATTCAATGTATATTTTGTCTTCGAAGGCACTTTCATCTTCTTGTCGAGAGATTGTTTTTTCCGGGCACCATATCGCGGGGTTGGCGCCCAGTATATATTGTGACAAATCCTGCGTGTATTTTTGTTTTAATCTCCACGAATATCCACTTGATCAACACAAACACATAAGACGCTGAAACGAAGTGAATTGTTGTTCTAAACTTTACTCTTTCTTTTGCGTGACCTCATTTGTCCCTCTAGCCGTCGCTTCAAATCACCCTTCGCATTTGGAAAAAAAAGTACAAAGAAATGTGGACACATGAACAGAAACTTTCAGGGAGACAAGTTTTTTCCTTCACCTAACATTGATTGAAAAAAAAAGGTGAACACAAGACTGACTAACAATACGAAACAAATGTTGGTTCTGAGTATACTAACAGGAGCGTTTACACGTGTGCATGAAAAGGCAGGAGGGCGAAGTGCAAGCGCAGCTTTGCTCCCTTTTGAATTATGTCCTATATTCATGCCAGCAGAAAGATGTCTTTGCAAATGTATCCCCTTCGGTGCCACTTAAAATGCGTCTATTCTTGCACCCGTTCGGTAGGGCTTTTAAGGGCTAAGTGCTTTGCCCCTAGGTGTTCACTTAGGTGTATGCGCGGCATTCTGTAGGAGACGGTTTATTCCATCGTTTCGGGGATGGCCCTTAGCACTGGAGGAGTAGTGGAACATGCGCCGAAATGGCGGGAAATAGTAGCGGGGGGAAGGGGGTGCAAGCAAGGGGGGGGGAGTAAGGGGCGAGCTTGGGGATGGCGGGGAGGAGTAGCTGGAGGGGACAGCAAGGGGGAGGGTAAGTAACGGGCGAGCTGGGGGGGAGCGCGAAAAAGAGGTGGTGCCATCGGCTCCTCCGTGAAGTAGTCGGTGAAGGACGTTATAAGTTGTGACTTGTCTGTATACTTTTTCGTATTCTGTATTTAGAAAAAAAAAGATCACTTTAAGATAACCTCCTTTTGGAGAGCGGAGCAGGCGTAAAAAGGACTACACGCTCTGATGCCGCGTAGGGTCTTGTCATGAACTACACGCGGCAAGCAGCAGAAACATTTTTAACTCATTGATCGCCTCAGCACGTGGTTGAACTATATTTCAAAATTCGGCGGTTTCTTAGGTGACGTTGTTTATCACGTTTTTTTTTACTAATTTTCTGTTATCAAAAGTATATAGCATTCTTTCGAGCACGACTAAGGGTGTCCTTGTTGCCAGGGCCTATTTTTGTGGTTCGAGCTATTGCGATTGTTCCAGCGCACGATAATTTGGCGCCGCATGCTGGGGAGTAAATTGCAGAATGTTTTCGTGCTGTAAGTTTCAGAAACGTCAGCCTTGTGTGTAAGAGCTCTGCGTTGCTACTCGACCCAGATTGGACGACATATTGGAAGAGTGTATGAAAGGGGACTATAGGAGAGAAGGAGGAGCGAGTTGTTGATAATATGCAGCTTTGGTTTTCTTGGACATGAGTGATGTTGTTTGGAGAATAATGGACAGTCGGCGTGTTGGCGGTGTAATATTGTGGCGAATGCGACAGCTTAACAAAGCCGCAACAAGAAGGAATGAAACAGGACGAGCGCTGCTCCGTAGAAAAGGGAAGAACGGAGTGCCGACCCCCTGCCTCACATTTCGGTCGTCACCATTGCCTTCATGATCGTCATCGTTGTCGTCATCCTCATCAGCATAACCATCCTCAGCATGCTTGATCGTATAAGTAAGCTTGTCAAACCATTAAATTTGAAATCGCAATGTAACTTTCCTTTGCTACACGGCTGATCACAGCGCGGTAACTGTAAAAATGTCTATTTCTGGCAAAAACACGCTCCGGCTAGCTTCAGATAATCGGAACAACCATTGCCTCAGGTTTAGTGACAGACAAATCCTTAATTTACCTTGAAGTTCTAGTGTACGATGTTGACAAAAATGATGCAGTAAACATCACTTAAATTTGAAGCTTTCTGGAGCTAGTTTACTTATATGCCCTCCAAAGCGCTGTCAGGGGACCGTGTCGACTGTGGCGTGACAGATTGCTGATCGAAACTGAGACGCGCACACCCTGTCGCGCACTGATCGCGCAGACATGCTTTGGCAGTGTGCTCCGTTAAACGGTCATCTTCAGAAAATAGCAAAAAAAATGTAACGATTATTTACAAAAGCCACGTTCAGGTCGTCCCTCTTTGAGATGAAGGTCTAAGTTTGTCCTGTCTTACGGTGAGCAGACTCTGAGGAAGGGTTGTCCAAGGAGATGTGATACCTGCCAAAGTCCGCTACCCAAGCCTGCCAGGTGTAAGTGTCCCGGGAGGACTTAGTGGCGTTGCGATGGGGAGGACTTGGGACAGGTCTAGTACTGTGGGATGGCGCTGGTATGAACCTGCAGGCCTTGCAGAGTTGTCTATTTTGCACGTTCTTCATTTGGCGCTATAAGGCGGTCGTAAGGTGATGGAGGGGAGGGGGGGACGAGACTGTTCTTGCTGTAGAATCGTGCTGTGCTTCCTCATGAAAGAGTCAGAAGATCCTGGCACTTCTCTACTGGCCACCGAGACTGTCTGCAGATGTTCTGTTCCTTCGTCGTTGGGTTTACTCCTGTCACATGCTAGTAAATAGAGCAGGGGGTCTCGCGAATCTTAGGACAGCAGGCCATTGAGGTTTTATTGTAGGCGAGAACACTGTCCAAGGAACAATAGTTTTCTGGAGTTTATTGTAAGTTGTGAATTGGCTAAAAAAGAGTATTCGCTTTGTGAATACTCGGCCTGCACAGTCCGTGTATTAGGGGAATTTTCGTGCGCACAGAAGCCCATAGAGGCGGTACCCCGAGTCAGGGTAAGAGGAGTATTATATGACTGTTGCTCGTATTGAGTGATGGCTTGTTGAAGGCCATTTGAGCTCCTATTCTTTGGATGTTTACCAGATAAACGTTGGACACGTGAGGATAAATAGAAAGGCTTACCAGGATACGCCGGTCTTTGTTTTTTTTTATATCTACTGGTTGCGTTCGCGTCAGCCATTCCGCTTGCTGACACAACAAAGCAGATGTGGCATTTTCAACTCGTGCTAAACGTATAGCGGACATCGCCTGCAGCATTGCCTGCGAATCGGCCACCGTGCATTCTAAAATACGCTAGCAGGACCGGCAGAACTGGAAAAGACGAGTTCTGCAATGATTGAAGCCGACAACCACAATCCTTATAATACAGAAGCAAGCTCCTCAGAAACTTGTGCCAAGGATTTCCGGTTTGGTCGTTGGGACATGGACGCTTTCACGGTGACAGCTTGTATTGCACAACGGCCCTTGAGAACCAACCTGACGCGTAAATGATGACGACATTTTGAGGTTTGCCCCGTCGCCTCTAGCTAAGCGCGGGTGAATGTTGCTGCTGCGTGGTTGCGCCATCGGTGGCGTATGCACTTTGACGGCATGGACGATGTCCAACTGAAAAAGTAAAGGTCAGTTAGAAACAAAACGTAGCACCTACGTGATGCATTTTTCGCAATTGTTAGAATTCCCATACATTGCCCATTAGGGCACATCGGAATGTTGAGTTTAGTCGCGTTTAAATAATGAGAAGACGGCGGTCGTGCGCGCCTCTGAAAAAGTGCGCATTAGATATTTTACAGCACCTTCTTTTTCATACTTCGATTACGCGGAAGATGAACTTTTTTCAGCTACTTTGTCCTCTTGTTGCCCCCTCGCACTCCAGCGAAATGAAGACCGTTTGGCGCGGTCGTTAATAATCAGAATCCTCCCATGCACGACGAGACTTTGACATTCTGCCGGACATGCGATCCGCCAAAGCTGTCGAAAGTTTGCTTAATCGTTCCTAATGACGAAGACTGGAATTATGCGACCACCCATGCCGTCATTATGCCGCGCGCTCAAGAAGCTGGCAGCTCGTAATTTATCATGACAGCAGGGCATGCATACTGTTTTTTGGGTGAGTGAAATTGATCTTACTGTTCTGTTGTTTATGCCGAAACAATGAGCCATGAAAATGCGGACGATAAACGCAACAATAAACTAGTATAAACTAGCTTTGCCGTAAAGACAGTACACCTTCACATCCACTCAAAAGTCAGATGGAATTTGAGTGCTTGATTTATTTAGCAATTTATGATAAAATGAGGTTTGCTTGCAATCAAGTTGTAATTTTAGAAAACACAGCAATTTAATCGTGTAAAGAATCAAGTCAAGGGCCGCGGAAAAGCGATTTCGTAATTAGTTCAATCCGACACACGTGAAAGGAAGGTTCACGATTAAGCTTATAATTTTGTGTAGCGCGTTTTGATAGAAATCATTGCTGTCGGTCACCGTAACATTATTGCATGTGTAACCATATTATTCTTGTT
Organism: Haemaphysalis longicornis; assembly: GCA_013339765.2. NCBI lineage: Eukaryota > Metazoa > Arthropoda > Arachnida > Ixodida > Ixodidae > Haemaphysalis > Haemaphysalis longicornis. The sequence continues at coordinate 37,467,294 of CM023457.1, read as the reverse complement.
ATTTTACGGACATTGAGCAGCTGTGTATCCTAGTGCTTCATATTTGATCCTTGTTAAGCAGCAGAAAGTAACAAGGAAATAAATCAATCAGTAAAAAATTGGTCGGCCGTGTTTTTCCTCTGTCGTTTCGTCTGTTTCTACCTTCCCTTGGGAAATTGTTTCATCGATAGTGTAATAAAAAGTTAAAAATATGCTAAATAGATTGAGAAGCCATATCCTGCAAAATTCAAACATTCCGAAAAAAATGCTCAAAACGAAGTTGCTCTTCATTTCATAAATAAGAACCCAAGTTGCGTAGAAAAATAAATAATCTGCTCCTGAACCAAAGCAGGTCATTGAGCAATAAGACGATCACTATCAGAATGAGCACAAACTTTTGTAAGAGCCCAACCCGTCTTCATGTCCGCAGGCGGGCCAGTGGGGTAGTCTTGGTCCAGTGTAGTGCGTCCCTATTGCTGACCATCCAGGCCCGTATCTCCAGGTTAAGATGGGAGCCGGGTTCAGTGCTTACCAGCAGTGCCGCCCACTTTGAAGGAAGGGCTGGAGATTTGGAGGGACGACAAGTGCGTTGCAGCATTCCCATACAATGTTATAGAGATTACTTCGTTCGGGCAAAACTTGCTTTCTGGTGAATGTGAAATGCCAAGGGGTGTTGTGTGGGAAGATGCGTGTTTGAAGTTTGAGGAGAAAGATTTGGTCAGCCTTTGTTACTGAGGTTTACTCTTGAGGCGGCGAGGTAGTCTATAGTTTGTGAGAATATTGTTGCAGATGAAAAGGGGGTTAGATAACGATGACCCAGTGTATCACTTTTTTGGGTAGCGTAGTGCGACGCTTCAGTGCCGGCCAACTCACAGTCACCGATGGAGGTAGCACTGCTTCGGCGGGTGAGTGAAGTGTGCTATAATGCGCAGGGCGGGCAGAGGAAGTACATCCTGTTACCCGCCTCGGTGGCTCAGTGGCTAAGGCGTTGTGCTGCTGAGCACGAAGTTGCGGGTTCGATTCCCGGCCGCGGCGGCTGCTTTTCTGATGGAGGCGAAAAGCAAAAACGCCCGTGTGTTCGAGATTTTCGGCGCACGTTAAAGATCCCCAGGTGGTCAAAATTAATCCGGAGCCCCCCACTCCGGTGCGCCTCAACGCCTGCGTGGCGTCGGCGCGTTAAACGCTACAATCAATCATTCAAGTACATTCTGTTGTTGATGTCGACCGGCTTCCTCCGAATCCGTGATTATTGCAAAGTAGTCATGACGAGTGCCGGCAACTGCGAATGCAATGGCTATTTCTTCAGTTTCAGTTTGTGTGGAGGTCCGCGTGGAGGAAGTGGCTGTGAGGCTTTATGACTTCCTACAGCGCGGCGGCATGGGTCGAGCTGGCGAGGTTGGACGGGCAAATAGAACCTCAGACACCCCATTGTAGGTGGGTTGTCATCGCCGCCAAAAAGACTGCCAGAAACTCGCTGTAGATTCACAAATTACCGTTCTCCTGCCACTTCGCAAGCCCACTTCCAACTCTCACATACCCACTCGGGGGATTGACACGTAGCAATGACCGGTGCCAATTCCTAATGTTGGCGAGATCAACTATAATTACCAACCCACACAGGCTTTTGAAGGTCAAACTAACGAGTTTCAATTGTTCTCCGAACTGTTTCACTTTGGAGGCAGCACACGTCACATTCCTCTCTATACCAGCGCAGAGAATTCCCCTCACGGCGCCGGAACTATATGTTTCGCTCGGAACTGAACACAGGGAGATATATCCTTATTTTATAGTCGCGATCTTTTTTCATTGGAGTAATCCGTGGTATAATAGCACGGGTGTTGTATAGTTCAGGCATAAAGCCCGATCTTTGCAGGATTCTGCACTACCGAAACCTTGAATAAACACTCATATCAAACACAATATGAGCCGTTCTATGCTGTGCGAATTGATGACGAAAGCGCTGACACAAAATTTTGAACGAAGGAACGAAATAATTTACTGTGAAAAACATAATTACGAAACGTAACTTAAACCCCCTATAATGTATTAGTCGCCCTAGCGGCCAATCGCCAAGTTACCGTACAATTTGTGGTGAAGGAATTGATAAAGAAAGAGTTAAAGCCGTTTTAATCACTACACCTCTCCCGGAGGTGTCCCTGTATTGACAGCAGACGGGATTTCGTGAACCAGCTATTTATAAGAAGTAAATAAAGCTTGGCGTAATAGTAGGCACAGTTTAGATGCCAATTGTCATGTAATTGTTGCTGAAATGCTCGGATAAAGCAAGAGTTACAGCCATTTTCTGCTTAACATTCGCAGTAAATATGACACGGGAGAAACGTATTTCTTTTCGTGCATATAAATATTGCACGAAACCCTTGCCATTTAACGCTTCACGTTAAAAGGCTTCCACGGATAACCAGCTGCAGATGTCGCTCCTGTCTATGGCACCAGACATCAAAACTGCTTATCAAATTACATTATTTATTGCGTATAAAATACAACCACGACTACCGTCTTGCCTGAATATTAACTGTTATTGTGCTCAGGCTTCAACTGTCGTCCTTCAGGTAGGTCAGAGGAATAGGAAGGCACATTCAGCTCGAAAAAAGCTGTGGCTAAGATGAGTGGTACAATTAGCGTCAACTGCAGGAGCTAGGCCTTGACTAATGTCGAACATTTGGCGCGAGGCAGGGAAAGAGTTTGCGCGTATTATGCCGGTAAACTAGTTAAATATAACTTTTTTAATTCCAGGAATTGTGTCCTAAATAGCTCGATTTACTCTACCTTCAGGATAAAACATTAAAAACAAAGGAGGTCATTTTCTGTCAGCTTTAACTACCGTTTATGCTGCCCTATGCGGTTGGTCTGGCGATATAATCATTCCCAAGTAAACATAAAAACGCGGATTTATGACCGCAAAAGTGGCACAAAAGCTGGTTAATGTTGGAAATATAAAACATAATACTGGGCTCTCATGCTGAGCCCGAACATAAATCGATAGAAAATCTGAAGTAACTGCAACGTACGCGTAACCTTAGAAATCAATATGCGCTAACTATGATGGATGAGTCTACGTGAGGCGACCAAACATCGAATCCTGTTCTCGAATCCGCATTCTAAATCTGCCTGTCACTTCTCTGGTAAGCTCTTCTGGGGTTGATTCGGTTTTCTGTCAGAAATTCAAACAGTTAAAAAACAATAAATATGTATAAATCACACCTAGTTACAATAAGCGGTTTTGGTTTCTTGCTGGGCTTCACTCAAACAAAGCAAAAGAAAAAATACCCAACCGCAAAAGGAGATGCAGTTTTTTGATTTCAGTAAACCATTTAAGATAAAAACGACTCCTCAAAAGTTTAAGATATATCAAGCCGCTTTCCCTGAGACGCATAGGGACCTCCTTTCCCTTTTTTACTAGGTGTTTGAAGGTCAGATTATGTTGTGCGGATGTCTTTCCACCGGGAGTTGTTTCCAGAGTTCGTCAGCTCTCATTGTGTGGGCATCTCGACGCATCCGTGGCGAGGTACGTTTTGTGTTCCGCTCGCTTGTCGCCGTCTGAAACTCTTCGCTGATGAGATTCCCGCCTGCTGCACTTGAACCACAGTACAACGCATGTCGACACCAGGCACAGGGAAGCCAACACCACGACGCCTGCGAGGATCGCCACCGTGGATGTCCAGGACATCCCGACGCCGTATGCTGGTCATAAATCTGCGCATAAGATAAGGAGAAAACAGAACAAAAGTAAAAATTATATGTCGCGAAGCGAAAACCGTAGCTGTAAATATTTCGTCGCCTAGACCCTTCCTTTGTTTCTTTTCGTACTGTTCCTTTCCTCACCCTTTCTTTCGTAGTGCCGGTGGTGATATATGTAGGCTGTATAACCTGGACATATGTAACCGAGACATATATGTACTATCATATTTTAAACTGTCACAACATTCCCTTCAACGTTTTTGCGCGGATTGTGCAATTTGTATTTGGGATTGTAAGTAAATAATAAACCATTTTAAATGCAGAGCATTTCTTTAACTCGCACTGTCACCCGTCGTCCCTCGCCGTTGTCCGCAGCCAGCCGGCGAGGCGCAGGTCCGCACCCCTCCCCCTACACTATAAAAAAATAATAGTTATCGGGCGCCTGGTTTTGATCCCACGACCGTTCGGGCGGAACGTAAGGTACATGGTGCTCTTCCCACTGCGCCACAAAGCCGACACAGAATGGTAAGGCTACGAACGCGCCTTATATCCTTGACTCATTCAAACTACGTCAAGAAGCTGCTGATACAAACGCATTCACTACCTGTGGGCGGAACGCGAGGTACATGGTGCTCTCTCCCACTGCGCCACCAAACCGACACAGAATGAAGGCTACGAACGCGCCTTATATCCTTGACTCATTCAAACTACGTCAAGAAGCTGCTGATACAACGCATTCACTACCACCAACTCCCCCCAAACACTAAACGTTAACGCAATACACCCACCCCCTATGCGACGCATTTACTCGAGTCCCCCTCGCGGGGAGATGGGCCCAATTTTTTTTAATCGCCTTCTAGTTTGATATGTCCGGTATCAACTGTATTCCTAACAGCATTATATGACAGATGGAAGGCTTGTTACTCCGCTATGCACGATGTCCTTCTCACCGTTGCTTCCTCTCAGCGTTTGCGCTGGAGCCAATGTCCTGACGTAGGTGGTGAACAGGGCCGTTTCCGGTTCCATCCGGGCAACAACAAGGTATTCGGTGGCCGGCTTGAGGCCCGTAAGGAAGTGCGGCTCGCTGGATTCGGCTGTGGTCCAGAATCCTCGCTCAGACCGGTTTCCGGCTCCCACTTCGAACAGCTCAACACGGAGGCGTGATTCCGGAGCCGCTCTAGCGTCGCCCCTGGAATGTGCACTCCGTGTGGAGGTGCACGTGAGGGAAAATGAGCTGTCCGTGTAGTTGCCCACTCTGCAGTTCAGCCTGAGGGCGGAGTGACCTGTACTCACGGTAACAAAAAAGAAGTAGGGATGGGGGGCGGGGCAAGTCGAGTTATTTGTGAAAAATGCTATACGGATGAGAGAATATGTCGAAAGCATTAGGTACGACTAATTTTTATTACCCTCGCTGCCACAGTAATCCAGAACGCTTAGGCTGCACTATTTATCCTACAATCAGTGACAAAACGTGCGTCCATAAAGACAGGTGCGCTGTAGTGAGTGCTATAGAATAAAGCTTGAAGCTTTATATTCCGCTTCACATTTCGGTAAGCGTTACTGTGGTCACAAAATATATGCTTGAAAGATGTAAATATTTAATGACGTAATACGTATTCAAATTTTCCGTAACATTGCCACGCATGCGTGCACACAGACAAATGCACTAAAAAACCGACATACAGGTGCCGTCATAAGTAATCGGAACAAGGATTTGTGAATATCGCAAAGTATTTGTCTTACTGGATTTACGACCACATTACCGGTTTACAGGAAGATTTTCTATTAGGGAGGACTTCCTTGAACGCAGACTATTGAAGCCAGGCAGTTTCCGGAAGAAGAAATTCCTGTAAGTCTGCGATACCGTCTTCTAATTAATTTTGACGGCCCCTGTACACAGGCATACATGCTCACTCGCACGTCATGTGCGGAGACGGACACGTACATGCCTGCACACGCATGCGCACATCCGGAGGAGGAGAAAATAATTGCATTAAAACGAACATTAGCGTCGAGAATGTCCCGGGCCAGGTTCACCAACACCAACTACACACTCACACTCACACATCCACATACACACCAGTGCACGCACGCAGACACAACCTTCCGCGAGCGCTCACAGGCATCGAGTCCGCGTGGCTACTCTCAAAGACAGTAAATAAAAAAATTAAACAAAGTAAGGTAAAGCCAAACGGTAAATAACATATTGTATGTAAATAAGTATTGTAAATAAAGGAATATTACATTATTTTTTAGCACGCAGGCTCAGCATCGTAGGTTATTATGGCTCATTTAGCACTAATTCGTGACCAGTGCTAAACCCTTCAGGAAGTACTGTGAGTGGATCATTTATTAAGCCGACCATAAAAAGCGACTGCAGCTCACAATGTGACTGCTATTCGTTCGTCCAAAGACTTGAAACGAGCCCTTACGCCTAAGCGTGAATCTGTATCGGCACGGCTCCGCTGCGTGCCGACGTCGTTCTTGGCCCAGCAGTACAGCGTGGCGTGGAAGAGGAAGGTGTCGACCAGAACCTCCAGCCGGCTCGAGCTGACCTCTTGCGCGTGGTCGTCGTCCGCACTCTCGCCACTGCCCGCCCTCCACGAGCGTCGCCTGTGGCCGGCATCGTCCTCGGCAACCCACAAGTAGCGCAGACCGTCATCCGGATCCGCTTTCACGTCACAGCTAACATTCACGGTCTCGTTGGTACGTGCCTCTAACATCCGCACCTGAGTTGCCCGGCACCTTGGCCTGTCTGCAAGGAAATGCGGCGTGTCATCAGGTAAAAGCACTTGCAGTGGATATGGCCTTATCCCTGCTTGGAACCCTAGCAACGAGACAGCTTTACAGGCGGGGATGAAATTCCTAAGGGTGGAGCCACGAACTACAGATAAATTTCTTTTTTTTACACGTCCTCGCTACCCCTACTGTGCCAGTAACAGCAAACTCTGCCGTGCTTGAAACCGTAGCAACGAGAAAAACTTATAGTGAGGAAGAAATCGCTTAGGGTTGAGCAACGAGTTACTGAAAAATTATTTTTTACGCGTCATCGGTACCCCTAGTGTGTCATTACAACAAACCCAAACATTTATATCGTATCTGGGCATGTTGAACTGACTCAACTGGCCACAACCATCTCCTTACAAAGCAAGTCCACCCAACGACTTCTGATGAAAGCGGCCGGTGTGCCAGGAACAGTCTTCAAGTATTACAGAAAATTATAGCATTCGGCCTAAAATCAGGTCTCCATAAAGTAGTAAAATGGCGGGTCATTCATCCCCCCCCCCCCCTTCTGAGCGCACCCTTTGTGGCTCCCGAACGACTCCTTAAGGATCGCCGAAGGCAGGCAAGTCCCAGTATGAGATGTTAAATATTTTTTGTGTTTCTAGTTCGTGTTCTCTATTATACTTGTAACACAAATTTACTTGCAACACCGAAATATCATGTGTGCTTGAGATACGTAAGGCGTGTACGGAGTGGATTGCATGCATTTGTCTGTATTACATTTCTTAGGCATGCCAATCTTTTCCTTTCTCACATCGTGGCTCAGTTGTGGGGAAAACCGGGGGGAAGGGGGCACTTCGTTTGCTGTTATCGGACATTCTCCATGAACAACTGCTTGTATGATGTTTGCCACGGGGGCTTATTATGATGTTTACTTTCGTAACATCTCCCTTGTAATATTTTTTGGTTGTCGGAAATCAGCGAACAAACAAATATTTTTATCTCAGGGTGTCTTCCACGCTTCTATCACGGTGCTTGTGGTATTCCTATCGGCGTAATCAGACGTCACGTGCTCAAGTGAACGCTTATGTTCCGTGAACAATCTTTGTTTGAACAAATCTTCTCCTACCATTGCTCCCATTCGCCATACCCTCATGTCATGCCCGTTGGCCGCCTGATAGAAAAATAAATTATTCCATAATTCTACTGCATTATTTCACTCCATTATTTGTACTAGTCGTTGCCATGTTCTACTTCGATTACTTCAGTTAACCTTCAGAAAACCAAGTGGAGTTAGGCTGTCCATGTTGTGTGGACAACTGGAATACGGTCAAGTAGAGGAAAGGCGGTTACACTACAAAAGGATGAGGTAACAAATTGCATAGCAAACAATGCACCAGCAGAGGACAGGATAAGAGAGGCTAGATGTCCGTAAGGGAGGCCTTCGACCTGAAGTCAAGATAAATGTGATTTCGATGATGATGACAATGACCAGGATGACCAAACTCACGCCTGATCCTGAGTTCAAAGGGTGCGCTCTCTGCCATCTCGCCATCGGCGCTTGTAGACCTGCACGTGTAGCGGCCCGCGTTGCTGAGCGCCACGTTCTGTATCACCAGGAACCGGGAGGAGAAGAGCAGCCCTGGTGTTTTGTCCCCCGTCTTCAGTTCTCGCCCGTCTTGGCGCCAGCTGATCTCAGTGACCGGGGAGGCAGCCAGGACGGAGCACTCCATGTACACGTCGTCGCCTTCGTTGATGTTGCTCCCGTTGAGACGGCTGCCTAGGAGAACGCTCACTTCCATCCGCTCTGCGTGACAGTACGTGAAAACAGTGAAAAGGCCAGCTAGCTAAAATGTCTTTCCAAAAAAGCCAATTTCTTTATAGAAAGATGTTTAAAACGCGAAGCTTTCCCCCAGGCAACTGAGTTAAAATCAAGGTAGTGTCTATTATCCCGGCAACCGTGAGAATTATCGTCAGGAATTTCTCACGGCAGTCGCTTCTGATTGGCTATGCACGCCCCAAGAAATTTTACGGGACAAATGTTTCATAAAAACTCGTTCCTAGGGATGCTCGTGTGGCGTTGTGGCGTTGTGTTATAGCACTTGATCTGTTGTTTTTTTGTTTTTGTTTTTTAGTTTAGTTTTTTTTATTATTTTCCAAATTTTTGATGTTTTCGCTCATGGTGATTTTATTATTGATTTTTGCCCTGGTTATTAATATGTCAGAAGATCGACGCAGAGGACTTCTACAATAGGTTGGATTAGGATAAATTTAGATCGTTCTGTATCGTTTGGCTGTGTTGGGCTAGGATTGTTGCAGTTGGGCTGGATTTGGGTAGGTTATGATACGCTATGTTGGGTTACGTTAGGTTAGGTTTTGTTAGGCTACGTTGGGAGGTAATAATATTCAGCGAATTTTAGGCCAGCCAGCTTTTATGGGAACGGCCGTGAGAATTTCCGGGAGGTAATTCTCACGGTTGCCGTGAGATTAGACGCAGCCTAAAATCAAAGTGCGAAATCCATGCTACTTTGACCGTGTCGGAACAGCGCAATCGGATAGGCGTCGGCTTCAAACATGATGGACCGGGGTTTGAGTCCGACCACGGGAAGAGTTTTTATCTGCACTGTAAAAACAATCCGCAATTTTACGAACAAATCACGGAAGATGACCGTAATAAACAGCCGTGTTCCCTTTGATGCAGAACAAAGAAAACACCCCTAATTTAACGGAACTGCGCTCCGTCCCTCAGTATACGGATGCTCTCTCCGTTACAAGTCAAGCGGAATCTTTTTCTGCTTTGCAAACTATGGGCGTTTCCTCTGTATGATGCAGAACAGAAACAGATCAGTTTATTAATAACTGCAAGAAATATATTGTCGTGTCGATCGTCGGGAATCGATCGAGAAGCGAAAACTGCGCCCCGACAACATTCGTGGCGTAATGAATGCGGCTCTGTTTCGTTAGTGTCTAAAGTGTAGCAAACTTAGTGAGGACCATGAGGCCCATACCGCTCAACACGAGCGTTGTATCTTGTCTTTACGATGCTCCGCTGACGTCGCTGCCCCGGACCTGCAAACTGCACATGCGTGTGTGACCGGCACACTTGTAGAAAATATAAGGTCATTTGCGTGCAGAACCAGAGTTGCGGAAGGTAATTTAGTTCTTAGGGAATCAATAGCAGCCGAAGTATTTAGTCTAAAGCTTAAAACAAAAGCACAGCAAGCCCTATTCATGCAGTGCGAAATCGCAGTCGCAGGCAGTCACACAGATTTTTGCAAGCGCTTTCTCGAAACAGCGGAGTTGATGGCGATCAACTATTGTGGGGGCTTGTCGGAACCTTACTGCGCAAGCACTATTTAAGAAATCGCACTTTATCAGCCAGGAAATCTGTAACTCAGCTAGTAAACACGGATGTATGGCACACGCAGGGTGGGCATCCATGTAGTATACAGGTTGTTCGGCACAAGTGCAGCGTTCGTACGGTGGCGCAGTGGTCTCGAGCATCGTGCCCATTCGATCAACTTCGCGGGTTCGTTTCCTCGTCGAAGTATTTTTTTTTCTTTTCTGAAGGTTCCATTAATTACGGAAAGACGTGCTTTTTGAAACGGAGTGTTTGTTTTGTTACGGCCTTTCCGTACTACGGAATGTACGTTCTTGAAATTCTTTCCGTTGTCTAAATTACGGAAATGTGTCCGGCAACAATGTACCAGCAGCTTTCTCCGTAAAATTGGCCAGTTTTTTAAAGTGTGAGGTGATTGATGTACTTTCGCTTATCATCATCACCGTTTTGTGAGACCTATTGTGTAAATTTGGCTTCCCTGCAGTGCGTTTTGCGCGACATGGAACGCCATCAGTGAGGTATAGAAAGCTTCGCTTTAAAACGTCGGACACAAACGAAGAACCATAATCACAACGCTTACTTACTACAGCTTCGAAAAAAAAACGTACCATGCAGACTCAACTCACACTGTTGTATAAGAGCGATATAGTCTGTATCAAGCGCGTACTGTATTTAATGCAGCCCTAAAAATACCTTGCAAAGGCTATGCAGAATATTTTAGTGAAATCAATACGAAGATCCTGCTACACAGATATCTAAGATATTCCGGCTTCTTCCTGAACGAAACAGTTTATGTTTTGAACTACATAAACTCAACGAAGCTTTATATCTCAACACACCAGTTTTACAGCTTTCAACGCAGTAGGAAACTTACGCGACAAGTCCATCTTCAGGAACTGACTGACAACTCCCCGGCTCTCGGGCAGCTTGCCGTTGGTTGCGCGGCATTCCAGCAGCTTTCCCTCACGCACTGTGACCGGCAGAGAAAGCATGCTTGTGGTGACGTTTTCCTGAAAGGTAGTCTGACTCAACGTCGGGTCCAGTGGTTGCCCGTCGAGAAACCACGTGATGTTGGCGGGTGGTCGACTTCCGCTCGCCTCGCACTCATAGTTTCGAGGCGCGTTGGAAAATGTTGATGTGTCCGCAGTTGCAGACGCCGCGTCTCTTTCAGCATCCCTGTCAATGGAGGATCCGCTTGATGCGAGTTCGTTGTTATCTGTGCGCTTGGAGCTACGTTCGATGTATGCGCCGGCAACTGGGGAGAATTTCGAAACCTCTGGCAGCTCTTGGTTCCAGCTCCAAATTGTGACAGATGCTGGTGGGACTGCAGAAAAGAAAGGGAGGGAGAGAGAAGGAGCTTAATTTTGGCGAAAAAATATCAAGTGCGCTTTTCGTGCGAATCGCATACCTGAACATCGGAAGCGAAAAACTGTCACTTGAAGATGCCGCTTCCGCCATTCACAAGTAAATCTATAACTGGTAAGAAGATAAAGCTACAGAATAAAACCGGCGTTCGAGGCAGCTGTACGACTAAGTGTTTTAGGCAGTTTGGCTTTGATTCGCATAAAAGAGAACCCGCAAACTTGCAAACTTAAGCATTAAAATATAAAAGATGAAAAAGTTAGCCTCAAGAGTCTACCGGAGGCTGTTTCGGCAGCCAATATGTTTTCGGTAATGGATAGATGTTAAGCGCCAATTACGCATTAAGACGTTATGCAGGACGATATGGTGTTTCATCGCTTCCAAAAGAGACCAACAGCGGTAATAATTCATTTAGCTTCACTCATCTCTGGGTGAGTTTTCTCCCCGCTTTTATACCCACGAGTGTTGTGTAGGGATATGTATTCTGCATCAGAGGGCTTGAGGTAGTGTTCTTACTTCCGTAAAAATTTGTTTTTCTGCACTATAATCAGGTGACAATGCAAGGTGCAGGCAGTGTGTGAGGGTGTGCATTCGCACAATTGTAAAAGTACAATGAAGGCTTTGCGCGTCGCGTCGAGGTTTAAGGCAAGCAGATCATTCGAGTTGGCGCTTCTTTCTCCGGACCACCATTGGTGACTCATTGAGTAAGGCAGACCAAATAAAACAGATCAAACTACTTAACTCTCGAAGCAAACTGTGACAAACCCTATTTACAGGACGCTCATGTAGCTGCTACAACGTAACTTGGTTAAAGCTTCCAGAAGGTGCATAGGTTACCATAGTCATGCTGCGGGGATATTCTTTGCTCAGCTCACAAACTTTTACTTTGGTTAGCGCCCACCCGGTGTTCTTCGCACGTACTTACGAAACACGTCAAGAAGCAGGGAAGTAGCTGCCGGAAGGGAAACGTTGCTGGTGGCCACACAGGTCAGGTTTGAACGGAGGTCCTTGCGAAACAGTGGGCCCAGTGTGACGAGGTTCGTCCGGCCACCTTGGGCGGTGGCAACTGTTTCATGGGATGTCCTCAGGGGCACACCGTCGTGGAACCACGTCAGCGTAACGTCGTGGTCACCTGGAAATGTTTAATTCTGGTCTTTTACTGTTGGGAAGTATCCTGCAATATATGTGTTTTACTGCTTGAGCCGCCAAGAAAAATTAAGTTGATGTCGATATTACGGCTACTTACCCCCAAAACAACAAATTTCTGGTCCATCTATCATTCCGGTCGACCATCTGTACTGATTGTTCAAATCTTTTTGAAACAAAAATGCCATTTAAGGCATGTACTCTCCTCTGGCTTTAATGTAATAGCAACGAAACATGACCAACTATTCTTTATGCCATTTGTGGTAAATTTCCAAAAGATTGTTTATTTAGTCTTCCACGGGGTAGTACGGGCAGGATAGGAATACTGAAACACCTTTTTTTGATGATTGTCATAAGAAATTCTCATACGTAAAAATTACTGGGGAAAACGTGGTGAGCGACGGCCTTCTAAGGAGCGAAATCTCTGCAAAATTTAACAAGTTGTGTATAGGCACCCGTGGAAGTTCTTTAAACATTAAAATACGTATCTTGAAGTGTCTAGCTGATGTAAAAACTTATTGGAACAGTTTTATACCGCGACTTATTCATGTAACTTCCTATTAGTTAAATGAAAAAAATATCAACCCATTTACCTACAGCGTTTATGCGAGTTTTGTTTGAGCAAAAAAATTAAGTACATAACCCTGCTGCTCAAAAAGAATTTTTCAAAATACGTTTGCGCGAGGAGTTTGAGGGGAACTTTGTACACACCAAATATTTTCTCTGGTACATTTGTGTGAGTTACCTTGGGATCAAAAGTTATTCACGTAAGTTTGCGGTTGAGTAGGGAGTTATGAAAACACGAGTAAGCCGGGTATTAGTCATTTGTTCTTATGTGGAGTGAAATTTACAAAAACCCATAACAGTGTTTTATACGTTTTGTGATTTAGCCTTGGACACAAACTCATATCACAAAACCTAACTTGCTTACGTGTTTTCCTGAAATTTACCAAAATGCATTGAAGCAGGCCATTAATTTCCCGACGCCAGGAAGAAGGTATGTGAACATCTCGTACTTATCAGGTAAATATATTGTATTGTTATTGCAAAATCCAACGAAACATAACTGGCCTAACCAATGTACATCGATACTTGAGAATTTACTTGAGACTATTCCTACCCTTCCGGGTGATATTAAAAAAAAAAAAACACCTCCCTTTTAGTGATCCTGCCGGGCAGCAAACTTTTACGTCATTCGCTCCTGCTGTTGATGCTCGTCACTGATGAACTCATCCTTGACGATTAATCAATAAGGCATTCAGCGAAACGTTGTTTTTAATAATGTAGATAAGAGCCAGATGCACCTTAGTTCGGTGAGAATTTTTAATGTCAAATATTTTTTCATGCTTTTAAATAAATATATACCGAATCAGAAAATACTCCGTTTTTTACCCTCAGTGATGAAATGATCCACACCTAAATGTGCGTCACCCTAATGCTCCTATGCGCGTTTAGAGACTGAGATATACAAGACGCTCGCGCTGCTGGAAACCGTTATGAAAGTGGTGACAACATACTAAGCTAAAATTTCACATTTTACGGCACACATTCAGAAAAGTATTATACGCTTTCCTTCTTTATCTTTGGCATAGAAGGATAGTCAAAAGGAGATGAATCAGCAGAAAAGTTTCCACCTACAGCGCCGCCCGCACGCCGCTCGCGAGAACCAAAATCTGCGCTTTCTGCTGTTGAAGCTGCGGTCTTTCAGCTGCGTTTGATTCCTGGAAATACACTGTGGATGCTCAACTCTTTATTCCATGGGGAATCTCATTTTGATATGCAACCGTACCGACTCGGCGTTTCTTACTACTGCAGTTCAAGTAGAAAATGTTTCTTCCATAAGGAAGTTTTGTTAACGGTCATGAAATTACTCAAAACACGGTTTGGTTTTTCATTTTCCTGCATCAAGAAACAATGTACTCACATGTTTGAATGTCGCAGCTCAGCTGCACTCTATCTCCTTCGGCGAAAGGACCGGCGACGTCTTTCAATGTATTCTCAACGGAGTCTTTAATGACGGGAGGACATGGACGAGCTGTCGAAGAAGAAAGGAGCGGGTTTTTTTTGTCATAAAAACGCCGTACGTTGCGTATTTCAAGGGTTTATAATGGGATGAAGTGCCTTTCCTTTATAGTGACAAGTTTAGAAGAAAAAAAAACGCAACCATCTCGGGCTCAAATTTCAAACAAAGCTACGTCCAAATACAATAATAATTCTAGTAACGTGAATACGGAAGGTAGACAAAAGACATAACTTGGTAGCCCAACGGGCACAAGGTAGCTGTCTGCAAATTCACAAGCAATGAAGGACTATGTCATGAGTAACTGAATGATTGCTGAATGTGATTGTGACTAGGTTTTGGAGGCGCAAAACAGCAGAATGATGCAAAAAGCTGCCTGGAGACCAGCTTGGAAGCACAAATTAAAGAAAAAAGCTTTAGGTGACCCCACCTTCGAACCCCTTCCGATTATATACTGGTGTGAGTATGTGGCTCGAGTTACTTCCGCTAATTGAAATGAAAATACTGACAGCCAATTGCCCTCTAGTACTACGCCCTAGGTACTCTATTGAGAGTTTTCTGCTGTTTTCGCGGGATTTTATTAGTACTTTACGAGCTTCTGCAGATTATATTGTGCATTTATTTATTTTATGTTTAAACCTTAAATCACGAATTGCTTGGGAAAATTCTTTTTACTTTTGTTTTCATCTACTCTTGATTGTCCCGCTCGCAATTACCTTTGTAAAAAGTAAACACCTTGCGTCAATTGTAAATAAATATCTTTATCATGTTGTGGCATATACGGACGGACATAATTGATAAACGATAAAAATAAGACGATGAATGATAAGAATAAGTACATCAAATAATTTCAGACAAAAGTAAACCCATAATAAATCACCCGCTCCAAAAGTGCGGCATTGCTACGCGCTAAAGCACTCTGAAAAAAAATATGTGCTTAGCAACATCTGTACAAACTTGACTCTAGCTAATTTACGAGTTCATCACGCCTTGATTTCGATCGTATTTTCGCGTCTGCCTCTGGTTTACTGTGTTCTCATTGCCAAGTGCAAGTGAGATACCTTTATAAGAATATAATCATCAATGTACTCATCTGCGCTATAGAAATATTGTGAAAATTCGCTAATGCGTTCGGTAAGTTAAATCCGCATTGTTGACTGTCATCATCTCTATGTTACCAACAAAGCCTAATAATCAATCGCCCGCATATTTCCCGCTCCATCTGTAAATCACAAGTACTCAATACGTTTATTCACTTCTACAAAAAAGGCTAGAAATTGTAGAATAAGGTTGACTGCACTGACCTCCGGAAGAAAATCCCACAGTGCCAAGTATACGGTACGTGATGCTTTGATACTTTATACACAACCTTCAAAACTATTACTTAGTTTTCATATTTTCCGCATATTACCTAAGTTTTCTTTAATTTCAGTCTATATTTTCTTCAATAGACTCTTTAACCTGCAGATACTATTTTTGAACGAAGTAGCTCATCAAATCTGAACGCTCTATTCCGTCTACCAAAAAACATGGGCCGGTACGTTTCACGGCACTTCTAATCTCGAGTCCCTTGGGCGGTTTCTCATAGTCTAAGATGTTAAATCGATGACGATGTCTTCATTACGACGTTAGGGGCGTCGTGTTAAGCTGTATCCAGTTCCTTCTTTTTTTGACTGGTAAGTCATCGGAAACTTTATTTCAGAGAGTGTTTGCTGAACGCACTTCAAGGAACATTTTTGGAGTTAAGGGTGGCCTAAAAGAGTTATTTTGTCTTTTCGTAATGTAGATTTCAATGATGTAACGTCAGGCGTCACGCTATCTCGCGGCTCGCGTGTTCAAGTAACCGGAACCAAATATACGTGGCGTATATCCAAATGGTTTCTGCTCTTTTGGTCTAGCGAGAAAGATTGTGAAAGTCAGTAAAGGGTACCAATCTCATAAAACCTATAGGGCATATTGATGCAAGGTAACATGCAGCGATTGCAAGTACAATTGTTCGGTTATTTGCCAAATAAATCAATAAACAAGCTCCTTCTCTGAATGAAATATCAAGAGACAGTTTCTACGCCTTCCTGTCACAAGTATTTTTCTGCATGACGGGAGCCGAGCTATCAAACTCCTTATTGTGTCCAACCTCGGTGACTTTCCAGTAGACGACTCGCATTGTTAATCACGGGCCTTCTTTCACAGAACTTAGACTAAGACATGTCATGCGAATCGAACGCACGGTGCCAACACCAATTATGTCTTTTTTTCTGTCGCTCGAATAATAATTTATCGACTTTGATACTGGCGATAATGTGCTGCGTTCCCTACAAACTAAAATTTTTGTTGCATTCAGGGCACCCATTTTGTCCAAGTGTTGGCACAGGTTACCTGTAAGATGGACACTTGTAGTGTTCTTTTCATGTTCCCTTAAAGCCACTGCTAAAAATATTTCCTTAACCTCGCTGTTTTATTCCCAGAAGCATTTTGTTTATTAACCAATGGCCCTTTTGTTGCACCGTTTTCGAGAATTTAGGTTTTGGCATGTCAAATGATTACCAAGTCATAGCATCAGCCGTCTGAACTTGAGCGCAAGCATGACAAATTATTTTAGATAACAGGAAAAGCGGATGAAAGAGTGGTGACTGACAATCCACATCCTCGCACTGCCCTTTTGACATAGAGTTCGTTAAGTGCTATTATACGTCACACAGATAACCAACCGCCAGTCTATTTGACAGTATAAAGGGAGCGGTTCATTTTACCGCGCCGGTGGAATGCCAGGTTAGAGAAAACACACTAATTTAAGTTTAAATTGAGAAATAAAACACTTAGAAATAACACACAAGTTGTCTCTGTTTTTTAAGAGCATCGGTGTACTCTTTGAAGAATAGATTTCTTTGACTAATGATCTCGAAGCTGTGGTGAATACGCTTGCCAATATAGTGGGCATTTTATCTAGACTACACTTCTTCCTCCCAGAGAAGCTAAAGCAGATAGTTTACAATTATCATTTCTTGTCAAAACGCAGTTACTCTTAACTGGTGTGCGGAACAACAACAAAAAAACTATTATAACCAAATTGCTCATGATGCAAAGGAAAGCAGTGAGGAAGATCAGAAATTGTTGCTACGACACCCAGACAGAGCCAATTTTGGGCGTTTAAATTGCCATCCTGTACACGGATTTTCACCTCATAAGAAGCTCTCAGAGCGGTGTAAAATACAATGACGCATTTGGGACGCAGTTGTACGAGCTTACACCAAAGCAAAAAGCGTTCGCGCCTTATGTGTAAACGAGTGGTGAAAAATGCCATGAACGCGAACAGCTATGGTCTCCAGATGCTGCCATATTATTTGCCTGTCCTACTGAAGACTGCGGTGACTTCTTTATTGCCGAAATGATATGTCATGCGCTTCTATGCTTGCGGTGTCGCTCTGATATTTATTTAGTGCCGTAATGATGTGTTACCCGTTCTTGGTGTTTGCAGTTCCGCCCTAATTTTTTGTAGAGTACCGATCTTGCAGCGGCATTTTTTCTGTGGAAATTTGTGTTTCATGTAACAGCATTATTGTGTTCACAGTGCCTAAATTGTACTGTCTTCTTACGTAAATTTTCGTTTACATGTTTATTTTTTCTCGTGGTGAATGTAGCGCAACTTGCAGACTGATCCTTTCTGCTATACCACTTATGCTTTTTCATACATGCTGCTTGTTTTCAAACGCACTTGCCTGAATATCATGTAACGGGGATAGTCATTGTCAAGCCTTAAAAGGGCTTTTCGTCTGTGGAGCCCTCAGTGTCTTTTCGATGCTAAAAAAATGATTTGTTTTGATTTGATTTTATTTGAATCACTGTATTTTTGGTATTCCCGAAACGACGCCATGGCTGACGTTCGGTAGCGCTAAATCTGAAAGATTATCAATATTTGTTAGCTTTTTTTAGAACATTTTTTAGGACCGGAGTGAAACTTAACCTGTTATAAAGGCTCGTTCTTTCAAACAAAACCATAATCTGCGTTACCTTCAAGGGTCCTGCAACCCATGAAAAAAAAGGCGGTTTGATTGGTTAGTGCAAAAGGATAAAGTCAAAAATGAACAAGGATTGCAGCCGAAAAAGTGCCGATGCCTTTCGCGAACGAGTTAAGCAATCAAAGGCTTGATCCGTAAAGCAATTTCCCGGCATCTTCTGAAGTGGTGCTCTTGAAGGCGGCAGTACCTCAAGATGTGTCGAAGCTCCTCCTTAATGTGACCAGAGATTTCCATCGAAGGGTACTCTTTGAGCAGTCCCGTTGATTGCAAGCGCCATAGTTTCGACAGACTTCAGATCCCCGTACGTCGCTCGAGAGAAAAAGAAACCACCCCTAGAGAGAAGAGGGCAGTCCTTCCAAGAAGACAGCGCTCCAATCAAGTTGAGCATTGACCCAAGCTGATGGCGCGGGATGGGAGTTTCGTTAGCGTATAGTGGAATTCGTGCACCCTTTGTATCCCTGCATCTTATCTACAATGTCGCAAGAGTGTCTTCTCTTGTTTCTCTTTCGCTTTTGAGTAGGATGCGACGTTATAGCATTATACGCTAGCCGCGGATGCAGTGATTAGCTGGTATATCTTCAAGCTATACAATATACAACCCTAGCTGAACACCGTTAGCTCTTGTACGATTGCTTTGCACCGGAGCGTAAGAACGGTAAGTCAATGGATTTACATGAAAGGATTCGCTCAGTAGATGCGTGTTAGTGGGTAGCATTGCAGGGGCCTCTGTGTCTACTTGACATTCGTTCCTAGATGGGAATTCTGGTGGTCTGGTGGAACACATTGACTTATATTTAATGGCGGATGCCAGTTTTAAGTCAATGCGATGTCAGTATGAGCTACCAAGAAGGACATTACTTTATTTTTTATCATTTTCGCCCTACCTGGAGTTAAAAAGAAACAAAAATAGGAATCCAGAGGAAGGAAATAAAATTAAGAAACCACGATGTAGACAGAAGATTTCCGGACGTTACAAGACCGGCTGCAGCAAGATATCAATTGTTATGCCAAACTCAGACATAGATATTTCGAGAAAAAATGCGGAAAATATGGGACTTCTGAAACTGTATTAGCACTACCGAACAATTACTGAGAGAAGTTCCATGCTTGCTTTCAACGGTTTTGTTCACAAAATATCAGCAAATACCCAATTTTTCTGCAAAGTTCCTTTTGCCACATGAAATGCTATACTGCAACAGAGAATGCTGTACTGGAAAAAAAAATAATATAGTTTGCAATTTTTTTTCCGAATTCAGGATAAGGCTGCCAATTGCATACATGGACCGATAAAACCTTCAAAATGTTCTGCAAAATAATGCTTAATGTTATGGTGGTGCAGGGGAGGGAGTGAGTCAGTGGTAAGTGAGTTTGTGAGTGGAAATTGCTGGCGTTCAACCAACTTTATGGAGCGATAGCTCGGTGTTTCCGCCTAGAGCACGAAGTTAACGCGCACAGAGTTGCTGCGCAAGACAAAACACAAACACTGCTGGGCGCAATTGGTGCAGTGTACTAGAACAGAAGCGTGTGTCATTCGGTGCCGATTACGGGGGTCCCTTTTGCGATGAAAATTTATGCTGATGAACTCCTGTTGCAAGAAGGGGCCCTGGCGGCCGCTGCTCACCAGTGTGTTGCAGAAGTTTTGTTTGATACATGAGTGGGTATTTATTGCCCTAAATAGTCTTATTTTTTATTTCATGACACTAAGTTTTATAACTGTTTAGTTTGATTTAAACACATTTAGGTAGCGCTGGCTACAACAGGATTTCTTTGGGGTACGCCTGTGCTACATACAATTTTTTCATCGCAAAAGAGACTTGTGCCCTCCTTTGTTTTTCCCCCCTGCACGACATACCTCACCTTCTAGTACACTGTACAGTTGGCGCAGTAGGCGTGACTGCGCAGTGAACGGGGGGGCACACAGCGCCTCCTTGTATCATTTTCTGGTGGCCCGCACCCGTACTCTTTCCCCTCTATCCTCCTTCTCCACATCCCCCCCCCCAACGATTGAATGAATGCTACACTCCGAGGAATGTGCGAGGCTCTGGCATGACCTTGGCTGAGTTTGAAAGTTAGATTGGCGCTTCGAGGAACAAGCTTTTTTTTGTGTTGGTAGCTGGAGTAATACGTCTTTCGTACTATAAATATGCGACCGCCCACTGCAGATTGAAAGCTGGTGCCACACCTAGTTTTTCAAAGGCGCCGGAAAAACCATTTACAAGATCCGTGAAGCATGCGAATGCCGCTTTCATCTTCCTGTAATAGGATTTTTTCCCAATCCAGCAATTAGGCCACCCTTTATAAGCATTGTCCGTACATCAGTTATAATATATCAAATTTCTCGGAGATTTTAATTTTATGCTGGGTTTAGTTCCCTCCGTACGTCGGGAAAATATTACACTGGTGTTATAACACCGCTAAATAGGGTAAAAATGCTCAATGAGTAACTTACTCTAAAATGACTAATTACACTCAACTTTGAAACCTCGCTCGCCGGCCTCTTGGCATGCCCTTACTGAGTGAAAATTATATTTCTTTGAAGTATTTACTTATCTCTGGACTCGTCAAAACGTACCTATAGTCGTTTACATCACTAAAAAAATTCTTTCACTTTTAAGGCTTCTAATTATTTCCTGCAATAAAGGACTTCTCTATATATAATGCACGATGTATTGAATTTTCAGCGCGAATTTTGACTGTGTTGCATTTAGTTCTTTCAGAAAGGCGTCAGAAAATTGCGGGGCTTCATACATATTATCTCTAAAGGACAATAGTGCGGAATAGGTATTTTTAAAACAGCTAACCAACCCACAATTTAGAAATTTTGTCAAAGCATCAATTCTCGCTTGCCCTCTATTGTCTTCGAATTTAAAACAGGTGCAGCAGATAGTTCTCCCACTGTACTAACAAATATTGGCGTAATTCTTGTAAACACTTGCTATGTCTGTACTAAAGCCCGTATAACAGACCCCGCGCTTAAGTCAACGCACTTCCTTCAACGCACCTACGTAATTCTACTGCCCAAGCATGACTCAAAACCTCCCAGATGCCTTTCAGATGTGAACTCTGTTCCGCACTTAATCTTGTCAGCGCAGCCGGGCGACGTTCACACGGTCCTCATGGTGTCTAAGTGGGGCGAAAACTACAATGTAGTAATGTTGAAGAACTGAATTAGGCCCTAACATAGGAACTGTCCATAACACTAAGAATGACATGTTACTCTCTTCTCCCAATTAAAAATCTTAAGCTCTTAAACATTAAGTTCTGGGGAAGCAATCAAGAATGCATTTACTTCATTGAAATACACAAATCGGTATTTTTTAAGAAAATCAAAAAAAAACATTCTACGCTGTTTAAACTCTGTACACGCTTCATCAATAACTTGTCACACGTTCCCCGCAATGTCGAAGCTCTGCCATGTATGGTTTTTTTCTAATATTTTTCAATAACACCACTAAAAAGGCAAACACGCGCACCTATAATGTTTTCCTGAACAGGCTAATTTTCCTAAAAATGCAAATTTTTTTACGGCTCACCAAACATGACTTGCGCAGTATTCCATCAAAATTTAAACTCGGTGCATCATTTCCCAGAGCACCCAAAATCATGTGATCAGTGTTTTAGAGAGCTTGCAGTCAACTGAAAAGCTCCGGTGTGAACAATCTGATTTACACCAGCAAATCGTGTAGAATATACCTCCAGAACACCGCGAAAGTGCATCAAGCCGGCATTGTGCATTTTGGGTTTCACTGATACTTCTTCACGCAGCTTCTTCCATTTTCGAAGAACAAGTTACCACCGGCCAGTGTAGTTCGGGCCAGGCGTAGCTACCGTACTGCGTGCGTAAAACGCTCCCTCGTACGGCAAATGGAAGCGGGCGCGATGTCGTAACAGCTCTAAAGTAATACACCATTACGTGATGTCCGTGTCGCAGAGCTTGTGGTGCCTAAATTTTGTATAGGTTGCTGGAAGGCTACGGTTGCAGTATCACCACAAAAGCGCTAAAAGCTGACGGCGGAACAGATTACAGAAAAGGTCAATTACGCAAGCCCATATCAAGAAACACGTGCAATAAAATACAACTTCAGCGAAAAACGCCAGCATTCTGTCCTAACGCGCAATTACGTCCTATACTAATCACAATTGTAGCCTTGGGGCTAAAATGCACATTTATATTCCTTAGCGAGCATAAACTCTGACCATTGTGCATTAGCGCTTTAACACTACTCGTAAAGCCGACCTCAAAAACGCCCTTACTTCCGACAAAAGGGATGGCGCGACAGCTCGGAGGGAGCGAAGGCGCGTTGAAAACGCGGGAGCACAAACCGTGAAAAGTCTGGAAGCCAGATCGTTCAGTGCAAACATTGCATTCCAACGCACGTGGCTGGCTATCAATTCGGAGCGAACAGAGCAAGGGAGTTAGATGGTTGGCCTTTTAGCACCGCAAACAAATACGCCTCACCGACCCCCACTTCCCCGTAGCACCCTCTCATGGAAGGCACCCATTTCGGTGGCAAGTACATTCCCTCTCAAAATGCGCACCTACCCACCCCGTCTGCATGCGTCGGAAGCGGTGCGCGCGTGCCTAGCGACGCGTTAAAATCTGCCAGGTTTCCGGGACAGGGATCACGTCTTGCAGCGCTAGGTCGGCAATCGAAGTGGTCCTGCAACCGATGTTTGACTTCGCAGTTGAAGTCAACTCCCCAACCCCACGTTCGTCTCGGAAAGGAAGCAAGAATTTTTATTTTGTTAAAGTTTGCATATTCTCTTCAAGAAAATTTCGCGCGGTTGGCGTGTCGGCAAATTTGTATGCTTTATTGCACGTACCGTTCAGCTAGCGGTGTGCACATGTTGACACTGGGGTGAACAAACGGGCAGCGGGGACAAAAATAGCAATCGCTGCTGCTGTGGCGTGCACGTTGCCATGGAGTTTCCGATACGGCACAGATTTGCCGGAACGGTTTGCTTCGGAAAACATTTTTGGGATTCTCTGGTACCACACAAAGGGCCGCGTTTTTTTTTGTTGTTTTTTTACTGTAGACTTCACATCGCCGGGTTCGGAGGAGACGGCAGGGTCTTACGAACGATCTATACACAGGGGGATGCTAATTTCGTAAAAGGTCCTACAAGTTTCCTAAAAGTTCGCGATGAAACTTGAGAGTAAAAAAAAACGAAGCAACAAAAACTGAAAGATGTATTTTTTCGATGCCGTGGGCATAATCTCTGTGGTTATACGCTTTGAGCAGACCTCGCGTCCGATAAGGTTGGTGCATACCTTGCGGTAGAAAATAATTTTCGGTAATCCTTATTGGGGATAGGCAAAGATAGTGGCCGTGAATATTATCGCTACCTCCAAAGTAAAAATTTGAAGGTGGGGGGGGGGGGGGAGGTGTAGGGCTTGGGGGCGTGCGCCAGTGACTGGCGAATGCATAATTTTCGCAGCGTATCGCAAGCTTTAAAAACGTCTTCACATCAAAATCCATTTTTGTATTCCCACACCCCTTATCTGTAGATAAGTGAGACAGTTAGGCCTGTAAGATGGCACGCCTTATGGAGTGTCAGCTACTTCCAGGCGCAGTCATGCAGCGACTGTCTTTGTGTGTGCGGTCTGGATGTCTCGATTTGGCAGTGACGATTACACTAACTTGCTACGTTCTTCCTCACGGCTATTAGTGTGGCGGCTAGGCCCGTGTCACGGTGCGTAATAACATTGGTCTGCAGGCCTGAAGAAAGTTTATGCAATCCAATCCGATCCATAAATCGACAAAGTAAGCATGTCTTCTTCTTTTCCTCGAAAGAGCAGTTGTGAACATTTCGTTATTTACAAACGTCAGATGCTGGAAAGGCAATTTTTCAGAACTATTGCAATGCGGAAGAGGTGGAATTACAATTTGTAGTAGAATAAGGGCGACCGAAACGAACCAGAGGGATGACACACCTTGCCTGCCTAGTGAAAACATCTCCTGTTTACGAACGCTTACCTGCTAGAGCAGCGACCATCCATGTATTCTTGAAGCAACGTCCGCTTAATGCAGAAAAATCCTCCGTCATTGAACCTTATGGCAAGAGGGGAAATTCTGCTCCTCACAGGTCACCTCATCTGCTTCCACCAACAATATTTGTTTAAAGTGAAAAACTACCACATGACTCGTCCTTTGCTGCGTGAACGTGAAGACTCAGCTGGTGCACATCTGCCACTGGCACCTCGTCTGTTCTTCGCTTATCGTGCACTATATTTATTGCATATTTAAACCTGACTTTCTTGACGTCAGTAACAATTCGGCCTGTTACCTGGGTGCTGTGACAACTTTAGACGTACACCTTTTAAGGCGCTTTCGCATTGTTTATACAACCATATAGATATACAACCTGCATGCACCCTTCAAAAAGAAATCCCCATATGTCTATAATTGAAATGAATAAAAGAGCAATGACGACACTGATATTTTTTTATGTTCATATTGATCGTGCGGCTTACCAGCCACGAAGAGTTCAGCATGAGCCTCTGTGAGAACCACAGCAGGGGAAGTGGCGTTGTCAAGGTAGGTGACGTTGCAGAAGTAATTTCCGGTGTCTTCCCGCTGCAGTTTGTTGAGACGCAGGGCCGGTGGGTCGCTGAGCAGTGAAAAGAACGCCCTCCCTGTCCAAGATCTTTGCTTCCAGTGGTCGCCATCCACGAGACTGAATTCGCCAACGGCGGTGGATGATGGTGTAGGAGCAACCAGGCCGTACACCTTCCTCGAATGGCTGTTCCCGTAGTGATGTTGGCCCCCATGACGCATCGTGGCTGAAGTGGGAACGTGGTACCAGACCGCTGACACTGGAACTCTCGACACCATGTCGATGGGGCACGGGAGCGAGGTCTGCTCGCCTTCTTCCACGGTCAACCGAAGGGGACGCGGAAATTTTCTCGCCTGCGACAAGAGAAAAACGCAATGGTTCTTTCCGCAATACGTGGGAACAGTTGGACTACCAATCTGCGGATACGTACAAACAGGCAATTTCTGCGTAGATTTTTGCTGCCAGAACTCTATCCCTGAGGCGCATGGTGTAGGAGTTGAAGGACCGGCTTTTATGTTTTGCCTCTATCGCGGTTTTTTTGACAAAATCCTGGCCCCCGCCTAGACCGCACACCCACTGGGGCCAGCTACTGGTTTCGCGTCGGAAATACCTCTTTCTCGAGCTACCTTTGAAGAAACTACTGAACGGGCTTCGCTTTTCGGCCTCAGTGGCCTAGGGGTACAGTCATGGGGTTTTACCCTAGCGGCCCTATTTCAAGCCCCTGTGGCTATTTGTTTTTTGTAGGACTGACAATTTCTTTGCTGCAAATGGTTCTCTTTGGTCAATTCTATGCATTTCTTTAAGAAATAACCAAAGTTTGGTATCTTTTAGGTCACTTTAGCCTACCAACCCGTTAATTAGTTGCTCATTTTCTCCAGTAGGATGCAAAATTAGGCGAACGTGGTATGCGTGTAGGTGACAAGATTGCCATATACGCGCATCGAATCTCTTTCAAGAAACAGTCTGGTGGACCACGATCCTCTTTGAATGACTACGAAGGCCAAAATTTGTGCTCGTACCTAATAGAGTGCGTTCTATAATAGTTGCGAATGCGTACTGATATGTATTGTTTTCTGGGGAGCTGGGGTTATGCGAAAAGGCGCACTTTTCAGCAAGTTAGAATTGGTGTTTCATTCGTTGAAGGCACAGTGAACCGTATTAAGTGCACCGTTAGAAAATTTGAGTGGGTTTTTTTTAATCGTCCTAATAGTGCAAGTGTCTCTGAATGCACAAACGAACAATAGAAATTCTACCTGTTTTCTGTCATTCTTTATTGCTTCAAACCTTATCATTGGTGCTTCGCTTTCTTCTCTCTTCTTCTCAACTTTGGGATTTTATTGTTGGTTTCGTGTTTTCGCCCATCAAATTATAACGGCAAACATTTTCCTCAACCTTCCCAGTAATAAGCTGGAAAAATCTGTAATTCGACCTGCTTGCCTTGAGTTTTTAGTTTTAACCTTCACGGAACAATACTTTTCCCGTGTTTACGCAGTAGAATTTCCCCCAAAAAGTTCTTCATGTTTTATGGGTAAACTCCCGCAACCCATTAAAACTGGGAATTTGGCCGCCGTGGTCCCTTTCCCCCCCTTTTTTAACCGCCGTGCACGAGCGACTCGGGAATTCGTCCTCCGCGCATGAAGCTCGGACAATGTTCACCGCGGGAGTTTAAAATGAACAGGGATTCCCACTTTCTCTGCGGTACCGAGGAGAGTAAAAGAGGAAATGCATGCCTGTGCAACCTGCACGCAAGCGCCGAAAGTTTAACGAGAGACAGCGTCCCCGAAAACTAAGGTTAACAAAATGCTCCCTAGGGTTTCTGCTGCGCTAAATCAAAAACTAAAAGTTCACTCCAACACAAATAAAAGCGAAACGTTTTTTAACCGTGCCCGTAGCAAGGGGACCAAATCCGAAATATTTTATGTGCAGAGCAGACAAACTGCGCGCACAGCGAATGCTGTGGCAGAAAAACGATTCAACGCCACACGGCTACTATTACCTCCCTTTCCTTTTATTTCAGCTTGCTGTCGAGATAAACAAATAATTTCATTTATTCACCAGATCATAGAATTGTTGAGCGAGCCGGTAAGCAATCAAGCAAGCATTTGAAGGGCGATGCGTGGAGCCATTATTCATTCATGGACGCCTCCGCACGAAGGTATATTCCGTATTATAGTGCGGAGGGATTTTATTCTTATGGGCGAAGCCCATTAGGGGCTGGGGCTGTTGGCGTCTCCTGCCGTCGTCGTCGTCGTCGTAATTGTTGTTCGTCTCGTGTAGTGACGGTACTAAACCACCGGGAAACTTTACGTCTCACGCTAGAACGGAACGCGTGCGTAACAAACGCCGGGACACTCGTGTACACCTCACGCTGGAACGCTACGCGCTTCAACGACAAGAGACTTTTACAGTAAAGCTGTATACCTGTACCACCAATGGTTTCATCTCCGTTGGCAAAAATGTCAAGGCGCCAAGAATACACTTATACACTGCATGCTTCGCCCCCAACCAGGTTTCACGTTAGTGAAGATAGCCCGGGGTTTTTTACTCGCTGTTGATCTCGTTTACCCGTGATTTCTTTCACTTCTGTATTTTTATCGAAGCATTCGCCCGCACGTTTCGAATCTTGCCGCAAGTCAGTAGGATCCTGAGGCCGTTGTTTTTATACTGCCAGATAAACCTCCAGCTTAAAGGGCAGTGGCTTGTTCCTTTGCCGTTTATGTTAGAGTTGAAGCAAATTATACCATCCGTGCAAAAACTTATCTGCGAGGCATGTCATGGCGAACGCCGCACGTTTTAACGCGGCGCATTCTTTACGCATCGGAATTGCAACCGCCATCCAGAGTAACAAAAGAGTAGCTAAACAAAGGAGTATCGTAAGAGTATCGTTACAACGTAAGAGCTAAAACCGGCCGCCTGTGCCTGGAGGCAGCATGCACTACTTCACATTCGCACCCACTTCGAAGCGGGCAAAGAACGCATGCGCAATCCGTGCTTACAGCAAAATGCCTTCGGAACGCTCAAGGTACCTGGAGAGCTTACACTCTCCATCACATACGCACGCACGCTATGAAGACATCCATGAAACCTATTCCTAACACACGCCTTACATTCCCGACAGCGTCCATGATTGCGTTGTAAAGAGTCTATAAAACCCGATCTTGAAACATCCGTCGTGTCGGAGGGGATAAGGGCTCGCAAGTGAAGAGCCCCCAGACGGGAAGAGCTCCCTAGGCGGCGCCGTGCAAGCAACGATGTGCAACAACGGGGGACGGTGAGAGCCAATGGACCCTACGAAATGTGGGCCTCCTCTTGTGACGTCGTAAGTCCTCATTCACGCTGCTCAGACAAACTAGCTTGCGCTTTGTGCGACTTTTTCGGCCTACACGAGGTTGAGCGTAGGTTTTTTGGCGCTGTTTTTGTCGCTTTTTGCAGCCGAGTTTTAACTTGCAGAAACAGTTGCGTTGCCACAAGTACTTCCGATATAAAAAGGGAATGTAAACTCGGTGTGTATGCAATCAGAGCGCTTTGGAAGCTACTATCACTTGTGGTATTGTGCATATATGCCAGCATGATTTTGCGAAAAAGAAAATCCTGATCCCATCTGAGGTAAAGCACACCTACACAACCAAGAAAAGTGGCCTTCCTTTGATTAAAATGGATATTGTATAGCTTTTTTAAGAAAACGAAGTAAAACTAGTGCGGATAGACTAAACAGCTTCTTCGAAAAGGTGCAATATAACGAAATAAATCGCACACACACAGCATGTCGCACACTCCCAGCACGAGTGGTGCCAAACTCTTCGGGTATTTTACGTTTCTGAGGTGAGGTCAAATTTAGTAGATGCTCAACTGTGCAAGAAAAGTGCGTATGTGTGTGCGTGTGTGTGCGTGTGCATGCGTGATATAGAAAGAGAGGGAGAGAAAGAGTATAGTAATCGTCAGCCACTGTTTTCGTCTAGTGCTTTCTTACTTTTGTCTTCTTTTTGCAAGTTTTGACGAATTGGGAATGGTTGTTAAATACCTTAATCGTTTTTGGGGAGGTGTGTATTGGTTAGCATAAAATGGCTTGTAACAGTGCACAAAGCTGGAGATTTGAGCTTTTATATGGTCTTTTTTCTTCACTTATCAGTTATCAATTTCAAATTCCTGCGCTCAACACGACCCGTCCTATGAAGAAAAAAACATGCGCTCTTTTTCTACGCCTCTGTGATTTATTTATCGTTCAATCCTGACATGAACAACACGCTTCCAACTCAATTAGTTTTTATTAGTCTGCTAGATACATAGAGTAAGTGGCACACAGCAAACCTCAATACCTATGTGCATCTAGCTAGTGCTCGCATTTCCACAAGCAGGTTCTCTTCATCAGGACCGCAAAGCTATCCCCGTCACGATTTATGCTCAACCTCTCAAAAAAGAGATAAAGATGGCAAAGAGTTCGCAGGAAGTTACGGTTGTGAAAAGAAGGAGGTTTTCGGTTACTTCGTCGTAGTAAGACCGAATGCCAATCTTCAGCATCATGTCCAGCAAACGCTTGTCCCTGTTTTCCTTTCTTGTCCCCGTTTTTGTGCTCGAAGTGCCAATCCTCGCTGTCTATAATATGAATATTTGCGAACAAAAGATTAGCAAGATACGGGAAGAAGAAATGGTAGAGAATAGGCAGCGACCGTCCATTCAGCAGTTAAAATGGGTGATCCGCGAACTCTTTGAAGGAGGCAAGCATTTTTGGGGGGTATAATTGTCAGGCGTCACCAGGGAGAAAAAAAGGTGCAGATGACACCTACGTTTAGGTCTTAAGGCTTATGACGTGCTAGCGCTACTGCGGTGTGGAGGGAGCATTTTGGAAGAAAGTTGCTGCATTTATCATTTATATTTTCCCAGGGCTGAAGTTTAGTGACGAGAGCTAGTCTAGCCGCAATGGTTTTAATCACTGCGGCACAGGAAACTCGCCGGACATCTACGCTTGCGTGGCTTATATATGGGCCTGGAAAGCCGTGGGTGTGGGGTTCTGGTCAGCTCGAGAGAGAAAGGAGCAGTGTCAATGTTTAAAAGTGGTTATCGTGGTGGCCTGACAAAGTAAGGGGTTTTTATAAAACAGAGGGAGGAAGGGATGGAGGGTGGGAGAGAGGGGGAATGGAGGGAAATATTTTTGTTGAGTAAACTTTATTGACAGTTTGGGAAAAGGGGACAAAGAAATGGTAGACCCTCGGCGTTGAACGAGAATTACACGTCACCAGAACCAGCTAACGATGGTTTTCAGATGACGAGTTGGTCAGGACAGTCTGTCATGTGTCCATATAAGTTGGATATGTAATGTTTCAGTTGTTAATCTCCAAACATAGCATTGGATATGTTCAGGTTTCGCGGAAGAGAGCGGGTGTTTGCACGTACATAAGTGTTAATGTCACCAATTTCCTACCAAAGATCATTGCACATCTAGATTTGTGGATATATGTGCCGGTCTGTATGCTGATCAGAATTTGCTATTCTTCAGCGGCGAGATCCCCGTGTGGCACGGGGAAGGATGCTGTTCCAAGGCGCAGGATGAGGAGACGTTTTCGATAGTTTTCGGAGAGGCGAGAGTGATATACGTGTCCGCCGTACGGCAGCGCTGGCATCGAGGCACCCGACTTGGAGCACGGTATGCGACTTCAAGTGGGTCTAGGTCAGCTACGTCGCTCCCTTGCAGACTTCTGCTCGTGTGTTAATGTATTGTTACCTTTTATCCATGTGGATTGGAGAGTTTTTCTCAAGCATTTAGGTACTTAACCAAGAGACTAATGACCGATTGAGCACGTTTAATTATGTTTAAGCACCTATTCGATAGGGAAATTACAAAGAGGATTCAATTCGCGTGTGTGGGAACGCAATGAAATTTACAGTGATTGCCACGGTACTCCAGTACGACATTGTTGCTTTGTAATTTTGAAACGTCCCCGCCGTCGGCGTATGCTGTTGTTTTCATGGTTTGGAACTTTTCTGGAAAGAATTTGATCCTGGCTTGTCGCCTGTCCTAGCATAGGTTTGGATCTGTGTTTTTCAGAAGAGGGAGGGCCCTTATGGAAAGTCGCTGGATATCCATCATGGCGTCCAGCCTTTCTTTTTTCTGGAGGTGTGCCTATATTTTATAGATGACCGGCATTCATCGCTTTCCCGACAGAGCTTGCGGTGGTGACACGACCGCGAAACTTTTTCAGTTATTTTAAATTCGTGTAGTTAGACGACATATACTCGGTTTGGTTTCTTATTGTGGCATATTTTAGTTCGTTTCTGGTTACAATGCAGGCTTTACTTGGCTTTTGAGAACCTGGCGTTCTTCTTCTGCCACCTTTTTAATCTAAATAACGCAATGTTGGCGCCGGAATTGTTTTAGGTCGTCGGAGAGGCGCTTTGGTGGTGGCGCAAGTTGAGGGCACGGCTGGCGACCGTGTCTGCTCGGCATGCAACTACACACGGCGTGTAAGGCAAACTTCAGTGTGCAGGCTCGGCGCCTGTTCAAATAGCGCATCTTTTCGTTAGCGTCGGACGTAGTATCATTGTCCTCCTTTCCACAATCTAATCGCTGCTGCTCGCCATTCCTGATTCCGCTCAGCCCTCGAATATGGCTGCCACAGTTGTAGTTTCCCGTTAGCAAGGGTGACGCACTTCCGCGGACGCTTGATGAGCACGGCTGATAGCGGGCTGCTAACAGCCACGCCAAAATAAAAAATAAGCTTAATAACGCAACTGCGTTAAAAAATTGTCGTGGTTCAATCGGAGCCGGAAGGAAAGCCTTTGGAAGAGAGGCGCAATATTTGTCATTGTGGGCGACTCTTTTCTGTCTGAAAGCAGCATAACTCACACGTGCCAGCGCTGTGCTCTTGATTTCTACAGGCTGATGCTGTTTAAAAGTGTCCAATGGCAACATATCTGGCAATGCATGGTACGTATTGCTTTT
This sequence comes from Haemaphysalis longicornis, assembly GCA_013339765.2. Taxonomy (NCBI): domain Eukaryota; kingdom Metazoa; phylum Arthropoda; class Arachnida; order Ixodida; family Ixodidae; genus Haemaphysalis; species Haemaphysalis longicornis. The sequence continues at coordinate 37,435,513 of CM023457.1, read as the reverse complement.
TTTTACTTTGCTGCCCCCTAAGCGTACTTCTTCGCAGAAAGACTTATTAAAGACCATAATCTTCCTTGGTATACTTAAACGCAAAAATTTTGATCTGTCCGTCTGTCTGTTTGTCTGCCTGTCAGTCCGTCTATCCGCTGTCTGTCTGTCTGTCTGTGACTCGATTCAGCCACCCGGCCACAGTGAAGCAGAATCTGCGCAATAGTCTTATATACCCATAGTCAACTCCAAATGTCTACGTCCGGTGGGAGTGTTCATACTTGTCAACATTGTTGAACAAGAACAGGACATTGCGCAAGTATAGTGCAGAAAATCAATACGTAAGAAATATTTGCAGTGTTCTTAATTTAAAAAAATATGGATGCTTGGTTTTTGCGATAGCAAACGAAATACTACATAAACTGCAGAAAACCGTCGCTTGTGTTGCCCGCGCTACTATAGCCCCTGGCGTCATCTAAGAAATCAAATGGCAGCGGCAACGAAAGCTTCCACTACATAGGTTTCACGTTCCTCTTGAAACGCTCGTGGAGTGGGGCAACGTGGTTCTATAAATGTTGTAGTAGGGTGCCTCTATTCACGCGCGTGCCCGCCGTACGGCAGTGCTGGCATCGAGGCACCCGACTTGGAGCAGTGAATTTAAATTGACTTGACCAAAGCTCTAGGGCGTTATCTCGGCAGGAACGAGACGTGAGAGGTTAAGACAAGAGAAGGCTTTACTTGGCAGGTGAACCCGTCAACTATCGTCTTTCGGCGACATTTGCAACAAAAGGAGTAGATACGCGGCCATTTTTTTGTCAGAAAGCCGACTTCAAATTTGTTTGTTTATAGAAACTATGAACTGCCAGAAAGAAGGGGAGGATGAGAAATGAAGATCGCGAGATATCAAAACACCGGTCAAATATCTACCCAGAGAGAGGAAAAGAGATAAAAGGCCGAAAGAGAGTAAGAAAAAAGCAGAAGCATTTACAAGACTAAGAAAGGCTGAAGCCGTATTCCATCTTTTTTCATTGGTGTATTTCTGAAGTTTCGGCGTGCATGGCAACTGGAAATTTCAAACTTCTCAGTCAATTTTCTCGACCTACGTATTTTTCTACTCCTTTACCCTTTCTCTCTAAAAATCTACTAAAAAATACCGACAACACCCGAAGGAAGATTGGCTCAAACGTAAAAGCATAATACCCGTAGGATTGATTATATTTCCATTTTTTAGGTCATAAACCTCATGTCTTCTTGTTGTAAATATGAAGGATCATACCAGTAAAGTCAAAATGACGTTTTTTGGTCCTAGTTCTACTATTGCATTTATTGGGACGTTATTCTTAAGATCTTTTGTATCTTCTGAGCGTTCTCCCTAAAGGAAGCAAGTCGAATGTTGTGGAGTAAAAATTAGACGCAAGGTGCTAGGACGACAAGAAGCACTAGATTGAACTGTACAGTCAAAGAAAGGGTACAGCAAACGAGAAAGTTGCACTTTATTCACGGTAAGTACCTATCTGGTATCACTTTATGCATGCTACGCCTTTCGCTGTTTTGCATACCAATTAAGGTGCTCACCTTCAGCCGCTTTCGTTCTCCTGTCTACTGGAATTTTAACGCACACAGTGAGAACATTGTACTGGTCTTCCTGGCCGTCACTGACTTGGTGGAAGCAATTAGGTCCACACGGCGTGCGGCACAAATCAGAGTTCTGGCTGCGTAGTAATCTATGTTCGGCTCAGTGCGTGAGACGAGGCCTTGAATACTGGGGATGAATGTCACGAGAACTTAGCCAATCATCGTCTCCTTTACGGGATTTGGAAGCTGATCTTAGCGTATAGATGTCGTCAGTGGTGATGGAGAAAGCTTTATTAAAGAATTGGCGTGAATGCAAGCATCCCGTGACATATGGTTTTTTTTCTTTGCGCCAACTGACGATGGCGCCGTATTTTCGAATTGCCCAGGCATCATGGGCTTTCGCATTAAAATAATGGTAGCCCTTGTATTGTAGATGATATCCCTGTTCTCCTTAATAGGTGTCCTTACGCTGCTCGGTATTGCTGGCGCAGTCGTTCCGGAATTCTCCTTGTATGTTGTGGTTCGAAAGCACTGGGTATCGAGCGGATGAGTCTAATTAGAGGTGCAAGATACGGATACCGCCAGCGAATCATTTCTGCGTCTTACTTCAATTTTTACTGAAATTTATGCATCTAATTTGCCGCCTATGTTTGCTGCGAAGGTCAACAGCACGTGCTACGATACCCACTGAACTAACACGAAACTAATATACACTTCAAGTTCGAGCCAAAGGTAAACCAGAGCTTTTATTCATAATTGCGAGGCACAAAAACAGCAGCGTTTGGCAAAATGAAAAAAAGCAAATGGCAAAAGTAAGATTATCTTTCGCTGTTGGGTTGATTAGTATTTCATTTCTACGTTTGATTTGGGCGCTAAGCACTATTTGAAGGGCAAGCAAAGTATTCAGGGCATTCGCTTTCGTACTTGTTTCTCCATGTATCAATTTTTTGCGCCTCAACGAAATTTTAAAGCAAATCTTAAAGAACTGTCACTGAGTAGCGCGTTTCCCGAAACGCCTGAGCACGTTTTCTCACCCGGTCAGATGCATTACTGCTGCCAAAAATGGAAAATAAATACTCGCACCAGAAACCTCACGCCCCTTACTTCAGAGAATGATGTGGCTCTGATTATGCTATTCACTTTTATTGAACCCCGATAACACACCAATTAGAAGTTGAGGCATTTAACCATAGGTTGGGTGGCTATGTCGAAGTGCCCCCCGTGTTCGGTGCCTTGCTCAACTCGCCATCCTACGGCACGGTATGTGTAGCAACGGTTGATTCTACTAACTGCTAAAAAATGTGTTCTCCGGTGCAGTTTCTTTTAATCAGTTTGTTAATACAACTTACAGTGAAAATTCCACTCCTTATGCGCCCACTCCTTTCTTTATTTCTTCGTTTTGTTTCTGGTATTTCATTGCGTGTCTTCCTGTATATTTAGCTTTTGTATTCTCTTGCTGTTGGTTTCTCAATCTCCACATCCACTCCACTTCATCGTAATCTTCCCCATCTGGTGTAGCAAGCATTGCCGCTAGCAAAGCTGACCTCTCGAGTTGACATTAAAGAGTTTTCTTTCTTTCTCTCTCTCTCTCTGTCACCGGTGAAAGAAAGGAATTCCGGCATGTATATCTGGGAATCTGGGATCAATGCTCAGTCATTTTGCAGACAGCAAAATTAGCTATTATTTAGGCGCAGAAGAACGTAAAATATGCGCATTGCCCTTCCAGTACTCAACAAAGAAAAGACTAATCAAGGATTCGAACTCAAATTCATCTTGCTAAATTTTCCCCACCGATGTTAGCCTTCCACTTTTAGTCTGAAACATCACACACAACTCACAAGCATTTATCTCACTGCCAGGAAAAAAATAGTTCCTTAATGCTTATTAAACATTCTTCTCTCTCTACTCAAAACTAGTGCTCAGAACGTATATGTCCAAAGATGGCATTGCTTACATGTTTGAATGGGGTTTGAGTGTCTCATATTTATCGGTATTTAAACGCAGACAGATCGACCGCGTAACACTCCTGAACATTACCATGACCTGCCGTCGTGGAACGATCCGGCCTACGCCTCCTTGGCAGGGAAAATATGAGCAATTACAGTCTGCCGAATCATCGCAAATGTATGGAGAGTGCAGAACAGGAGCAAACATCATTCAGGCGTGGACTAAACTAAAGTTGTCAAAGTTCTTCGTCCCCGTCTTTTGGCTCAGCAGTATTTTTGCAGAAAGTCGGCTTAAGCATAATTTGGTAATGGTTACAACCCTCATTCAAACTTTTTCTTTGCTTTTCTTTCTGTTTTCCCACACCGATGACCGTGAGAGACAGAGAAATTTTGAATGGAAGGAAAACACAGAGAGGTCGGCCGGATTGTGTAGTCCCTGACCTGCTACTCTGTGTGGTGTGGGGGAAGGAGAAAACAGCATAGATAGAGAGGGTGACAGGTAGCTGATAGCATAAGTACATACCAAATGCCTATGCCTTGTACAGTACATGTTCAATAGTTCGCCACAACTCGATTGGGCTACAACCTTGCTGCCAAACCACTGCTTTTTAAGAATGCCAGTCGCAGCTTAGAAGTGTATTAGTGCTACATCATGCCCATAATATTTGTCCTGATATTTCGGGAATCAGCTTTTCTTTTCTTTATCCTCGTTTTAGTTCTTGCTCCCCAAATTCACTGGCGAACAATTAAGCTTGCCGTTGTACGGTTTTTTTGAGATCTTTCTCTTTTTTTGCCAATGAAGTATCTCCTTGCGTGACTTCAGCCTTGGGACCATCAACCGCCATGCGAATCGACTCAAAGGGGGCATTGGCTTAGCTGAGCTTTCCCCGCCAGGGGTAGGGCAGGCGTTCTATGTTAGGAAACCGTAATGCTCTCGCGTGGCGAGCTCAAGTGCTCAACGGTCACGCAAGTGCGCCATCTCCCTGATTGCGCTCGGTTCCGCTTACCCGAAACTGGTTGTATCAGCACATTGCCTCCTGCTATCTTTCCATGGTCGAGACGATATTTTCTGGGGCAGTATGTACTCTTCTCAACGAGGAAAATGGTGCTTGAATAAATTAGTTCCCTCTCTATCCACGTTCTCCTATCTATGGTCATTTGATTTACGCGTCCCCTGAAACATTTAGTGAAAGCAAAGAATTTGTACGGCACGATCACAATAAAACGCACATTTGTATTTTCCGCATTTTGGGGAATAGCCAATAAAGGAAGTGGTGACTAATCCCTGCAACCGATAACTTTGAGCTTCTGGACTGCGCACCACTTCTCGCGAAAAACAAAAGATGTATTCCTGCCTTATGTGACGGCCACTAAAAAGAGAAGCTTAAAATTGACCAATCTTTCCGCCTGTCCAAAAATAAAAAAAGGAAAACAGGTGATTGAAATTCCTGAGAAGTATTTTTGTTTGGCAGTGACGGAAAGACTTTCGCGGAGAACTTAAAGGAAGGGGGAACTTCAGCGGTTCTCCAAACCATTTGAAAGGTTAATCTTAATCAACAGAGCAAGCATTACAATACATTAAAGATAAAATATTTGCAAACATTGAAAACAGGCAGTTCACAATTGGACTGTTTTTAGACCTTAAAAAAGCACTTGATTCGATTGATCATACTATTTTGCTAAATATATTGGAGAGATAGGGAATACGTGGCGTGGCAAATAACCTTTTAAAAAGCTATTTGACTTAGAGGAAGCGTTTGTTCAACTGAACTCCATCGCATCACACATATTAGAGCTAAACCAAGGCGTCCCTCAAGGCTCCAAGTTAGGTTCGTTACTGTTTATAGCTTATGTAAATTACATAAATGTAGAAGGTCCGCAAAAACTTGTAATATATGCGGATGACACTAACGTATTCTTCACATCTCATAATACAATTAAACTTCACTCAATGGTAACTGTTTACTTGGAACAATTATCAAATTGGGTATTAGATAACCAATTGCAACTTAATGCTACAGAGACAACTTACATGATATTTAGGCCGTGCAATAAAAATGTCGAGAAAGAAATCCCGATTATATTCAACAGGAACCAAGTTAAACCGAGTGACAGAACAGAAGTTTTTAGGGGTTTGGTTTCAAGAACAACTTTCGTTGAATACGCATATTGCTCACCTGTCCACCGAACTCTCTGAAAGTATAGATCTCTTATAAAAATCAGCCATCTGATACCTCTACGGTTGAAACAAAACTTATACAATGCTCTCATTTATTCGAAACTATGCTACAGGATTTTCGTGGGGGGAACCACAACTAAAAATAATTATAACAGGCTCATTGTATTACAAAAAAGAATTTTGCGCATATATTTAGAATATTATGGCTGTTGCGCAGAGTTAAGAACGAGTCCTTTATTTACTGAATATTCATTGCTTCGAGCTGACCAATTCTATCACCTGAAGGTTCTGCACACCATTTATAAGCAAAAGACCCACAATCAAGTAAACAATAAATCTTCTGGCTACCATCTCAGGCATACAATACGGCACACTTTAAAGTATGAACGAACTCCGTATTTCTCCCCATAGGGAGCAATCTTTCCTGTACCAGTCAACTTAAATAATAAATAAATTGTGAGAAAAATTAAACTTCGACGCCAGTGAACCCGCGTTTAAAAAACAGGTGAATGAAATGTTACTTAAACAAAACGCTTGCAATACCGATATATAATTAAGTGTTTGAAGTATATGTCTCTATGTTCCCCGAAAGGTCGAAATTAAAAACAATTACAAACGAAAAAAATACAATAATACGTAGTTGTGACGTAGTAGTGTAATTGTTGAAAGGTAATGCGTACGAATTACTGCGTGTGCGTACACTGTGATCCTTGTGTGAATTTTAGACCTATGCATTGTATAATACATAGGAAATGAAGTAATGTCCTTGCTTTGTGCTATTTTTCTATCACGATTATGCTATTATGTTTAAATTTGTGAACAGCACTGTTATTACGTACACTGTGAATCGGGTGCGGGACAACCTGGAACTCCGAAAAAAGGCATTTTACAGTTATTCGCTGTCTTCACATAGACATGTGTCTGGGAGATTTTTTATGGTACCTTCTGCAAACATCTAAATGAAGTGTACGGTCTCCGGTAAAGATGAGCCGATGTAACCAACCCGGTGACAAGAAAGCTCGTCTCTATATAATAAACCAGCACATTTTTTATAGGACAATCATTACTTCTTGCGTTGCTATTGCGCTTAAAAAAAGTAGATGCACGCATTTGACTTAGTTCTCGATTCCCTCAGCATTTCTCTTCGAAGTGAAAAACGGTACGATAAAGTGACGATTTGTGGCAGAAAAAAAAACCCTCTTCGAAACACCCTCATCAAGAGATCTTGAGAATGGGTAAGATCAGCTGGGAAAGATTGTTACTAGTTATATTTGTTACCTTTTCCCCCATGATCGCACAAGTGTCCATGGCCTAGCGAGAAAATCCAGAGTCATGACGAGGTCACACTCAGAAATATGAACGCCCCTCATGAAACTTCACTGATATAAACAACGTTTCGGTAATATTCAACTATATGTATTTTTTGTGGGATGTAATGTGCTTTATTATCCTGATAAGTTTTGCAATAATAAACTTACAACGTTATATTCATTTCATGAGGTTGACGTTGCCCTGATGAGACCATTCGCTAATAATGGTTTCTTTTCGTTTCATAGCATTTGTTTCGCGTGCGAGGTCTTTGCAATATATTCTTCAACGAAACCAGAAGTTTGCCTCTGTAAGCGACAGTACCACATGTTTTCTAGGAGGTTTAGACAAGATGGGCTGTTTTTAAGACGAAAGACTTATGTGGCTCATCGAGCCCGAAAAGTGATCTCGTCAGCGTCATCGGCGCCAACACCAATGGTATCAATGTGACCGCTGCTGTAGGAAAAAAAATGCAAATTTAGTATCGTGTGGCATTTAAACGAGGATTTCTTGAACAGCAGCCTAGTTCATTACCACTGGGATAACTCAACACCTTGATGAGAAATAAAAAGAATTAGCCTAGCGCGAGCCGAGTGGCAGGTGAACGTAACCGTACGTGAGTAGGACAGGCGCAAGCAAATGAACTGCGGTGGAGCTTCCCCGTTAATTGCAGCTACTGTACCTCTCTGGGTCATTCGCGTCAAGAGACACACACCCGCCGCGGTGGCTCAGTGGTTAAGGCTTTGCGCTGCAGAGCACGAGGTCGCGGGTTTGATTCCCGGCCGCAGCGGCCGCTTTTCTGATGGAGTCGAAAAGCAAAAACGCCCGTGTGTACGAGATTTCGGCGCACGTTAAAGATCCCCAGGTGGTCAAAATTAATACGCAGCCCTCCCCTACGGAGCGCCTCATCGCCTGCGTTGCGTCGGCGCGTTAAACCCTACAATCAATCAATTAATCAATCAAGAGACACAGAAACGAGAGAGAAAGAAACACCAACATGGTGTAACAACAATAAAGTCTCTTGTTATCATTGGGACAATCGCCTTCAATGCAGGTTAGTGCCATAAGATTTTTTTATTAACAGCGGCCGCATCAGCGCCGAGAATTATTTCAAAAAGGATTCCATCTTCTGCTGGTAATAATTAGCACCTACCCCTACGACAACTTACAACAACCAAAACGTCTCCAATGTTTTCTCAATTCGTTCTTTATAAGATGAAGCAAAATTCGTGTTCTCAACTCAAAGCCAAATCATGAAGGAGTTAACAGATAGGCGCACGAAGACGACGACACACAAGGAAGAGAAGACAGGACAAGGACATTAGCGCTTTGTCCTGTCTTATCTTCCTTGTGTATCGTCGTCTTCCTGCGCTGCTCAACCTTCATGATGCACCCCCAACTAGCCCCCCAAGCCATCCTAGTCAAAATAAAAACAACAAACTCGGTTCATTCTAAGCCAAGGATACGATGTTACTGAAAGTACTGAATTATTTAAATAATACCGGCCAGGTAAGTTCGTAATGTATGCACAGAATATTGCATCACGCCAGAAAAATAAAAAAAAATTCCCGCTAACCTTTCTCTCATAAACAGTTCGAGGGCGGGAAATGCACTGTTTTTAAACATCGCCTAGGGTCTGGTAACTTTGCTTTATTGAAAACTCAAGAAACAGCGCAGAAAAAAATAGGAAGGAACGTAAAACAAAGACGGCGTTAACTATGAATGCTTTGCGATTCAGCGCAAAGATTACCCTGCAGGCACCGTAGTCAATAGCAATAGGTCCTAATTGTTGGGGAAGGAAAAAAAAGCAACGACATTTTTTTTTATTTTCAACTAACACGTTTCCATGTTGATTATACCAGTAAAATAGCACACGATTCAATGTTTCTTGCGGTATGCAAACGTGCAGCAATTCTCTTGAAACAAATTGGGTTCTGAAACTTGTTCTACACCCTTTTTTTTCCTTCAAACCTGCCTGGTCCGTTTTTTGAGCACTACACGAGTTTTGAATAAGCTGGGACTTCTTTAATGTCTAAAGGCATTACTCTGAGATTTGGCGAAAACACGATGTAAGCGCCACCACTTCCATCCCCGTCTACGTCATGCCGCATGTGCGTATTCGTAGAAACGAGAAGCAGGAGGATTATTACCATTTTCTCCCAATTATTAAGCTATTCCTCGTGATAGTAAGGAGTGCGTTGAAACGACACCATTGTGCATGCCTTTAATAATCCCAACCTGCCCCCAAAAGCCCGCGTCAGGCCCTTTCGCTGCAATCTTGCTCGAAATAATGAGACCGCCGGAATTCTTACACTTTAGAAACGACCGGATTTTCCGGCGTCTGGTGTCGCAAATGCGAGCAGCGTCGGTTGACGCGTGGGTTCAATGTTCCCACATTGAATTCTTGCGTCCCATTTTGCACGAAGTTTGTCGATAAAGGTCGTGCGTCGTCGGAAAACTGCGTTGGTGTTTCAAGCCACAGTCATGCTTTTGATCAAGCCGAATGAAATTACGAAGTTGCTAGCCACATCGGCGTTGCTAGGCAACGTCGATGCACCCTCAGTGTGAAGTCATTCAGTCGAGTTTACAGAGAGGAAAATACCCCTGAGCAAGAAAACGAGTTGCAGGCAAGTGGCCCGCAGGAGGAAGTGGAGGAACCGCGTCGTCGCCTACTGCGTATAACCTATAACCAATCGTGGCTCACCCCCACCTCCCCCCACTCCTTCCCGGGGAACTACCTCCCTCATTAGCCTTAGTGAAACGACCTTTAATGTTACGCGTGAAAGCATATGACTGAACCTTCAAGATTGGCGTCGGTAATGTACAAAGATCGGCTATCAAAGTTGGCGCAGCTGCAATCTGATGCCACGACGCCGCTGTCCTGGCGAAATAATTACTAAACTAAGCTAAAAATAGTAAATTAGGCTACCGAAAATAAGGTGAACACTAAATAAGCAATAGGCAAAGCAGTAAATAAAAATTAACGCCGTTCCACTCAAGGTGAAAGCTGTCGGAAGTGCAGAGAAGTGATTCGCCATAATGGGCTGTAGCGCCGTTATCCGCTCACTCCTACCACCGAATGCAAATCAAATTTCGCGCCTTCGCAGTGCTCGCGCGCCCCCTGCCTGAAACTGCGCCGCGGAAATTCTGTTCTTTTTGTGCTTACTTTTCCTCCCGCACGTGCCGGCGTTGCACTGCCCTTTTGTTTCGCTTACTATTGTAAAAACCAACCCAACGAGCGTTCCTAACTAAATGAACGCGTTCGCTGCCGGTTAATTACGTATATTTTGCCTCAAATGTACCTGCAGTTTTCTCTGCCCTAAACAACGGGAGATGTATGACAAGCGCCATCGGTTGAGGAGTTTCGAACGGCTATGACTTTTAAACCGCTTGGTTTTCTAATCTTCTGCAGGGCGCCCTACGACAGTACGCCAGGCTCTACTTGGGTCCGTTATCTCGTTGCGCCGCCTGATTCCGGCATTCGCTTGACATCGAGCGTTACAGCGAGCTACTACGACAAGGCGAGCGCCTAAAGTGCTCTGCACTTAATAATTGAGGGCAGAAATGAAACAAAATAGTCTCGTGCGTAGCACTGCTTTCCGCTAAGGAACATCCCCGCAATTTTTTGTTGCTACCTCCGGGTTGATTTTTTTTCTTAATTTTGAACGTTGTAACAATTTGTTCTCTCTATTATGCCCGTTATTTTTATTTGTCTAGAATTTTTTCTGATGCCAATGCCTCGGGACCCTTGTAAGGTTGACATGTTTTTTTGATACCTGCCTCGACGTGTGACATCACAGAAATGTTGTGGCGCTATCGTAAGCAGCGACTGCAATTCAAAAAACAAAAACACACTGAGAAATAAACGATATCATCCTATATAAAACGTAACAATGCCGAGGCAACGTAAGAACAGAAATGGCTGTGTGCTTTTCGACGCAGCGAACAATATTTTTAATTCCGGTGTGTTTGGAGTTGTACGGGCTGCAGACGTGAGTCCCTTCAGTACACCGATTTTAGGACTCGCCCATTTGCCATTTTGCGCTGCCCACTAACTGCCCAAAAGCAGTCCGAGTATTGTCCTTGCCAGATGAATCGATCAGCAAACATAAAGCCGACCTGCTCTCGGGCAGGTACGGGGCAGCCCGAAATAACACATCGAAGAGACAGTTTGTACCCAAATATGCAGCAGGGTTTGCGGCAACCCCGTCTCTGCTGACGGGAACTACCTCGTTATTATTCTCCTCCTTTGAAACGTTATGCAACCACTATTGGCGTGCTAATCTTCCCCCTTCTTTGTTACCTACATTAGTATTCCATTAACCATATGTGGGGCTCACGAAGGGTACAAATAAATATTAAGGTTAAAATGTGTTGCATCAGTGAAAGCCAGGAAACTGCTGCATCTTTGTCCGTAATAGGATTGGCTGAGTGCTATTTTGCTGGCAACATTCTGGTGCATTGACGAGTAATACATACGATAATGAATTCTCCCGGAGCAGCCTGCCTAATGAACTTTCGGATGAAATGCGCATTATTCACGACGAAGGAGATTACCCCCTAACCCTTTTTCAAACTGTAACAACTTTCTGAACTTGCTCGGCGGACCATTATTTGGCCCCGGTATAGCGTCAGCTAGAGAAAGGCTTGAAAGAAGAAAAAAAAATAATAAAAGAATGTGGTAATCAAGTTCATATATCAATAATTTGGTACTATATTGAGACCATGCACAGTACTAACATTTAGGCCGGGTTCCGACTGTTGTCGCAACTTTCGTAATATCTTTAAATGATGACGTCTCAGCCAACTGAACTAAAGTGAAACGCCGTTTTTTACGTCCATAGTACACGATATGGCTGTACTTCAGTAGTCTGAGCATAGCCTTATGAAACATGTGCTTTCTCTTCGTCTGCTGCTTATAGCTACCGAAATCATTCCTGGTGCATTGATTAGAACTTGATGCGTGCGCCGGCGTGTGCTTCGTATATTTTTCCTGCACGATAGTGCTTTTCAGCGAATGTGTTTAGAAATAACACTAACACCGCACAACGTTGCCGGTTGCAAAATGAAGCCTCTCAAACTTCTCAACCTCTTATTCTGGAGAGTCAAACCTCTCCAGAATTTTCCAAGAGGTGTTTTAATGAAGGACATAAGATCTATATGTGCCTATTTTTTAGAAAATTTATTCACGGAATCCGTTGCGATGAAGTAGACAAAAGTGAACTAAAAGCACTTTTATGCTTGAGAAAGAATTCAAACAGCTTCAGCTTTCGTTCGCTAAGCACTTCTATGATAGCCGCCTCGAATGCTCTAAATTAACTGTGAGCGGCCGTTTTTTATCAGACATTTTTGTTTTGCTTCTGTTTATGGTCAGTGCAGAGGTGGTTTGATTTTTCAATTGATGCAACACAATTTTATTTTGTTTTCAAGGCATGTGCAATCTTGCAATTAAAAATTATTTAGCGAGCTACTAACAAAAGGCTGTTTTCTTGTTTTAAAACGGGACTACCATGGTATACTGCTAAACAAAAAACTGAAGTACTAGATATGGCCACTGCCATAACAGAAGAACAGTCACCTGTAAAAACATTCTACTTTTTCAAACCAACAAAAGTTCCGAAACGTCCAAACACTAAAATGCTAACAACCTCACGTTTTAGGGAAAAAATGTAATTTGAATGACTGGCGGCGCCTGAAAAGACACATCTGCAGAGTGGTCACCTGTTCATCAGCTGAACAACAATTTTCCTCCTAATTAAAGCATTAGCTCGCGAAGAAGTCCCGTGCGGCTCACTTCAAAGCCATTTAAACGAACAGCACGTCTTGATACCTATCATAAAAAATTACTCACCTTTCATTTTCGAAGTCTTTCAATGCGCCGCTAATTAATAGGCTTCATAATTTCCTGCTCGAACCCGGCCTTTCCAGACGGATTCTTTCTAGCTGCGTCTGCTAATAAAGCATTCCGCAGGGGTATAGTCTCAAGAAGGTTGGGCTAAGTCAATAATCTGTGCAATATCGAGTAAAACATTTTTCCTCGAACGTTTCATTTTTTCCGGGTGGGATAATTAGAATGTTCAAATTGAGAAATAAATACTAATAGAAGAAATTGTATTCCTATAACATGAAACAAAAGGTAAAAATATATTGGCTATAGAAAACGTGTTTTTATATAATATTCGAAGGTGATTATTTTTTATGCTAGCCTTACACCGTCAGAAACAGTAGCGCACAGCCAGTCGTCATTTTGTTGTATGCACGTATACACTTTTATTTTTGAATTCCGTATGACAGTAGGCGGACACAGAATTTTTAAATGCGGCTTCGGTAATTCAAGCTAGCTGTCTTTATAATGGTATAAAACGCCCAAAATAATAACCTAATACGTCAAACTGGTTAAAAAAGGAAGCTCTGTTCAATGTTTTGCGCCGACTTTTGGATAATTGCAGTTTAATACAACTCTTGCATAAGCTACTTAAAAACCATCCTCAACGATTTGAATTCCCCGCACGTGATTTAATTTTCTTCCTCGTACACGCTGACTTTTAAACTGAGAGACACCCCTCCAAAATTGTATCTATAATAAACACAAGAAACAAACAATTATTAGCCTACTGTCATAGGGAAAAGCTGACAGAAACACTTGAAACAAAAAAAAAGGCACTTTTCTTCTCGAAACAAAAGAGCAGGAGAATATCAGCAGACTTACTCTCATGGGTGCTTGCGATGGCTGTTCCGGTGCTTACAAAGTAAACCATCGTGAAAAAAATGAGCCACCAGTAGCACTTTCCAGCAATCCAGGAGAGATGCATAATGACCTATAATAAACTGCGGTTCGTAAAAGCAGTCAAATGTGTCGGCGTATTCCGAATGACACGATTACTGATGAAACCTCACAGCAGGCACCAATTTCCTTCGGCCGCGGCACTGCTCACCTCACCGGTATCCGCGCGCGCTAGAGTCGCGCAGAGAACTGAGCGACGTCAGGGATTGGTTTTACCACGGCGTGCACCCTCCTCTCCTCCCTCTCTCCCAAGGATTGCACCCAGCGCCAGCGCCTCCCTGCGGGCCCCGACTTGGTGCTCAGAGGGATAGCGCTCCATGACGCAAATTTGGAGGAGATAAAATAGTATTGCACTTCCATTCTCGTTTATATTAAGCTCTACGAATGAACTTCTCTTGTAAGATTGCGCCTGGGTGCAACAGATTGATTGATTGATTGATTGATTGATTGATTGATTGATTGATTGATTGATTGATTGATGATTGATTGATTGATTGATTGATTGATTGATTGATTGATTGATTGATTGATTGTGGGGTCAACGCGGCGAAGCTAGACATGGGCTATGAGGCGCGCCGTAGTGATGGGGTACTGCTGGGCGAGTTGGTAGTTCATTTTAAAAGATGCTACAGCGCGAAAAAAACACAGACACGGAAAGACGCTCGTCCCGTCGTCTTTCTGTGTCCGTGTTTTTTTCGCGCTGTAGATTGTAGTTCATCATTTTGCCGAAAGCTCGACACACGGGCGTTTTCGCTTTTCGCCTACATCTAAAAAGCAGCCGCAGCGGCCGGTGATCGAGCCCGCGCCCTTGGGCTCAGTCACCCAGGCGCGTAATTTATTTTATTTAAAGCAGAAGCAATTTACATTTTCTCCTGAGGCTGGTTTTCATTTCTTTTTGCTCTGCTTTGTTTTTAAGAATTCTTTCGATTTGATGTCAGCACTTCACGAGCGCGCTAGTGTCTGTTTGTGATTGTATATAGTTCAACTGTCTTTCAAATTTCACCTTATTTTAAACACACATTGACATATATTTTTAAAGCTGCCACGATGAATCTTGATGCATACCTATGAGACCTTCATCGATCTATATTTCCATGTAGCATTTTGAGTGGGCTGACTGGAAATATTTCTTAATTCGGAGCGCAGTGGGTAATGTTTGGAAAAATGGATTCAAAGAATGTTTCTTGATACGTTGCTGGCTTATCCGGACTCAACACTACGAGCGCAATTTTAATGCCGTGCGTCAGCGGCCAATCGGGCTTTAGGGCAGTACCACGGCTTTCTTCGAACGACTTCATGTTCTTCAAGGTGGCTCTGAATCTTCTGCACAGAAGCGTTCTTTCTTCTGTGTTTACGCTTCTCATATTTACAGCTTCTACAACCAGAAATATAACCCATAAGTCTGTGCGTAAAGCGCCAGGAACACTACGCAAGCAGTGACCGCAATAAGAGGAATCAGGTAATATGAAAATAGCGCTGTGAGGCAAATACGTACCAATGAGCCCAACTGGGAAAGCCATGGATATACTTCATTTTTCTATATAAGTGCGACATTTTATACTTTTTCATTTCCTGCTAGTTGCCTCCCAAAATGATAGCACGCCGGGAAATTACAAGAGGTGGGGTGACGGGGCCAAAGAGAGCTAGGTGTAACGCTGGGTGTACCGTGGAAGAAGTAGGTGTGGGTTAGCCCAAATCGATAACTAGTAATCGGCCCGTTTAGGCAGATCTAAGCTTAGGCCCTGTCTTGTCCTTAGCACACAAAGATCCGGTCTACTTTTTTCTCGGTAATGGACACATTGGTACACTCCAGACTACGGTACGTGAAATCTGTAAATAGATTTCATTGATTTTGAGGTTTAACGCACCGACGCTACACAGGCGTTGAGGCGCGTTGGGGAGGGCTACGGATTAATTTTGACCACCCGTGGATCTTTAACGTGCGCCGAAATCTTGAACACACGGGTGTTCTCGCTTTACGCCTCCACTACGGCGCGCCTCATCGCCTGCGTTGCGTCGGCGCGTTAAACCCTCTAATCAATCAATTTTTAGCTTAGGAATCGGTTGCACAACGCTAGCCACCACTAGCCAGTTGACGTCTCATTAGGGCAATTCCTTGGGGAGACCCACCTCGCGTGCTTTGAATGCGAGAGCATAACGGTACTGACTTGACTGCGCCAAACCGGAAAGGTTTCCCGAAGAACACAGTGCATTAAGATACTCCAGGGACTAAGTGCGCAGTCGTAGTAACTTCCATGTTGTGACTGTTTTTCACTCTCCCGCTGTTGCCCACTTAATGCAAAGTGTTGGCCTTTTACGCCAACCATTGCCCATTACCTTCGAACCGCCACCAATACGACGCTAATCAACTGTTAGTTAAATCTCTCAACGCGTGGGTTTTGCTTGTAATTTGTCATCACCTCAATGAAGGCTAAGATTCCCTGAATTTCGACGCGATTACTAGCTCAACAAAACACGATAGGCACGAACAATTTTACTTTGTTCGCCCACAAAAAGAGTTTACCCTGCATTTCCACATCACCTGAATTAAGGCTACAAATTTCCGAAACTTCGACGTGTTTATTAGAGAAACAAAAAGACAATGCGGACAATAACGACCAAACTGAACTAGCGCTGGCACAACCAGCCTAACTATCATCCCTGACCAAAGTGAAATGTCGCACTGCCTTATGCTCTATCTCTGCGTTAGGATTTAAGGCCACGATAAATGAGCACACGACGGCGGAAATAAGCTCAGTGCCCCTGCACTGTTACCTTTTGAGATTCTTTAACGCCCTAATAATATCTGCCCGATTCTCAGGCCAGGAATTAAAATGAAATGAAAAGAAAAGAAAATCAAAGAAATGAAAAAGAATTTCATTTTCACGAAAGAAATGAAAGTAAAGAAGCAAGAGGAGCCCTAACTCACACGTGTTTTATTGCCCCGTTCCGTATGAGGGAACTCCGGTTTTTCCGAGCTTCAAAAGAGGCATAATTAATCAGCCGCTAATAGGGCCAGCTCGGCGTAATTACGAGCGAAATTCGGTCACAAAGCCGCTATTTTTTCAATGAGTCAGCATTCTCTACCGAGTATCCCACAGCGCCAAGCGTGTAACGCCCTCGATCTGCACAGATATGCAGACTCGGACAATTTAACGCATTTATTCATTATAATAGTGAAAATGAATATAATTGGTCTCGGGTAATTGAAGAAAACTTACAAGTACAGAAGTAAAATTACAAAAAATTCTAACGCCTGATTCTTGAAGAAAGATGGTTGAAACGCGAAACTTTCTCCTATTCAAGTGAAGTAAAGCTTAGCGTTGTCGCAGATTTGGACTTTGGCTGATTGGCTTGTCGAATTCACATTTATATCGGAGAGCGCTAGGTATTTCATCATTATCACGTGCACTCTGTGTAAACCCATTTTGCAAAGTTGGCTTTGCTGCAGTGCGCTTTGTTTAAAGTTGGCTTTATAAAGTGCATTTGTATGAGGGAAGAGCTTTGCGTCTCTTCATCATAACTACCATGTGCCCTATTTTAAAACGCTTTGAGTAAAGTTGGCGTTCGCTCAATGCGTTCTGGCGTAACTACATCGCCATCACTGGGGCATAGAAAGCTTGTTGAATGACAGAAATTAACTAACAACACTCATAACTTCAATCTTTCACTTCGTCCTCACAGGACAAGCACAAAATATAAAGAACCCGCAAAGCGTACACTGAAACACACACACAAACAAAAACATTTGCGAAAAATTACCAATAATGTAACACCTCGCATCTGAACAAAAATTCATAATTGACAAACTTACGTTTATTATCATCAATATTTCACTTCGACCTCACATGACGAACACAAAATATAACGAACCCACAAAGAGTACACTGAAACGCACAAAAAAAAACATTTGCGAAAAATTACCAATTATGTAACACCTTGCATCTGAACAAAAATTCATAATTGACAAACATACGTTTATATATCATACAAGTGTTAGTGTACATTATTGTTAAAGAAAACAATGTAAAATAAATCCGGCGCAGAAATGTTTAGCACAGCAAACAATTCCCAAATTTTCTGCTGATTATTTTACTGAGGCATGACCAGTCACAGGTCCTAGTTAGTAAGAAATACGCCGAAAAAGCACGGTTTCTTCCTAAACCCGAAAAAAACTTGCTATAGCATGTGTAATTAGTGTGGATAAGGTAAGGCAAGGAATATGATAAAGCCCACAATGTTCAAACAGTAACGAAAACTTTTATGTTCTTGGACTATAGGCGCAAACTAAGTGCTAACACATTGAGAGACGAGGATTAACAGCGGAAGCTGCAACGGTACCGGCTGGTAGTGGTGAAACAGGAGCACAGCGCATGCGCATAAAAGGCATTAATAACCCTGTCGGGATCGCGCTTGCCGACGCAGGATTGGGACATCTCTCTCTCTCTCTCTATATATATATATATATATATATATATATATATATATATATATATATATATAATATATATATATATCTGTGCTCTTTATTTTAATTTTTTTCCTCCCTCTCTAAATAACATTCAGCGACTACTTTTGGTGGTAAGTCATACGAAAGCGGGGTGTTTTTAAACTAAAAGTACCGTCGCAAGAAACACATTAAATACACCACTTCCGCCTCTAAATGCACCCGTCCCAAAAGCATAAAAAATTCGCAACACCACCACCTAAACTTGCGTACAATAGCTCAGAAAACTCAGGTCGTCCTCAGGGTTTGTAGGTATCAGATATTCACGCACATTTTGTTTTTTAATAATATTTTTTACTATTTGTACCACTCAGGGCCAGGCATTACAGAGGGGGAGTGGGTTAGAAAGCAAAAGAAGTTTAGCACACTGCATTGAGCATCATAAAAAAAAAACGTTAGATTGCTTCTGGCTGTTTCATGCCGCAAATAAAAGGTTTTTGGGCACAACGAAAACAAAGAAATTTATTATTCCCATATGTTTTTATACGTACAGGCACAGTGCCTCACAACCAGTCGTTCCTTGTCCGCGTCTTTGTATTTTTGCGTACGAGCACATTAAACAGATTTAGCGCGGCCATTATAACAATGGCCCTCGGTGGCTCCGTCCTTTCATTACTTGTCCATACCGCCATTCAAAAAGCGTCCCTTTCTGTTTCCTCTGCCGCTGTATCCAAAATAATGGCTCAACAACCTTGGTGACAGCAAAGGTAGCCATTTCGTTACAATTGAGCACTATATTGCATCGTCCTGTTTTTTTTTCGGGTCTCGTAATATATACAATATGAGAACCGAAATGCCACAATGATACCAATGGTAACAAAAAGCCTGAGCAGGGCTAGTGGGTTGAACATCTAAGAACTCGAATTCGAGTTCTTAGGTGGACACGTGCAGGTTTGCACACGTGGCTGGCGTGACGTTTCATGGCGTCAAAACAGTGAGTTTAAGCTACGGTTTTCCCAAATGAAGTTTAGTTGGAAGTGGCGCCTTGTCTGTGTGCGCGTGTTTCTTCTGGTCCCTGTTGACTAGCGCCTCAAATTATTCAGTATACCAACCGTGTTCTTTCTTGTTTATTCCGCTTTCTATAGATCCCGTTTATATTTCTTTACACGCTATTATCTAGTAGATATCACGGACTGACCTAAATTTTTAAGGGCTTCCGGATGCTCTAAATTTTATAGTAGAAAAGCATCTCTTTGTGTTCTCTCGTATACTGACATACATTCCGCTTGGCCTTGGAATAAAGTCCATTAAGCTCTTTCGTTTCTGCTTCATGGCAAAACCAATTTTTTTGTTGCGGAATGGTTCTCTGCTTCTGTAAACAAGATTATCTCTGGATATCGATCAGCAGCCCAAAATGTTTTGTACCAGGTGCATTTTGAGGGGAGCCTGCTGAATCAAACTTTGAAGGACTGGAAGTATATAAATCACACAAGAGTTTTGCCTATGAACGGTACAGAACTTCCATTTTACGAAGCTTGGCACGCGCTTTGCTGATGCAAGATGTACTCGCAGATTTCACTTTTTACGACTCCAAATGCACTCAGCTGGTTTTAATAAATAATTGAACAAAAAATAAGGAAGTACAGAATAAATAAATAAATAAATAAATAAATAAATAAAATAGATTTAAATGCTTTTGATTTCAAATGAAAACCGTTATGACTGGTGTGAGCTTCTGAAGCCGCTCGAAGGGTACTTATACAGCGCTGCACTCGGTTCACTCACTCACTAAATCACTCCCTCACTTAATCACTCACTCACTCGCTCGCTCGCTCACTCGCTCACTTACTGATTACTTTCATAGACAATTTTATTTGGTCTATACCGTCAGTGATGTTGCGTAGCTGAGGCACGCCATTCCCAAAACAAGAAAACAAAACGAAACAGCCTGATTTCGCTTGAGTTAGCAATATGCTCTAGCTGTTAGGACGGCAATGGTAGCATATCAGCAAGGAATGCGTGGGCCAGATTGAGTACGGGAGTTCTTCGCGTAACATAACCAGGAACGGAAGTGATGCAGAACCCGGCAGTATCATTAGTCCCACCGGACAAATAAGCTTCGCTAGCAAGAAAGTTTCCCTTACAGTCTCGGCAATTGCCCATATATGTGCACAGCTGGTGTTGGTTCTTTGGTTCAGTGGGCACCTGGCCTGTCCTTCCTTACCGGCGTCCCCTAAAACGATGTACCCTCGTGTGCCTGCTCCCCTAATAAGCATCTCGCCGCTGCGATCCTGGGACAGCTGCAACAGAAAAGCCTACGGATATGAAAGCACCCATCCCTTTTACCGAGTCCACTTTTATCTCTTCATCATCTAATTAGATATCCGAGACGCCCAGCATGACAAATGCGCAAAGCGCCGCGTTAATTATATCTAGGCCGACGTTCCGCAGAGGCGTACCAAAAGCAATTTGGCAGCGACATCTTGTTCTTACACGGCGATGAGTGCATGGCGGCATAGCTGGTGTACGTCCCCGAAGCGGTGGTGAATTGGATGCCTTCTGCAGTACGACTCCTCGCAGAGACGTGGAGGGTGAGGTCCCCTTTACGTGTCTCATGGTAAGACATGACAAGAGCGTGCGCTCTTATGGCGGTATCTTCATTTGCTATCGACATATTTTTGGGGTTTCTGTCAGAGCAAGATATACCTCATTGGACTGAGCAAGAATACAAACGCGTACGACGCAAAGGCTTCGCCACAAAAGAGTAGCATTAGTGGGAAGATAATTCGGCAGCCTCTTTACCAGACACTGTCCCCGGCCGGAAGTTTGATATTACCCTCTGAAAACTTGTGTAGTAGTGTGGCTGGGTGGCCGACAGACTGCTAAGCTACGCGTCCTTCCAGGGTGTATAGTTTCCGATACACGTGCGAAACGCCTATAATTATATATATATAGCATAGAAAAACTTTCGAGGAGCCAGAAGAAATAGCTGAGAAAATGGTAGAGCACGATTAAAAACAAAAGATGTTACTGACGTTTCGACTGGAGGACAGTCTTATCTTTAGTACTCAGATGAAGACTGGTCGTCCGCGAAACGTCATAAACCACTGTTTTTGTTTTATATGCATCTACCATTTCTCAAATATATATATATATATATATATGTGTGTGTGTGTTGTGTGTGTGTGTGTGTGTGTGTGTGTGTGTGTGTGTGTGTGTGTGTGTGTGTGGTAAAGAATGGGCCGGATCACGCGGAACGAAGGGAATGCTCTTGGTGCGAATGACAAGAATACATATTTACAGACGTCACAGGACAGAGGTTTTAAAGCAACCATGAAAGGTTATACACGAAACGTTAGAAGAGACACTCAGATAAGGGAAACAACCCAAGTGGCCCGCTCCACTGCCAACAACTAAACAACTATACGGTCCGCGACCATCCCCGCGTAAATGCCCCGACAACAGAACCCGCTCACGGTCGGTCGTATGAGGACGCGGGTGCCGACGTCGCCCTCGTAGCGGTGCTTGCGTCGTCGGGGTTGACTCCGCAGGTTGCGACGCCGGAAAGAATCTCAGCCGAAGCAGTTGAACGCTTGATCCCGCCTCGCGCCCGGTCACGCGCCGTTCGGCACGCCGGAGCCCGGTAGACGATAGTCCGTGCTGGCGACGATGCCCCGGGCCTTGGCGGCGACGCCCGAAACCGTGGCGGAGACTGGCGACGGCCTTGCCTCGCTGTGGCACGTAGACCAGACGTCTTACGCGGGTTCTCACAGTGGCGTGCCCCGTTCGATCCGCCTTCTCTCCTGTCTCAGTCTCGCTCGCTCTCTGCCCGTGCCTCGCTCACACCTCTTCTTCCTCTAACTCATCAGCACCCGCTGGGTCTTGAGCTTCGTCTTTCTAGCCTACAAAGTGGCACCATTCCCCTTCCCGGGTATATTCCATCACATTACCCCCGGCTTAACAAAGTTGTTTGGGGAACAACTATTCTATAGTCCAAAGCCGCGTCCCAAAAAGTCCAACACGTACCCAGACACAGACAAAAACACGCACAGTCCCCACGAAGAAATTGGGTTGAAGCAAAGATGTAGGTCGCTAAGGCAGGCCAAAAGTAATTAGTCAGATGCGACTCAAGTAATCCGCTACTACATTGTCGCTGCCTTTGATATAATCGACAGAGAAGGAATATTCCTGCAAAGCTAAGCTCCAGCGCAAAACTCTGTTGTTTACATGCTTTGCTGATTGCAAATATTGCAAGGGCTGGTGATAACATTGTATATCAAATGGTTTGCCGTACAGGTAAATGTGGAATTTGTGTACAGCCCAAATGAGAGCTAAACACTCCCGTTCAATGGTGGAATAGCGCGTCTCTCGTTGTAAAAGATATATATATATATATATATATAATTATATTATATATATATATATATATATATATATATATATATATATATATATATATATATATATATATATATATATTATATATATATATGCTAGACGGAAATTACTGTGTTTGGGCATGGAGAACATGATGTAAATGTCAGATAGGTGCCATATAAAGGGGCATTTAAGAAAGGTGAATGTATTCCCAGATTACAAACAAGAAATATTTTAAGAAAAGTAGTTACTGCATTAAGCTTGTTTTGACGATTCAGATTTTTTCGCAAAGTAAAAAAATGCCTTTCATGAGTATTTTTTGTTTCCTCTTATGCTTCTCTGCCATTCCGTGACTGCGGCTGGGGTTACACAGTGGAATATCGTGGGGCGGTGTTTATTGAATTCATGGCTCATTCAGTGTGTGCGAGGGTTTAACCCCAGCGCTGAACCATGTTCGTTTCGTACGACATAGGCGCGCTAACGAGATAACAAGTAAATTCGGTCGTATAGGAGTGCAGCTACGAATTTAGGTGCAGGCCATATGGTAACATTGACTGACTGAAATAAATTGCACCATGTTTCTATCGCTCTAAGTTAACGATGCTCATGCTAAGCTTCACGGAACTTGGTACATTGCTCATCTATTTCGAAGCAACCCTACCTCTCGCAGACTCACAGTAGCCGTCACTTTGCACTGTACAACCGCGTGACGCCACTTAACTTCACTTTGATGAAGCAGAACTGTACGTAGGCAATCCTAGTTAGACCAAATTTGTAACGATCCTTTTATCGGTGTAGACGTTTAAAGATTTCCCAAACTCTCTAACGCTTAAATTTGTCAGAGTATAGGATTATTCTACACTTTTTATTTACTCATGCTGTTGGCCAGTGAGGTCGGTACAGGGTGTGGTTACAAAATTCTTGAATAAATTTAGGAGCATAAAACACTTTCATAATCTACCACGCCTGAATTTGCGCACATACTAACCTGCGGCAAAGTATCAAGGAGTGTTGCAGCCTGTAGCCTTTATGTACTTTAACTAAAGCAAATTAGCTATTTTCCTAATGTGCTGAATCCTACGATAGGGTAACAGGTTCAAACCTTGCCACAAGTTCAATTAATAAAGGGAGACAAGTATTATTACGAACTATAAAGCAGCTCCTACATCCAGCGCCACTGCTGTGATGGTCAAATAACTGCTCAATTTACGGCAGGCACCACAGTATTCAAGTGGTGGTGTTTACGGCTCCTGTCCTTAAGTATTTGGTCCCACGCATAACTGAAACAAAGGCATGGTATGCTGGCGCTACCACCTAACATAAAAAACGAATTTCCGCAAATAAGATCGCTTGCAAGGGATATACTATGAACACAACCTTCCTCGGCTTATAAGACTTTCTTTTTCTAAAAAATAAATTATTGTTGTATGACAAACGACGCTGCTGACAGCTTCATCTCGTTTCAACTTCGCTTTAGGCGGGTACCAACGTACGCCAAACTTTGAGTAATGGACACGTTCGAAACACGACGCGTAAGCTTGAAGTAGTGCCGCTGTGCACAACAAACTCAATCGGGAACTTACAAGCTAAAGCTTATGGGCTCCACGGAGCCTATACCCCTGAGCAAAACCACTTTGGGTTGTTGTTAAAAACGGAAGTCCGCCCAGCCTCCGGCAGGAGAGACTATCTTTCGAGGTGTTTTGTTGACAAAATGGGGGCGCGTTTCAATCAAGAATATAAAAGAAACAAGAATAGAATTATGGTCGCAGACATTTTCTATCATTGTTGCTCGTGGTGTCCATGCGTGACGTTTTTCTCCGCAAAAAGGGAAGGAAGCATATGCTTTCGTATGTGAATAATAAATCTGGTGGCTCGCAAATGAAGTGCCTAGAAAATCAATGTCACAAACAATTGCCAAGAAAGCTTTTTGCGATAGAAGCAGTGTTCAAATGTGGCCACGGTGCGAAAAAACACGTACGGAATAGTTTGAACTGCTGGCAGAACATCCCAGTAACTGTTTACCACTTTGAATTCGCTGCTACTTCATTAAAGCTTTAAATTATATTTACGGTATAACCACTACATCTGCATCTCTCGTTAAGCGCAGCTTCGATTTACAGCTTAAATAGAACAATAAAAAGAATACAGGAAATGAAAAGCCGCCATTTGTATGTGGCCCAATATTTTACCCAGCGTATTCTCGAGACTGCAAAGACGTTCGATACAGGCGGGAGCCTTTTTTTTCAGATAGTCAGATTATTGTTTTGCAAATACGTGGCGAAACCCCGGGTAGCACGGCAGCATCGAGGCGGGTGTCCAGAGAGATTCAAGGAACGAAAAAAGCAGCCTTGCATCACAGGCGAACAGGACGATATTCGTACAAATCGGTATCCTTGCCCTAATTTATTACTGTAACCCAACTTATTATTTTCGGTGGTTTTACGGGCCAAAGCTTCGCCTGGGCTATCAAGCCGACCGCAGTGGAGAGGGGTACCCAAGCTTCGCGCCACGTGTCAGTCACAAGGCGCAGAACAAAAACCACCGCGCTGGACAGGGAACTCCCAAACACGAAGCTTTATTGACCTGCGAGTTCAGTAGGCTGGGCACGTGGGGGGATCGCCGAACAAAGCCGTCTGGCTACGGCGCTGTTCAGAGCTGGATTGACAAGATGCGGACCGGCAACAAGGGCGCACTAAGGTATACTCTGTTCAGTACGCGGACTGGAACCCAAGCGAAAGAGCCTGTCCTATCCGTGAGGCCTCTTGGGTGATTCCAAGGATTTTCGTCGAAGCAGTCAGGGATTAGCCTAGAGATAGCGCACCTCAGTTGAGCTGCGGCCACGCGTGGCAGGCTCTGTCTATATATTGAGCCCGTGAAGAATAAATGTGTCGCCGTACACAGCCGACTCGCGCTCCACATTTATCTCCTTTTGACGTTGGTGTGTAACACACTGCACTCTCGATCTCACATACGGGACAAACTACGGCTGCATTTTAACGTCGCTGAACAAACACTTGCACACCGAACACTTCGCTAGAACTGCCGTTGTAATATATATATATAATATATATATATATATATATATATATATATATATATATATTATATATATCTTTCATATTGTATTAGTGGCAGACAATGTTTAAATTGGGTGCAACGCGTAACAAAGTTCAGGTGTCAGGCAAATCCCGAAATTTTAAAGTTACTGGATCTCTAAAAGTTGCCATGAACTGTCTTTCAGTCTTTGTTTCAGAGTGAGTGAAAGGCAGTTAGCTGCGCTACTAAAGCGCACGATAGTGTGGATACTGCCGTGTTCTCCGACGAACTCCAATTGCTGTGGACGACGTGGTAGTTTAGGCGTGCGCAAGTGAAAGAGAAAATCGATACACAATATGTCCGTTAATTATCGAGCCCGCTCCCGCTTTCGGATTGCCTTTGCACGTTACTCTGATGGTGTACACACTTTTTATACGGAGTGGCCTCGTCTGACCAGCGACCTGACTTAGTTCACAATGATTACTTTACGGAGAGTGGTGCCCTTCTGTAATTGATTATTTTGATTTGAATGAATTGATTAATTGATTATTGATTACTGGAATTATTAATTTTAATTGATTAGTTGATTGATTGTTGATGATGATTTTGATTATTGCTGATTATTGATGATTCGACAGATGTGCGTATGGTATGAGAGTAATTGATATGCTTTCTGATGATTGATTGTTATTGCATGATTATATGATGATTATGATATTGGGTTTTGTTTCTACCACGAAGGGTACGTTAGTCGTGGAATCGAGGCCGTTCTATGACCAGACTTCTGACACGCTGTGTGAATTTACTTATTTGCTTCGCACCCAGAAATGCACGAAAATGGGTCTGCAAACAACCTAAGCCACTGCACTCTCGATCTCACATACGGGACAAACTACGGCTGCATTTTAACGTCGCTGAACAAACACTTGCACACCGAACCTTGTAGAATGCGTTGTTATAGATTACATACATATTTATATTAGATATAATGTATACTATATGTATAATATATATATATTAGTATATACAGTCGAATCCACTTATAACGATACCGCTTATAACAATATATCGGTACCGATGGAAAACGATTGCACCGTCCAATTTGTTATGCTTTCTATGGTAAAATAACCGCTTATTACGATGCTCCCAAACCGCGATATCGGATATAGCGATTGAATCCGCTTACCGCGGCGCCCAAAATGCGAGCTGCGGCCGCGGCTGGCGCCGGCACTCGGCGCCGACAGCACGCGACGCGCTTTGCATCCCGTCCACCCCTCAGAAACGTATCGACTGGCCAAGGTAGGAGGAGCAGATTTTCTTCCCGACTCCCCTCCCGGAGCCGCTGCTTTGCCGTCCGCGCGTCCGGCCGAACAACGTTCGGCGGTTCGGCCAGTTCGGCTCGTACTGCTCGCAGCTCGGGAGTTTCCCTCGCCTTTTCTGCGCGCCGAACTGGTGCTTTTTGTTCTAGCATCTCCTCCGTTCAACGTTTCACCAGTTTCACTGCGGATCGGACTGAACGTTCGGACGCCATCGCCGATTCGCCTGCGGCGCTCCGGCGAGCATCTAATTGCCTGGAGCAATTAGATGCTCTGAAAAAGATGTGCGTCAGCTTCGCGTGAAGCAGTCAAGCTGACTGACTATGGCTTTTCTGCAAACGAGTAGTTGCATTACCTCACTTGCAGAGATAAATGTTTTGATCTCTCTTGTGGGTTTTTTTTTCTGACCCGCTTATAACGATTATCGGTTATAACGATGGGATTTTCTTGGCACTTGGATATCGTTATAAGTGGACTAGACTGTATATATATATATATATATATATAATATATATATATATAGCAACAAGTTTTCTGGACGCCGGTAGAATATACACAAAAATGGTTTTGACCACGGGAAAAAGAGGAACAGATATAAGTTTCGGCCGAGGGACCGGCCTTCGTCAATCATGATGGCATTGTCGTACAGCTTATATATGTTTCAAAACTACAAATCAGCTACAGCAATCAATGAGGAATGGGAAGAAAAGGAAAGAGCCAACCAGATACAGGCGCTTGGTCTAAAGCATTACATAGACGCTATGGTGCCCAGAATTATCAATAAAGGTTTTCTGCACGATGTGTGTGCTTATACAAAAGCAAGGTTATCTTTACAGGGTTGTCTTATAAACACCAAGAACAGAGCAACGACCTTAACAGCGATAACATGAACAATTGCCTATGAATATTCAGTCAACAGCAGAACCAGTTTATAACATTACTGCGTGTTCAGGCAGCTTAATTTCCCCGGACTTTCGTTTAAACCAACACTAAGGTGTTAAATTTGTAAATTAGGAATGACTCGCGAACTTCTCTATCATGGTGGGTACGAAAACCAGACTGAAGGATGGTGGCTTTGATATGATCAAAGGAATGGCCTGTAACGTTCACGTGTTTGGATAGCGGAAGTGCGGAAGGAAGGGAGGAGGGAAAACTAACCTCGTGTACGTACAACGCGTCAATGCCTACATTGGAACTTTTAAGTAAACACTACAATATTCTCAAGCAGAGTATCGGCTGCAAGAAATTTTTCCCGAACCGCCACGAGTAGTATACCGCAGAGCTAGAAACCTTCGGATATTTAACTTCATCAAAAACCACACGTGTGGCTCCATCTGGGTGCCATCCTTGCAACAAGCCCCGTTGCAAGGTTTGCGCACACATGACTACTACCCGATCGGTTACCAGTTCACCTCGAAGTACTGCCTAAAAATAAATAGCGATCTTTGTGTGACGTGAAAACGTAATCTATATGTTAGAATGTTCTCTTTGCAACCTGCAATACATTGGTCAAACGGCGCTTCGTTTAGACTGCGTTTCAATAACCACAGGGCACATTCCCTCCCTTCCGCATCTCCGCTATCAAAACACGTGAACGTTACAGGCCATTCCTTTGACATATCAAAGCCACCATCCTTCAGTCTGGTTCGTACCCACCATGATAGAGAAGTTCCGAGTCATTCCTAATTTACAAATTTAAACTTAGTATCTGTTAAACGAAAGTCCGGGGAAATTAAGCTGCCTGAACACGCAGAGTATAACACTATTCTGCTTAACTGATATTCATAGGCAATGTCATGTTACACTGTTAAGGGTGTTGCTCTTCTTGGGTTTTAGAGACACCCTGTAAAGATAGCCTTGCTTTTGTATAAGCACACATCGTGAAAACCTTTATTGATAATCTGGGCACCATAGCGTCTATGTAAGCTTGACAAGCGCCTGTCTCGTTTTGCTTTCCTTTTCCCTTCCCTTCATGCTGTACGATTTGTAGTTAACTATTAAGCTGTACGACAATGCCATCACTGAGACAGGCGGTCCCGGCCGAAATTAAACCTGCCTTTTGATTCCAAGGCTGTCGAACATTTGTATAGCTGAATAACCTCACGAACTTCGAGAACGTATTATATATATAATATAATATATATATATTATATATAATATAATATATATACTATATATATATATATAATATATATATAGATATATATATATATATATAATATATATATAAATTAATATATTATATATTATATCATTACTGCTTTCTCTGGGTGGCAGACAATGTTTAAACTTGGGTGCAAACGCGTAACAAAATTCAGGTGTCAGACAAATCCTCAAAATTGGAAAGTTACTGGATCTCTAAAAGTTGCCATGAACTGTCTTTCAGTCTTTGTTTCAGAGTGAGTGAAAGGCAGTTAGCTGCGCTACTAAAGCGCACGATAGTGTGGATACTGTCGTGTTCTCCGACGAACTTCGATTGCTGTGGACGACGTGGTAGTTTTGGCATGCGCAAGTGAAAGAGAAAATCGATACACAGATAGTCGTCCGTTAATTTATCGAGCCCGGTCCCGCTTTCGGATTGCCTTTGCACGTTACTCTGACGGTGTACACACTTTTTATACGAGTAGCCTCGTCTGACCAGCGACCTGACTTAGTTCACAATGATTACTTTTACGGAGAGTGGTGCCCTTCTGTATTGATTGATTGATTGGTTGAATATTGAAGAAATTTATTAATTGAATTATTGATTACATGGAATTATAATTGAATAATTGATTAGTTGATTGATTGATTGATGATGAATTGAAATTGATAATGATTGAGACTGATTGATTGATTGATTGATTGATTGATGTTATTGATTGATTTTGTTGATTTGATTGATTGATTGATGATTGATTTTGATTGATTTTATTTGATTATTTGATTGTAGGGTTTAACGCGCTAACGCAACGCAGGCGATGAGGCGCGCTGTAGGGGAGGGTTCCAGATTAATTTCGACCATTTGGGGATGTTTAACGCGCGCCGAAATCTCGTACACGCGGGCTTTTTTGCTTTTCGCCTCCATCAGAAACGGGCCGCCACGGACGGGAATCGAACCCGCGACCTCGTTCTCAGAAGCGCAACGCCTTAGCCACTGAGCCACCGCGGCGGTTGCCCTTCTGTATTGATTTGCGTTACGAAAACTACTCCACAAACGAAATAGCACGAAAAATTGTGTTCTGGCACAAACATTCGTTAAGCCACTCGTACCGTTTCGGCAATCAGTCTTTGTCCTCCATAAAAATATATTATCAATAAATAACGTGGCAGGAATCTCCATACCCACAAATATATAATACGCTCGACCGTGATAAGGCGCGCACGAAATCACTGAGGCCCTTTAAAAGGAAATCCGGCCTCCCATTGCGTTTTTAACGTTGTTAGATGAACATACGCGACGAATATATTCGATTAGAAATCAACTGATGTTACGGTGTTTTTTATGACCCTTCAACAACGAAGGTAATTAAGGGGTCCAGAATAGATTGATGGCCAAAGGCCTTCTTCAATTGAGCCACATGAGTCCTCATTCTGCGGTCCAAGACAAGTAATCCTTAACTTGAAACAGTGACCAAGGACGCAAGGACCTGCAAATCTAATATGAAATCAGTAGCCAGAAAATTTGGATACTCCAGAATCAAGAATTTAAAATTGGTAAGAATTATTTCCGAAACAACGATGCAAAATTTTAAGTCCTGTTCTGGGTGACAACTCGAAAATTACTTATTATCCTCCCGAAACGCAAGCCTTGGAAATTACACCCTTTAAACCCGAAAACACCGTTATAGCAGGCTTGACTGGAAGGGAAACTCACCTCGGGCTATAATACGACACTTTCATCGAGCCTTTGGGAGAATCTTCAGATTCTCAGGCTTGTTGGAACCGGACCTCAAAAAGCTAGCACTCGTTCTTGGCCGCGCTATATAACCTTAGTCAACAATAACTTTAACACTTCTTGATGACGCTCCCTGTTTAAAGGTTGTGTCTTGCTTATCAATGAATTACATTCACCGGGTGAATTATTAAGTTGTTTATGTTCGTTTTCTGCGAGATTTAGGTCTCGCCCAAACCCCCCCGCGCAGAATGTCGAGCAAAAAACATGTTTCCATAGTCAATCAACTTTACAAAACAAATTTGCTCCCTCACCTTTGTTTTTCTCCAGATGCATCAGTTAATCTTATGGAGAATTTTCTCCATAGCATGGGAATAATTTAAAACATGGTTTCATGGAAGGATACGGTACTTATTTGATTTCTCCCTAACTTTTACGTAAACACTACAATATTCTCAAGCAGAGTGATCGGCTGCAAGAAATTTTTCCCGAACCGCCACGAGTAGTATACCGCAGAGCTAGAAACCTTCGGATATCTTAACTTCATCAAAAACCACACGTGTGGCTCCATCTGGGTGCCATCCTTGCAACAAGCCCCGTTGCAAGGTTTGCGCACACATGACTACTACCCGATCAGTTACCAGTTCAGCCTCGAAGTACTGCCTAAAAATAAATAGCGATCTTTGCTGTGACAGTGAAAACGTAATCTATATGTTAGAATGTTCTCTTTGCAACCTGCAATACATTGGTCAAACGGCGCTATCGTTTAGACTGCGTTTCAATAACCACAGGGCACATGTAACCTCCCTTCCGCATCTTCCGCTATCAAAACACGTGAACGTTACAGGCCATTCCTTTGATCATATCAAAGCCACCATCCTTCAGTCTGGTTTTCGTACCCACCATGATAGAGAAGTTCGCGAGTCATTCCTAATTTACAAATTTAACACCTTAGTATCTGGTTTAAACGAAAGTCCGGGGAAATTAAGCTGCCTGAACACGCAGTAATGTTATAACACTGAGTTCTGCTGTTGAACTGAATATTCATAGGCAATTGTCATGTTATCACTGTTAAGGGTCGTTGCTCTGTTCTTGGTGTTTATAGAGACAACCCTGTAAAGATAGCCTTGCTTTTGTATAAGCACACACTCGTGCAAAAACCTTTATTGATAATTCTGGGCACCATAGCGTCTATGTAATGCTTTAGACAAGCGCCTGTATCTCGTGTTTGCCTCTTTCCTTTTCTTCCTTTCCCTCATTCGACTGCTGTAGCTGATTTGTAGTTTTGAAACATATATAAGCTGTACGACAATGCCATCACTGTATCTGACGAAGGCCGGTCCTCGGCCGAAACGTTATTAAATCTGTTTCTCTTTTTTTACCGTGGTCGAAACCATTTTTGTATATATATATATAATATATAAATATATATATATAGATATAGATATATATATATATATATATAGTATAGATATATATATATATAATATATATATATATATATAATATATATATATATATATATATATATATATATATATATATATATATACATTATACTCACTACTGCTTCTTTTGAGTGGCAGACAATGTTTAAATTTGGGTGCAAGCGCGTAACAAAGTTCAGGTGTCAGGCAAATCCCGTAAATTTTAAAGTTACTGGATCTTTAAAAGCTGCCATGAACTGTCTTTCAGTCTTTGTTTCAGAGTGAGTGAAATGCAATTAGCTGCGCTACTAAAGCGCACGATAGTGTGGATACTGTGGTGTTCTCCGACGAACTTCGATTGCTGTGGACGACGTGGTAGTTTTGGCATGCGCAAGTGAAAGAGAAAATCGATACACAGATAGTCGTCCGTTAATTCATCGAGCCCGCTCCCGCTTTCGGATTGCCTTTGCACGTTACTGTGATGGTGTACACACTTTTTATACTGGTAGCCTTGTCTGACCAGCGACCTGACTTAGTTTACAATGATTACTTTACGGAGAGTGGTGCCCTCCTGTATTGATTGATTGATTGGTTGAATAATTGAATAGAAGAATTGATTAATTGAATTATTGATTACATGGGAATTTATTAATTGGATAATTGATTAGTTGATTGATTGATTGATTGATTGATTGATTAGTGATTGATTGATTGATTGATGATTGATTGATTGATGATGATTGATTGATTGATTGATTGATTGATTGATTGATTGATTGATTTGATTGATTGATTGATTGATTGATTGTAGGGTTTAACACGCTGACGCAACGCAGGAGATGAGGCGCGCCGTAGGGGAGGGTTCCAGATTAAATTAATTTCGACCACTTGGGGATCTTTAACGCGCACCGAAGACTCGTACACGCGGGACTTTTTGCTTTTCGCCTCCATCAGAAACGTGACCGCCACGGATGGGAATCGAACCCGCGACCTCGTTCTCAGAAGCGCAACGCCTTAGTCACTGAGCCACCGCGGCGGTTGCCCTTCTGTATTGATTTGCGTACGAAAACTACTCCACAAAACGAAATAGCACGAAAAATTGTGTTCTGGCACAAACATTCGTTAAGCCCACTCGTACCGTTTCGGCAATCAGTCTTTGTCCTCCATAAAAATATATTATCAATAAATAACGTGGCAGGAATCTCCATACCCACAAATATATAATCGACGACCGTATATGTATATATATGTGCACCGCACGTGTTATGCGGAGATGTGGGTTCGACTTCCGCTCCGAAGAAAAACGGCGGATTTTTTCTCGACTTATATTTTTGCTTATTCATCACTGTATCAAAGAAACATGACAAACACAGGTCATTCGGCACTATTAAATATTTTAGAAACAGCCGAATAGCACTGGCAATGACCGACTGCAACCTTGATATGTGGTGCTTACCGAGTCCCTCGTCTCGTATCTTTCTGTTCTGCTACATGCATTACGAGGGCTCTGGTTCCAGCAGTTAGGATATGCCAATTGCTAACCCCGACCTCCGACCACGTCTTACGTGGCGGCCGCTGGAAAAAAGACGTTCTACGTCTCCCGCGGTGGTCGAGGGGCGGCGCTAGTTGACCGTCCTCAGAGCACTTGTAAATATAAACCCCCGCGGTTAAGTCGAGAGAGGAGCCGTTTCGGGATAGCATAATTGGTCAGTGCACCGCACGCGTTATGCGGAGATGTGGGTTCGACTCCCACTCCCGGAAAAACGGCGGATTTTTTCTCGGCCTATATTTTCGCTTATTTATCACTGTATCGGATAAATTATCGGATAAATGGTTAAGCCCCTCTGCTTTGCAGACAGACAGACAGACCAAAATTCCTGCGTTTAAGTAGCCCCAGAAAGACTATCATTTTTTAAAAACTAATACGTTTTCACATCGACTGGTTGATTGATCGAAGAGCTCTGACAAGATCTCTGAACGCACGGCGCGTGCGTGGAACCGCACTTCCATTGTGTCAAATGGGTTACTTGAAAATGAGGAAAAACGTATGGTTCTACATACGACAACGCACGCATCGATTATGAAGGAGTGCAATAGTATACCTCCAACTCATGGATCATGTATCGGTATACATTTAGATCATTCATCAATGTGTTTTCTTAACGCACGCATCGATTATGAAGGAGTGCAATAGTATACCTCAAACTCATGGATCATGTATCGGTATACACTTAGATCATTCATCAATGTGTTTTCTTAGTGCGCGACAAATTGTCGCTTGGTTTCGCTTTTCATTTGCCATTTGGACCTCTGAAAGTTTGATGATCGATTGCACGCATTTTCATGGAAGGTTGGACGCACTTTTAGCTTTCGCGCTCCTCTCACCTTTCTTTACGAATTGATGGTAAATTTTCTCGAGCCTGTAGGTTAACAATCAATTCAGAACTGTCTGAGGCTTGTATATGTGCCTGTTCTATGCCTTAGAACTTCCTAAGGCTGCATGGGCGCCAAGTAATATTGACCTCTATGAACCGCGCCATTACTCCCAGTATTTTGTACATATGTGTTGCGTCTTCAGCATAACTGATATAAAACGAGACATATATAGCGCTGGTGTTTTTAGCAGCACGACAAACTTCTCCAACGCAACAAGCAACGTAAACAAAAATCTGGTAACCAGAAAAAAAAAACGAAGCGGGGAAAGCGATGGAAATGCGACGTTCCTGCAAAGTAAGCTGGTAGTAGTTATCGCCACGCTTTTGCCTTCAAATCCCAAAAGCAGACTGAAGCAGCCCGAGGAATTCATATTTAGCAATCTCGTTCGAATGCCCGTGATCATTCAAGGGCATTTTATTGTTCTCACGTATCCGAGCACACAGTTTTTTGCGGGCAACTTGAGGAGTTACTCTAAAACTATGATCCAACCCATAGTGGTACCCTTACTCGTATATTGGCTATAGGAACAGCGAGACTGCTTGCTCTACGCTGAGCAGGCGCAAATTCCCTTCGGGCTACGTCTTTTCTGGCGCAGATCCCTGCCGTGAGCCTAAATCTTTATTTGGCGGCAATCGCTTGGGGCATGAAACCGTGTTGGCGCGGCTGAAAGCAATAACCACAATTTATCCGTTAGCTGCGCCATCTTCCAACCGAGTTGCTATTCCGCAATCTACGTCCCTGCCATTGCCAGCCGGTTTATCTTACTTTGAGGTTCTCTCCCACTTCGCAGTCTGGAAAAGAAAGACCCGCGGCTAGTGCTGTCTCATTGCAGGTTTCCCATTTTTCGTGCCGTAGCACAGAAGTGCGGATGTAAACTGTGTTGCATGGACAACCGGTTCACACCACGTCTCTTGCAGAATCACAAGTGGATCTGCCGAACTATGTTTCGCTTTGTGCAGCATAGCAGCTGCAACAGCATCGAGCTTCAAAGCGAAGGTACAAAGTGATAATGCCATCACTTCAAGGACACTCAATCTAACGTCAACCTTAGTTTTGTAGATGTGATGTTATTCCATGTTCGCGTGATGACAATTATTTTTCAAGTGGCGCTTCAAATGACGATTCGAACGGGCGTTGAGGGTATGCTAAAAGCCCTACAGTAAAGCCCACTTTAAGAAGCTCTGATCATTATGACCTGAATGCACGCTTGCAGATCTATGGTTAGGCCGCGGGTGATTCGTTTGCCCGAAGAGAAGGCGGTTATACGGGCACACGCTCACGAGCGGAATTGTGAGCGTTCTCGTGAACGTCGTACGGACCCCGAAGTTCGTCAGGTGGAAGTGGAGGCCTTAGTTGTCGTGCAAGGCGTGTTCTACCTGTTAAGTTGGAAGTGAACGGATGTTTCTTTGTTCACACAACTTACAATACAATAACCTGTTAGCAGACAGTTATATGTTCCCCTGAGCTAGCCCTAACAGCGGAGCTGTGCAAGCCGTCTTCTGTCCGTGCCGATCGTTAACAGGAAATTCCGCTCGGCGAACTGAAGACGGGGAAATGCTAGGCAAAGAACTGCGAGGGAAAGTGGCGACGAGGCAAGGACTCCCACGAGCAGGTGTTGCGAGTGCGCGCCTAAAGCGAAGAATGGGAATAAGGAGGTCCCGGGGATCGAATCCAGGACCTTACGCCGTCCAACCGGAACCTAACCACGCGGCCACCACATCACCCCAAGGGTGCGCGGTTAGACGTGGCGGGAAACAATAACGTCGTGCAGCCAATTGGCAAGAAAAAAGCGCCTCCCGTAGTCGTAATCGAACCTGGGTCTTTTGCGCTATCGTTATGAAGCAGGCGTCAATCGATTGCGCTATCATCGCATTTGGGGCGCACAGCATCTCATTTGGGTTCGCAGAGCAAGCGTTGGCTGTGAGAATTTGGCCGTTTGGATTTTGAACTTAACGCGGGTGGATTGGAATTCGCTTTAACTCTGTTTGCAAAGAGAAAAGCCAAGTTAAAGGTAGTAAAGGCCACTAGCTCAACAGTTCGCTAGGTCTTCGCATCTCAATTGGGAAAGTGGCTGAATTTTTTTTTGTGCATTGGCGCAGATGACGATACAAAATGGTTTGGTAGAATGTGCTTTATCTGAGGCAACTTTTCGACCCACTTTTCAAAAAAATCTTGCATAGCCGCCAAGCTTTGGTAGACAGGTGTTTCTTCCCCCGCTACCCGAGAGTACTTGCAGGCACACAGTCGCTTCGTGTAGAAACTGCACATTTGCCTGTAATTATTCAGGGACTGCGCACGTGCATTGTTAGCTCCGAAGCGGCCATAAAAATTGTAAGGGGTGGGTGTGTCGCCATATGAGTAAGCAAGGACGCCATCCAATGCAACTAATCATGCAGCCCGTCATGGGTGAATCATTGGGAATGCGTTTGAAAGTTCAAAAAATAATTTATTCAGATCGTTGCTGAAAGGCAGCCTGCACAAAATTTAATGCACTCCTCAAAGCTTCATTTTGCACAAGGATTCAACGACTCACGGATTTTGTCAGCCGTTTCTGCATGTCACAAGGCAGACGATAGAATCTGCATAGCAGCAGTTTGACAAGCCCGTCAGCCCAATTCCGGCGCTGAGCAGCAGACGGCAATATACGCACTGTACAGTATCTGCAGCATTCAACATACAACACAGCAAACCATGGTAATCCTAAAACGAGCCCTGCGCTACATTCTTCGTCAGCCACCAGCCGAATGGGCTATATTCACGGACTCGAAGGCGGCGTTGCAAACCTTACGGCGTGCCAGCTGCTTCAGCCTTCACGAGCATGTATCCAGTGACGTCACGTACCTGCACCATCTCGCCTACGTCGCCGGTCACCGAGTGACCCTACAATGGATACCTGCACATCGCGGCATTCTCGGCAACGAGAAAGCGGATGAGGCAGCTCGCAGAGGCCTACAGCTGCGAAATGTAACAAAGATTTTTTTCACAAAACACGAGGCCGCGGCGCTAGCGAAGGAGCTTGCCTTGAAGGAGCGAAACCGCCTCTGGTCTTGTCCTGAAACTCGGCACCCTTTCCTGTACCATATAGACCCTGGACTCAGAATGAGGCTACCAGAGCGGATTCCACGTAAGCTTGAAACCCTTTACCACCGGTTGCGTCTCAACACAGCTGCTCACAAACTCTTACCGCCATCGCCTCGGTCTAACTGCAAACCCCTATTGTGATAATTGTGGATTGCCCGAAACAGTAGAGCACGTCCTTCTAGAGTGTCCGGCATACATACAAGAAAGAAATCACCTCGCAGGAAAAGATTGAGTGCCTCAACAACGCATCTATATCTTTGAAAGGTCTCCTTGGACCCTGGCCCTCTCCATCATCCCAGAGAAAATTGTTGGTTGCTTTATTTGACTATTTACACGGAATCGGCCTCGCACAGGACAATTTAGAACTTTACGTGTGAGATCGTGTGGACTTTTAAGAAACCACGCAAAGCCTCGTGTTCACTTTCCTTTTAATATCTTTCTTTTCCCCTCTTTCTTCTGCCCTACTTCATTTAGGGCCTTTACTCCTTTCTCCCCATCCCCGCAGAGTAGCATGCACGCGGGATCATGCCGGCAAACCTTTCTGCTTTCATCTAATAAAGAGCTCTCTCTCTCTCTCCTATCACAGTAACAATATGCCAAAAATACATGCGAAATAACCGCTAAAAAAGAAGCAAAGATTGCACTCTAAAAATGTGGTTGCCCAACATAAAAACATGTCTGTGAAAAAGAAAAGAATGGATAAATATTGCGGAAGCACATATTAAAACCAACTCCTCTTTAAACAAGTACTATGAGTCTACAAAGATGCACAGGTAAAGAAAAACGCGACAAAAAAAGACTACATATGTGAACTACGTCGTACACCAGCAAACAAGCCCTTCAAGAAAACTGAAAACATCCTTCAACGTATTACCGACACTGAGATACATAATGCACTACAAAGTTATGCGTAAAAAATATTCATTTAAGGGCTGAAGAATCGAAAAGTTGGTAAGAAAAGAAGAGAAAAAAGAAAACCACTAAGGCACTGTTTTACAAGGCTGCGTTGAAACGTACAAGATTCCTATTACTGTAGAACATAGGGAGTAAGATCGAAAGCCAGCTCCTGGCTTGCAATACAACTGCTAACTAGTATCGATTTTTTGCAGTCTCCTAAGCAAGGTTGTGTGACGGTGCTGTGCCAGTGAAGAAAACCCTGCGTTACTTAGCATCAGGCAGCAGGGTGTTCTTGAAGTGGAAACAGCCTATTTATTGCGCCGCAAGGGACACAACAAATGTAAGCTTTCGCTCACTAACAAATCCAGAGCTCTCGAGCGCACACAGTGGCAATCTAAATTCCTGTTGGAATCCGAGGATTTCGCTTGAGTGTAACACACCTCCCTGCGCTTCCATGGGGTAGTCCTCCACCCTGGGGTAATCCGGGTGCCTCACGAAGACGAGGACTCGCTGCGGCGTGGTTCCCGTCCTTCGCACAGTTGTTCCCCACTTGAGAAATACCGACAGAAAGCGGCACACGAAAGTACCATTGCCGATCGCCAAGTGCAGATACCTCTCGCGGCGGTACCATCGGGTAAAGCCGACCACCTTTCCAAAAAACTCAAGCACGTCGTCGATATTTGTAACAGTTATGATATACCCATCTTCATTAACATCCCACTTTCCCAATGCAGGCGACATGTCGAACTGCGTTCCAAAATTAGAGTCGGAAAAAGTCGTTTTATAATCGAGCACAGATCGATCCAGACTCTTATCAACACTCTGACGCAGCAAGTGCATGAAAGACTGCGACTCGCTGCCCATCAATTCGAGCTTTCGAAGAATGTGCCTCTTTTCCAGCTTCCAAGGCATCTCTCCCTCAGCAGAGGTTCCTTCGACCCTCTCAGCATTCTGTTTCAGGCGATTGCAAATCACTCGCTGGTTACTTTTAAGCTCTTGAGTAAACGTCGCCGAGAGCTGACGTATGGCCTGGGTGACGTGACCGCGTATCCTGTTCTCGCTCTCGATGAACTCCAGGACATGTGCCTCTAATCGGGCGCCTTGGTCCCTCGCGTGTTCCAAAAGTTCGTTAATTTGGCTCTGGAGCGCAGGCAGCCTGTCCTGGTAGGGGTCCCGAATGAGTGCCTTCAACTCTTCCAAGCACGTGCGCATGTCCTGGGCGTTGACCCCCTGCTCTGGTGTGGCGGTTGCGGTCGCCGACCCGATGGCCTCACGGCTGCATCCGGACCTGCAGTGCCTTGGCAGGTCTTTCTGCAGGACCTGGTCATTGCAGCGCGGACAAGACACGGCGTGAAAGGTGCACTGCTGCTCGTAGTGTGTCAGAACTTCTTGGAGCGTCCCAACGAAGCTGCACCCGTGAGCTTCGTTCCAGCAGCAGGCCTGGAGAAGGGAAACAAAAACGCCCGCGCAGAGTGAGCACGCAAGTTATTTTGCGCCTTTCTCTATTTTTCAAAGTTATGACTTCAGCAACAAAGCCGGTGACGTTCAAGCTAGACATATTATATCTGGCAATCAGAGAACGCACGCGAAATTAACAATATAAAGCACGCGTTGACACCAGGGCAAGGCCGCACTCAGTCTGGCACTGTGTAAGACGATTTTATATCTTTTGTGAGAAATTGTTCCGGCATGCCAGTTTTTCAAGAAGCTGGCCCAAAGATTGCGCACTCTAAAGAGAACAAATGAGACTGGAGTAACTTTGTCTGCAAGCCTTGCAAACTGACAAAAACCGCTGATAGAGAGGGTGGCTCTACGCTTTAGCTCCATTCGTGGGAGCTTAAGTGAAGAAAGGGAAGCCCCTCAAACAAAATACCAAGCAGCGGCCTAAACGAATGGGGCGTGCTGCCGAACACGCAGCCAGTTTAAGCCTTCTCCCGGCAGCGGTTCCCATTACAGCATACATAGC
Organism: Haemaphysalis longicornis; assembly: GCA_013339765.2. Lineage (NCBI taxonomy): Eukaryota > Metazoa > Arthropoda > Arachnida > Ixodida > Ixodidae > Haemaphysalis > Haemaphysalis longicornis. Next base: position 37,394,885 of record CM023457.1, on the reverse strand, counting down.
TATAGCTGTCCATTGGAGAGCTGAGATAGAAATGATAGCACGTACTAATGCCAGTTAAGGGTTGCCGTGACCAGCGTTGCAAATCAAACCGCGCCGCCGTGATCTCGAATACATTTACAACCAGCCAGAACAAGACACGGATGAAAAAAGATGAATACAAGACGGCCGCAAGGCTTCGTCCTGTGTGCGTTTTTTTCTCTCCCGTGTCTTGCTTTGGCTGGTAGCATGCATTCAACTCAAAACGAACCACCCAAATGTCAGCCTTATCTCTTATAGGGACCTTGAATTGCACACCTCCTATCAATTAAGTTCCACATGTGCGTAACAGCACAGCCACTTGAAATTTCAGTCAGACGATAGCGCGTCGGTGCCTGCAATCAAACAGGCGGGTGTATAGTTAAGATCAGCGGGACTCATAGTGAGCATCAGTCTTGGAAGGAGTGACAAAAGGTTGGGCAAAATTGCTTCCCTCATTCCCGCCTTTTTCCCATAATATCCCGATGCATCAAGTTCCCGTTCCCAGCAACCCACCCTATCCGGCTTTTTCCTAGGGGACAAGAGGGGTCCCCCCGGGCTCGTCCCCCTGGGGGGTCGCAAGAAAGTCTTCCCGTTAATTTCTCTCCACCTTCGTGTGGACAAAGGCGGCACGCTATCGCATGCCGAGGCGTCTACTGGCGCTAAAAGGAGGAAAGGCACAGGTTAAAGGACAAAGATATTTTTTTTAATCTGCAGAAATTTAGAGAATTGTCTACTAATGCATAGCATTCACATGCCGCTTATCTAAGCTGTGAGTTCTTTACAGCCAAATATGGCTACGAGTTGCAAAAGAGGCTGGATTATTTATTCTTTTATATTTTCTTTTTGTATTCTTCTCGCACTGATGTAAATCTATACCATTCAAGCGTCGAACTGGCTTCACTTTTTTATTTGTTTTTTTTTTCGAATTGCCTTTACTTCTTCATTTGTTTTTTGTTTTTTTGAAGATGCAGGGCGTACTGGAGATTCGGTCCGCTTACGCTGTACATTTTCATTCGATTATTTTTATGCTATGTTTTTTTTTCGAAATTTTGTCCTGGCAATTATCTACATGTGCGCTGTATTGGTGAAGGGAATTTTGTAGCTCACCAGTTCGCTCCATCGACTAGGCCTTGTACCAGGTGGGGCGACTGTGCTTGCTACCGCGGCTTAAAATGGGGAGTGCACTGCGCCGACAAGTGTCCCATGACCAGAATGGCCCACCCGCCAAAACCGACGCAGATATGGCCACTGCGCCGATAACAAGTCATTGATAGGCAAGCTTCATGTTCCCAGCGCGGGGAGCTCCCATCAGGAATTGCACCCGCTGTCAACGAATAAAGGTGCTACTTCCACCAAATTTGCGTTGTTGCGTAAACGCTGGGCGTTTCACGTTTCGCCATTTTCGGTATTTTTATTCGTATTTTGAGTGTTCTTTTGCGGACATCCATTATTTATGGTAGTATCTACTATCACGGCCACCGTGAGAATTACCGTCAGAAATTTCTCATGGCAGTCGCCTCTGATTGGCTAAACACGGCCACCCGAAGAAACAAATATTCCCTAAAATCTTCGCTCTGCAGCTACTCCTGTGGCGCTGTGGTATAGCCCTTCTTTTTGAACACGAAGGTTCAGGTTCGAGTCCGGCATTCGTGAATTTCTTTCTTTTTTAACCTTTCGGAATTTTGGAAGCTTTCGCTCATCGTAATTTTGCTTTTTTTTATTCCGATTATTACTATATCAAGAGATCGACGCACACGGCTTCTAAAATGCGTAGGATTAGACCTAATATAGGTTGCCTTCTGTCGTTCGGCTTGGTTAGCTTAGGTTTGTTGCAGTTGGGTTGGTTTGGGTAGGTTGTGATACGTTCGGTTAATTTAGGTTAGGTTCGCTGAGGTTAGGTTAGATGACGTTAGGTTACGTTGGGAGGTAATATTATTCAGTGATTTCTACGCCAGCCACCCTTAAGAAACTGCCGTGAAAATTTCCCGGAGGTTATTCTCGCGGCTGCCGTGAGACCAAACGCAGCCATCATTGATTCTTCGGTTTTGTGGGGAGATGTATAGGATACATATTTTGAATCGTGTCATATTTTTGTGTAACTTTTATTGCTCTATTTTTCTTATTTCTTGGTTTTGCAAAATTCGGTCCGAGCAATTACCTCCCTTCATGCTATTATAACGATTAAACGTGTTAGTTTCGCCAAACCTGCCTTTTTGTAGGAAAGCGGGGCCTTACACGGTCCTGGCTGTGGGAGTACTTTGCAAGGAACGATACGCACTAAAAATTGGCGTAGTTAACGAGACTCAGCAGCGCAATGCCTTAGCCACTCAGCCATCGCGGCGGTTAACGGACTAATCTGAACCTGGGCTTTACTTGAGTGTGCGAAAACATTTAGGCCATCGGTGGATCTTTTACGGGCGTGGAAGTTGTGAGATATTTCCGTTTTCGTTTTTCGCTTCGTTTTTAAGCTCTCGCCGCGGCAGCGACCAAGCCCGCGTTCTTGGCCAACACGCCGGTAGGCATTTCAGCTTCCATGCGTCGATGACATTTGCTTTGAAAAACACACGGAAGGGCAAGTAAACCACCGCAAAACCTTCCTTGTATAGGTTCTATAATCGATCTCCACTATCAAATTCACGAACTTCCGCACGACCGCTGTTTAAAACGAACAAGACAGCTGCCCTTTAATTGCGGCACCAGGTGTTCAATTTCGTCGCGCAAAAAACGCTCCCTATAGAAAACACTGCACAATGTAAGCTCACCAGCAGGTTTTCCGCAGCGTTTGCTGGTAACTGTATCCTCTGGCACTCCGCAGAGATGAATCGCTTATCATCCAGAGGGCAGGAGCCTCCTTCTTCAACACTGTGGTTCACGCATGATTCGCACAAGGTGTGGAAGCAAGGTAGAAAGAACGTCGTCCTTGAAATGACCCGGCACAAACTGCAGGTAAGTTGAGGTGGCACCGGTGAGGCGAATTTTGTAGCTCGCCAGTTCGCTCCATCGACTAAGCCTTGCACCAGGTGCCGCGCCTGTTGTCCCAAGTCAGGCATGCCACAAGTCTTTTCCCGACGTCGACGCTCCGAAGTGCTAGCTACCGCCGCGTGGAATGTTGAGTGCACTGCGCCGACAAGTGTTCCTTTACCGGAACGGCCCGGCCACCAAACGGGACGCAGATACGGCGACTGCGCCGATAACAAGAGATTGATAGGCACGTTCCATGTTCGCAGCGCGGGGGAGCGGCCTGTCAGGAAGAACCCGCTGTCAAGGCGTGCATTCTGAACGCGAAACTCATGCTGCACTTAGTGGATAAGCGATGTTTCATCGCTGTCGCTCTCGTGAACCCGTTGTTTCTTTCTAAAGTGTTGTAAGCAGCAATTTTTCATTTATCCAAATGCATGTGCTAAGGGAAGTTGCGTTTTTCCTCCACCCCTCCCGGTGCAAACACTGGAAGCGTCTGGCGATCTGGTTATCACTGGGCTCGTGTGCAACGCATCGTTCGTTGCCATTTATCGTAGCAAACATTGAACACTCGGTCGTTCTTATCCCGCTGAGGCTGTACACGCAGCAACAGGCCGATACGTCTTATCTCAGCGTCTATCATGCAGAACTTTCGAAACGCACCACTTCTGTAGCAGATAAACTAGACTGAATAAAAGAAGCCGCGTTCTTAGGAGAAAAATGCTTGAAACGCGAAGCTTTTTTTAATGCAACCTGAGTCAAAGTCAAAGTATAAAATCCAATTGCTGTTTAAACCGTGTCAGAATTACGCAACCGGATAGACGTCGGTATCGTATCGCGATGAACCCACGGTCCATGCCAACCACGGGAAGTGTATTTTCTTTTCTTGAGGCGCTTGAGGTGCATTCGCTTATCACCATTGTTTTGTGAAACCAATTGTGCAAAGTTGACTTTCTTGCAGCCCGTTTTACTCGTATGGACGGCGCCGTCAATAAGGCATACTAATATTCGCTTTAGTGTTAGAAAATGTTTCTTCCAACATTTCTGCTTCTGGGAGGCGCTATAATCGAGAACCTCACCAATCCAGCTTGCTTTAACACCTATCTACTAGCGAGGATTGCTCGGCAAATTCTTCCCCTCCCTTCTGAACTCGCGAAGGGAATTTAGTGATGACTATTTGCAGGGACTGGTATTTGTGACAATTCCTTGAGTGGAGGAATATTTCGGTCCTACAATCTTCGCCTCCACCAGTTGGTTATTTGAACCCGCAAAAATGATTGATTGGGTTGTTTGATTGTTGGGTTTAACGTGCCGACGCAACGCAGGCGATGAGGCGCGCCGTAGTGGAGGGCTCTTCCTGATTTATTTTGACCACCTGGGAATCTTTAAGGTGCCCCGAAATGTCGAACACACGGACATTTTTGCTTTTCGCCTCCATTAGAAAAGCGGCCTCCGCGGCCGGGAATCGAACCCGCATCCTCGTGCTCATAAACAATGATTACATTGGTGCAAACTCGGTGTGCTAAAACACTGTTCTCGCATTCAACAAATGGTTTTCGTAATTTCACTCACTGTTATCAGCGACAATTCCTCGGCATTTTGTGGACGTAGCCCAGCTGTTGCTCCCACTCCTTGAAACTGTGGAACAAAAATCTCATTTTATAATTTTGATAATATGTATACTTTAAACTTTTATTTATGTTCCTTATACATTTTGAAAATTTGTAATGTATTTATACTCCTAATTTTATTGATGCTCATTAAACAAAAAAAATCATTATTTCCATGGGCTTCATTACTTCGCGCTGCAAACAAATAATTTCCCACGTAGTCTCTGTTTATTGTTATTGTAAGCAACATTCCTCTGTTTATTGTAAGCAACATTCCTTTATTTTTAAAACGGCTATTTTGCGATTCTGAAGTCTGTATTCCCGACCGGGGCGGCCGCTTTTCTGATGAAGGCGAAAAGCGAAAACGCCCGTGTGTTCGATATTTCGGCTCACGTTAAAGGTCCCCAATTGGCCAAAATTAATCCGGAGTCCTCCACTACGGCGCGCCTCATCGCCTGTGAAGCGTCTGTGCGTTAAACCTCAGAATCAATGAACTAATCTGAAGTACGAAAAGCCGTTCAGGCATGCAAAATGTTTTGGACTGTTTCACCTTTAATTTTCATCGCCAATAAAATTTTTCGAAGGTAAAACAAGAAAGGTAAGGTGGCAAGTCGTTTTTGCGTCCATGCTTCCTCCGTTTGGTGCTGGTTTTCTATTGGTTCGCTGGACACGTGAGTACTGTGAAAACACCGCTACACTTGAGCGTTAACCTCAAGGTACACCACGCAGCAATCATTATACGGTAGCCAATGCAAGTAATTGCATTATGTGACGACAACTGGTCTAACTATTCAAACGTGCCCCAAAAAGAATAAGCGTTATCTCGAAAACGTTCTTCATATCTCCGCATTGAAACGAATCAAACAATCGTCGTTCACCGTTTCTTCATCTCATCCACTTTCCCAATATGTATTCTTGTCATTTCTTTCCAGAAGAATAAGATTTTACGCACGTATAATTTTTAACGGAAATGTGCTGAAGAAGATGAGCATTTTCGTAGCGTTACGTCGGCACAAAGATATTTCATTTCGCCGACAAAACTCTTTGGCAATTTTTTCTTCCTTTTAATGGCTCATTGTTCGAAGACACGAATAAATTGTGCTAGCAATGCAAGCACGCGATGGTGAGAGGGCAAGCCTGGCTTTTGTGAAAAAATACCGGTCGATCGTTTTGTTTTGTTTGTTTTTCGAGCTCGCTGAATAGTGAAGGCATGAGTGGTTGCGCGCTTCCAAGCATTGTCATTTGGAACGCTCAAGCAAAGGGCAGCATTGGTGGATCGCACGTCCAGCAGCATGAGAAACTCGCGTCGGGGACGGGAGAATTCTGTTTAATAACTACCACGTCGAATGATCTTCATTTAGCCAGAGTGCGTGGCGCAAAGAGAGGAACAGAATGGTTGAAAAACCAGTCCTTATGTGCTTACTAATGTTATTCAAAAAATATTCCCTCAAAATAACTAGCTCGTGGTGGTAAGAACATATTTTTAGGTACACGCAAAGTATCGGGGCAGCCGTGACAACAGCCTATACGTCGTACGTCGTTGCCACCTTCTGTACCCAGTCCAAATATCTTTGTGCCTGTAGGCGTTGACTGCGCATGGCAGGCTTTCACTGCTCAAATGTAGTTATTAAAAGACAATGGCCCTTCTTGGGCTACTAAAACGCAGATATGTTGGTGTGTATGTATGTCTGTCTGTCTGGGACGCGGTTCAGCCACCCGGCCAAAGTGAAACAGAAACCGCGCAATAGTCTTATATACTCACTGCAAAGTCTAAGCGCCTAAGTCCGGTGTTAATGTTCATACGTGTTAACAATATTGAACAAGAACAGCACATTACACAAATATAAGGCAGGAAATGAACATATAAGTAATATTTTCAGAGTTCTTTTATTAAACAATTCACGGATGCTCGGTTTTCGTGATAGCAAAAAAATGCTGCATCAACTGCCGAAAACCGCCACCTCCTGTTTCCCGCGCTACCTGGCGGCACTTAAAAAATCAAAAGCAACATCAACGAAAGGTTCCACTAGATAGGTTCCACGTTCAGCTTAGAACGCCCGTAGAGTAGGGCAACATGGTTTCATAAACGTCGTAGTAGGGTGCCTCGCTTCACGCGCGTCTCTGCCGTGCGGCAGTGCTGTCATCAAGGCACCCGACTTGGAGCAGCCGAACGCGGTAAATTTAAATCGACTTAAGCAAACCTCTAGCGTGTTATCTTGGGAGGAACAGGACGGGAGAGGAAAAGCATGAGAGGTGAGCGGGAAGGATAAGGGAGGCATTTACCTGGCGGGGGCGCCAGTCAACTATCATCTTGTCGACATTTGCAACGAAAGGCGCAGATACGCGGCCATTGACTTTCATGCAGTGCGCTCGGGCGCAACATCCAACGCCATGAGTGAGGAATCAGACGCTTCACTTTAAAAATTTACAATCCTGTCCTAAAGAAAGTTGAGAGAAATGCGAAAGCCAAAGGTGCGTCCGACTTCACTGAATTGCGTTCAGCCAATCGCCAATCCTTCAAAGACGAAAATGGCAAATGAAAAACGAACACATGCGACAGTTTTTTCCGCACTAAGTAAACGCATGCGAATGATGTTAATGTATACCGATACGTGGTTTTTCAGATAAATGTATACTATTGTACTTCTTCTTGATGATCGATGCATGCAATGCCTCATCTAGAACCGTTCATTTCTCGCGATTTTCAATTAAGAAAACGTTTTGACACAGAAAAGCCCGGTTTCACGCATGCGCCGTCTTTCCAGAGACCTTATCAGAGTTTTTCGGTCGATGAACAGGTCTACGGGGCAATTCTTTAGTTTTCTGACAGAACGCCATCGGTTTCCCAAAGGAATCTTTCACTTTATCAAAATATTTCGCGCGTCTGCCACCAGTATCGTGTGCCAAACGCCTCGTGCGACATCAGAGCGCGTAGTACTTGTTGTGCCTGCTTCGTTGTCCAAAAATGAGGCTCTCTTAAAAAGTACTTTTCTTCTAAAGTCAGGATGGCCAAATCTTTAAAGGAATGCCTCAAATTATGCCCTCGTTCGTCGTCTTCGTAAAACTGCGGTTGTCCCCACCTTTCTTACGTCATACTGCTGCCCCCAAACCCCCTACGCTCGCACCCAAGCCCCTCCTTCCCGCCGTTCACACGTGCGTTTAAGGTTAACCTAAAAAACACTTCTAGGCAAAATACTGCGTGGGTATGCTCTCCTGGACTAAAGGCCGTCATCGAAACGAAAGGATACATCATCTCTGGCAGAACGCCGCGTATGCAGCCAAGGGTAAACACGTAAGGTCAAGGCAATTTAGCGTTAAAAGCCCTGCCGAACGAGTAAAAATACAGTTTCAGTGGGCTACAGGGGCAAAGCGTTTCAAAGACAAGTTTGCCAGGATAAAATGCCTATAACTGGAACCGCAGCTCACCTGCGCTTGCTCACCTGCGCTTGAGTTGTTCCCCATAAGATTTTTTATGTTCACAGGCAACCATAAAAACATACGTGGAAACCTGCCGACCCGATTTCAAGATACTCAGAGGCAGCCTACGTTCATTTTTGTGTTCTCGTTGTCTGGTCAGCATTAAAATCAGTGCAAGCATTTCCTCCCCCCTCCCCAAGTTTCTGCTGATGTGCCTCGCAGGCGTTCTTCTGTCTTTCTTTTTGCAAATGTGAAGCGGGTTTTGGAAGAAATATTGAGAGGCGACGAAAGAAGGGCCACCGAAAAAAACATCCAATCTCCAAACCCCGGTTCACTAGGGCGTTTTTGTGTATGTGTGTGTGTGGAGGGGGGGGGGGAGTAGGGGGTGGGGGGGTTAGGTTCTTACAAGATTTGCGGAGATCACAATAAAAATTCTGTCGAGATTTACTCCCGTAGATCGGGCTTCAACACATAATGCATTGCCCAGAAACCTCCCTGCTGTGTAATAGGTAAAAAAATAGTCTTCGTTCTTCCATACAGACGCTTGTTGAGTCTACGTACTAAGGCAAATCGCCAGAAATGAGCTGTGGTCCAAACCAGGAAAAGGTGTATTAGAGCTTTACCGATTTACTGTACCTCAGGAATGACAAGCTGACCATAAGAAGAGGGAAAGAGGATTACTTTGAAAAGGGCCGGTCTCTCTTGACTGATCATAACTACTCCTTTAAAGCCTAGATTAGAACTTTTTATCCCGACTCTAATACCTTCGCATGTGCAAGGGCATACCTATATAAGGATTTTAAAAAAAAATCTTGTTGCGTACAAATATTTAGGTGTTCCTCAAAGTGGGAGGCCTCTGGTCGAAAGGCGATAGCCTTCTGCCGCCACTGCCACGCATCACCTTCTGTTCACTCCCTTTCCATTCACCCCTCTCTTACCCTCTGGTCCCACAACTTCCATCATGGATGCAATGAAGGTTTGCTCAAGTCCACTCGAATTTCGCGAGTTCGCACTGCCGGCGCGAAGTTTGAACGACCTTTCGTTTCTTTTAGGGGCGAAGTCCCTAACGGGTTGGGGCTGTTGGCGTCTCCTGTCGTCGTCGTAATTGCCGTCCCATGTATTCACGGCACTACAACACCGAGAAACTCGTTTACGCCTCGCGCTAGAGAGCTTTGTGCTTCAAGGACAAGAGAGTTTGCAGCAAGCTGTATACCTCTACCACGCAACGGTTTCATCTCCGTTAGAAAAAAACGTTAAGCCGCCAAGAATACACTTATACACTGCATGCTTCGCCATTTCTTCGTTTTTGGCTTGGCACAGCTAGAGCACGATCTCGAACTCTTTTGTTTCAGTGTTTGCTTTTATGACAATCGCCTCCCTTTAAAACCATTTTAAAGCGAATATTTCTGTGCCTCACTGTTTGCGTTCGGTGTCCCGCCAAAGCGCAGTGCAGAAAAGCCAACTTAACGCAAAGAGTTTCTTACAATGATGATGATGATTATTATGATGATGATAATAAGCGAAGGCACTGAAGTGCCTGGAGGAAAAAACACTTTCTGCGGTCGGAATGGAACCTCGGCCCCACGCGTTATGAAACCGATGTCTACCCCCTCTCCCTTCCCCCGTACTCTGGGAATAGGCTCTGTGGAGCTCGGGCCGCGACCGCAAAGAACTGGCAACGGGACGGGACCTCGACGTTGCGGCGGCTCTCTAGGCCACCGCCACTCCCCCGCCATAAAACCGGAGTTCCAAATAAAAGTTATCTCTCTCTCTCTCTCTCTCTCTCTCTCTCTCTCTCTCTCTCTCTCTCTCTCTCTCTCTCTCTCTCTCTCTCTCTCGGTATGCGCCATCTCGGCATGGTGTACGCAGCTTCGCGTTTTAACCATCTTTATCTTAAGAAAGGGGTTGTGATTTTTTAACGCGTTTTCTAAGCAGCTTCGCGTTTTAACCATCTTTGTATTAAGAAGAAAGGGGCTGTGAATTTTAAAGCGTTTTATATCGGTTGTCGTGAAAACGTACCCAACGTGTATTCTGCATTAAATGAACGGAGGTACTTTCAGTTATGCAGTTTTATTGTTCCACCAACACATGCCACAGGTTTCCTTTGCGCTGAATACTCAGGAAATGCGTGAGCAATGCCAGCCCTGTAAGTAGTTTGGAATGGTCTTTCCTCTAGAATCTCTTTTGCAGCATTGGCAGCTGTATTATCATCGACCGCCATCCACCTTCTGCTGCGAGCCATCATCACCAATGGCCTGAGGCCAATCCGTGTTTACCTTGTTCATAAACAGTATGTCCAGTGCCGCATTTTATCGGCTTCTTTGTCTTCCCTTCTTCCACGCCTTGTTACATTGAACAGACCTCCATGGTCGCGACTCTCTCGCTTTAACGCTCGAGTCTGCTCCACGGAGGTCGACGGATCCCGCATTTTCCATAAGTTGTATAAGCGATCTTTAAACCATATTTTGGTACTGTGAACAAAACTAATTATGGACACACAGATTCAAATATACGTTTTCGTTTACGCATCGACGTAAAGCGTTTACGTGTTTACTTACCCCCAGAAAGACTATCGAGCTGGAAAAGGCTGTGTCTGTGGCTCACAATTCATGACGCCAATGACTGGCGAGCCCTCTGTAGTCACGGACGCGTGCTATCTCGCGCGTTTCATCGCTTGCTGTCGGTCGATATTGCTGGCAGTACTATGCGAAGCTCGCGAGCGTGTTCCAATTCATAAACGTCCTTGACTGTACCTTACTCTATCGAGCCAACGATTGATCGTTTTTTTTTTCATTTTTGGTGGCTGTACATCACCGCAGCTTTTTTATTGAGTGGTGGCCCTGACCTAAACGTGCGTGCCCTGCTTACAAGCAATCTAATATCTTTCTCATGATTCTCTTGTCAATACAGGTATCATAATGGCCTAAAGTGATACTGGCATAAGTGTGTCGTAGGATAATTGTTAGAAGCGGGTCTTTTCAGCCTAATCCCCAATAACAACGTTTTCTGGACCATTCATATTTTCGATTCAATCTTTGCGTGTTTCTACTTAAGTTTGCATTTCCAATTCAAATTACTTTATTTTGAACAGAAAGGCATGAATGCAGCTACGTCTACGAGGATTGGCAAAAAGACACTCGTACGTCTCCTGAAGATGTCTCCGCCCCGGGAGTACTGATCGAAAAGCAAGGGACACAATCAAAGAAAGCAGAACACTGCAAAAACACTGCACTAGAACCAAAAAGCGAACACTTCGAATATACAATAAGGACAGGACAAGTAAGCACACTAGGTGCAGTGTACAAATAAGGTGTTGATTACATGCGCATATGAAAACTAATCACACGTCTAAACAATAGATATGTACAGTTGTACGTTTATACAAGATAAACAGTTAACATAGGTGACGCATACCACAATAAAGTGGCTTCTACATACAATGCTAAACACGAAGGAAAGTCAGTTAAGAATATATCTAGCTGAAGCAGTTTTACTTTCCTTTTGTATTGCCGGATAGTTTTACAGATATGGGCTTCAGCAATTACAGAATGATGGCTGTTACAGAGATACAAATTGATTATGTGTAGTCTGGGTACCATAGTTTGTCCGCCGTCTATGTCCAAATTGGCAGTTCGTAAGTAATTTCTGTACTACCTCTCGTTTTAAATATTTGTCAAAGAAGAGTGCAAAGTTATTCTTAATTTGGTGATAAGGAAAAATAGCTCAGAGGAAACTATTCAGTTCAGCAAAGGGTAAAGCATTCAGAACCTGAAAAATTGAGCTTTCTATTTGAGATATCTGGCCATACGAACCGTGAAGCTTTCCTGCGCAAGTATTGGGCCGATCTCAGTCAGTTTTATTACCTAGTCCGCATACTAGATAGCAATGCACAAAATATGCGCTTTCTGTATTTCACGGCTGGCGCATGTCGCGTCGAAAATGCACTACAGGGAAGCCAAGTTTTCTCTGACGATAAGGATGATCGTGCGTGAAGTGATAGAAAAAAAAGAACGCTTCCCATGTCGGAAACAAACCAGGGTCCCTCGTGCTTTGAAGCCGGCGTCTATCCGATCGCGCCCTTCTGTCTGATTTTGCATGCACGTGCAGAATTAGACAGAAAAATCAAGCACCACTCAATGTAACGACAAAGACAAATGAACGCGAAGCTTTCTTTGTGCGAACTCAATAGTCGAAAGGTCCACGTCAAAGCCACTTCGGTCAAAAGTCCAAACTGCGTGCGAGTCAAAGTCAAAGCTCAATGAGTCAAAACCATCTGAAAGTCAAAGTCAGACTCGCACGACAACCAAACAATCCCTCATTTTAAAGCTTCGCGTTCAGCCATCGTTGCCGGTAAACGGACGGGTGCCTGATTTTCATTCTCGGCGTTACATTTTTCAACTTACTGTTGGGAATGATTACAACTGTTAGCTGGTTTGTACAATTTTTTTTTTCCCAGTCAGTTTTACAATCCGCTCTTAATTTTCGACCTGTGACCTGTAAACGACCTGTAAACGACAGCTAACCATCCGGGCGAGTGCATTGTTTTAGAAACCCATGGGTCTCCATCTCCACAGCAGAGTCGTCTGACCAATAATAGTGATCGATGGGCAAAGTAGCCCAATGACAGCGTCCTGCGTACGAGTAGAAGTGAGGACTCTGAATTTCGAATTGCGTAATATTGCAGCGCAGGCCTTTCCAGCGCCGCCATAGAGGACCTTCTGTTCCCGAAGGGGCCTACGGCAACCGAATGGGAAGTCTTCGTCCATCTGCTCCTCTACCGGGAGACGACCGGCATCACGTAGTGGCTGTAGCCCGGATTGCAGTTTCTGACTGGTGTGCTTGGACTGACAGCCCTATCTCTTATTTTTTATCCTCTCTTTACAACTTTCTCCCTTCCTCTCTCTACTTTGCCATTTCACTCTCCATCTACTTCCCTTCCCGCACTGGGTTGTATGCAGGTGAGCTCCCTGCCGAGCTCAAAAATATCCCCCGTGCACCTCCTTTACTTTTCCTTTCCCGCAAACCAGAACCACCAGAGCACGTTTTGAGTCAAATTGTACCTCGTGGGTCCCTAATCGTCAAGCTTGCTCAAAATAAAATAGCGACTGGCTGTTCCTTTGCATTGTGGGGATAAAGACCCCTTGCACTTTTTTCCAGACCCGTCACTGTAGAGGATGTATTAAAGGACATGGACAATTCCGGAAGAAGCAAGCAAGAGTTATTTTGCGCGCGAATACGGAGTATGGATGCGATGGCGACATTTCATTACACATGATGGGTGTCCATGTGTCAAAGGAAAAGAACACAAGAAACAAGTTAGGCTTATCGTAAATTGAAGAAAATCGAATTAAAAACTAATTCTTTTGAGAAACGATTGCTTGTTCTGGTAAAATCAGGTTCGATAGTGCAGTTCTGGCGAGTACCTTACTTTAAGCGCATTTTTATTTAATAAACGTTGTACGAACGAATGGTTTCAGGTAGAAGTAATCAGGTTGCAGTCATTGGGTGTTTTTGAAAAATGAGATTGCCGGGGAACTACTCTCTTCATGCGAGGAAAGTAGAGATTTAAAACAACGGTACAGCATACCAGAGTGTCGGAAGAGAACGAAAACCACAACCGAACAACGAAAAAAAAGTAACGATATTTTTTGGCCGGAATGAAAACGAAAACTTAATTTTATTGATCTCGTTCAGGAGTGAAACCAAAAAAAATTCGCTTCGGTTATCTGAGTGGCAAGTCCAGGTATTCATGATTCATTTCGATTTCCATGCACCGGCGTGGGAGATTCCCGGCGATTCGCTGGCATAAAATCGTCTTTCATATCGCTAATGCCCTCCCTCCATCCGCAGGCTTGCTACCTGCTTGCAACTCTCTCCGTCGGTGTCGTCTATAGGCGCGACGCTAAGCTCCTCGCCGGACGGCCACGTGCATCTGGCGGTGATGCAGATGTTTTTTTTATTGTATATTTATTTATTTATTTATTTATTATTTTATTTATTTATTAAAATACCTACTCACATGAGTCCTACGGCATTGTTGTAGGGTTAGTGGTATACATGAATAAATACAAATATTCTGAAACCCGGCGTAAGAATAAAAAAATCCCGGGCCATCTTCACTAACGGGAAACCTGGGGTGGAGCGAGGCATGCAGTGCATAAGTGTATTCTTGGCCCCTTGGCGTTTTTGCACACGGAGACGAAACTGTTGGGGAGGTAGAGCTATACAGCTTTGCTACAAGTGTCGTGTCTTTGAAGCACGAACCGTTCGAGCGCCAGGCGTTGTAAAACGAGTGTCCTGCTGTGTTCTTTTACTACGCGTTACGTTCTAGCGCGAGGCTTTGGAAAACGAGTGTCCCGGAGTTTTAGTGCAGTAACTACATAAGAATACGATGAAATCAGACGAGGACCACCTGAGACACCCACAGCCCGAGCTCGTAAGGGATTCGCCGCGAAAAAAAGAAAAACAAAATCTTTGGCGTGAAAAATAGAATAAGAGACTAGCAGCTACAACAGCAGATTACTGCCGCACACTCAATGGAAACTGCTAAAAAGTCATGTTGTAGTTGTATTCATGTGCTGCCGGATTAAAGCGGAAAAGATTTCATAAGGCGCGGGAAAAACAGTGTCGGGCAGGGTATTCCCGTCATGAGTAGTTTTTAGAAAAGGACGCTTTTAATTCCGATGTGCCCCATGAATATTCACCAATATTCTTGCTGTTATCCCTCCTTCATCTGGAGGTCCAGGTGGGCGACTGAAGGTACTGATGTTGGTCCTTTGCTATCTCCGCTGGTGCAATCTGTTTTAAGATTAAGTACAAGAGTTATAGAGTGTTTCATCAGACAGAGCGTTTTAAACTTGTAACGATAATATCACAACTAAACGAGTTAGTCACAAGGCGCACAGCAGGATTGTGATTTCACTAAAGTTTATTCGTAAGAATTCGGCTCCCAGACCAAGGCGGCATACTCAAGGTGGCTTGGGCGCTCAGCACGCCTGTTTTCTGGAAGTTTGGAGTCTTCCCACCTGAGAGTTGTATATTCCACACCTATAAGGATGAAGTAGGCAAATGCGCTCCAGGATTCTCCAACTATCAGCTATACAAAGTATACAACCAGAGCCTCAAAACAAATTGCGCTCAAGGATATCTCATCTACGACATCATCTCAATCAAACCTGGGTGCCCGGTTTACGACTGCCGGCATGTAGTTTCTGTAGAAAACGGTGGAAACTTTGAGCATCAGTTGCAGCTGCGACATCGAAACGCATACGACAAGGATTGCCTAAGTGTCCTCGGTGCTTTTCGCGTGCGGTTGAGCACTTTGACGAAGATTTTTACAAAAAAAACCTAATCAGCAACACTTAATTTTTGTTAGCCTAATTTCATAAATCTTAATTTTCGTTGGCGCGCAAACACAAACCGTTATGAACCATTACGAAAGATTATTTTTTTGTTCTGGAGCTGAGCCGGAACGGAACTTTAATTTAGTGAACGAAACAACGCGAAAAAAGAAAAAGAAAAATGGTTTCCATTGGATGTCCAGCGGAGCTGATGTAAACGACTACAAATGCTTATGGGGGAAAGTATGAAATGTTTCTCGTCGTCTAGGCGGCCTTGGCGCTTGCGCTCGGCTTTTCTGGCGGCAAAGGCTGGGTCCAGCCTAGCCTGACTCATGCTCTCGGCGTCTTGAGCAAAAACTGCTCTATTTAGGGACACTAGACCTGCCTAGCCTTCAAAGATAATTTGCAAACATGGTCTTTATTATGAACACATAAAGGGTAAGGGGGGAGGGAGGGTCCTATTGTTGTTCACAGGGGCCTTATCATCCGTAATGCGGTTGTGATGCATATTTTTGTGTTTTTTAATGAATACTGAGCTGTATATGTATGCCTGATGAGCCTAAAGCATGCGCTCGGCGTCGTAAGCGAGAACAGCTAAGTCCTGCCTGAGTTTTTTTTTTACGACAAAAAATCTTCCGACCAACTTTTCGACAAATCAAACCGAAATTTCGCGACCAACTAAGAGCTTCGCTGTAAAACATTTCGTTCCGACTCACCTGGGCAGCCACTAGGAAGGCAGATTCTGAAGTCGGAGATGAACTGAACTACCGTAATATATTTTGTTAAAAGCGCTGGTGCGAAAGTATCTTCGGGTTCTAACTACCGTAAATGTAGGTCGACGAGTGTTCTCATTTTATTGACTATGGCGGTCGGACATTAGATTGACTGGTTATGAGGTTTAATGAGCCGAAACTGCACAGGGTATGATGCGCGCCGTAGTGGAGGGCTCCACACTAATTTTTACCACCCGGAGATCTTTATCGTGCACCGAAATCCCGAACACACCGGCGTTTTTGCATTTCTCCTCCATCAGACAAGCGTCCTCCGCTGTCGGGAATCGAACCCGCGTTATTGGGCTAAGCCGAACAACCCATTGGCCACGGAGCCACCGCGGCGAGTCGGTCGGACAGTCGATACTTGAAGTGAAGCGATCGCAACGCGTTTGTAAAGTTTCAAGCTTGTGTTTTAGTGAATACGCCCGAGTTTTAATTTGATCAAGCTTATTCTAACTGCGAATGAAAGTATGATATAAGAGTTGCTCAACAGAGAATAGGCAAACAGGAAATCACTGCGACCCAATCCTTATTTTCACATTGAAACTAATTTTTCTTTACTGGAAAATATCGAAAGCAAGGCCGAACCCCTTAACATTCACAGCCTAACATAGTAAAAATAACGGTATATAACATTGATGTGATAATCGGAAGTACGTATGCCTTTAAAAGCACCCTATGCTCTGGTTAAGTTCTGACAAAAAATTTCTCGACAACACGTGTTGCATATTTCCGTATAATCAGCCTTTTTCTAAGGTCGTATCGCCTGGACAACCGATTGGGAATTATCATATATTCCCGAATTATTACTCTGTGTATGTAGCATCCGCTAATTAGATACCCCTGCGGCTTGTCATAAACGCGAGCTTGCTGTTTTCTTGCAGTGTCAGCAAAGCGCCTAATCACGGAGCGCGACACCACATATATGCTTCATGCGCACTCACTTCTGAGGTGGTTGTCAGCCAAAGAGCCAATAACGCTCCCTCTTTTATAAGCAAGAAGATCGTTTTCCCTAACGAAGGAGCGGCTAAGAGTTGCGTAAATGATCGTTACCAGCGTCGTCCTGGTACGAGGGGTGAGAGTGGTTGCCGTAGAACAGCAAAGAAAGCAGAGTATTACTTTGGTCGGCGGATATACAACGCACCAATTATGGCCGCTCCATTTGCAGCGAGGAATGGCTACATACACTTGGAAGCTCATCACCGAACGGCCGCTCCAACAACAACACTTGCTCTAAACAAGTTTATTACACTAGCCAATTTGTCGAATTATATATGCCCGTTCAGAATCTTGACTAAGGACTACAGTTTCTGCAGACTGGGCCATGATTTACCTCGCTAAAATTGGCGGATATCACGCAGATGTGGGAATCGACGTAACACTAAGCTATCATCTTGGCACACCTGGGTTGTAATAAATTTCCGCGGGAATTTTTTCGGGTTATTTTGCGTGGGGTGGGTGACGATTGTTCAGAACAATGAGACGTGGCGGGTGCGTCGAGAAATAGCACACGTAAAGAGAAACATTGGAAGTTTGTTCGATCTCCATGGAAAAGACGCCATCACCTCCAAGTGCATAGAACGTGACACACGATTTCTCCAGGCGCTCTCCCCTCTCCCCCCACGAGGTGTCGTGATAAAGCAGCATACAGTCGTGCTTATAGAACATCGCCAATACCCCACGCCAGGTATGATCAGCTCGTGTTTATGTAGCACTTCGGTAGGCTTTGGAGTACGCACACAAAATGCAGAGTACAGGCACGGATTTATTAAAGCGAAGCTTTCTTTATTTCGCTGATGCTGACTACCCCGTCAAAACGCACTGCAGGAAAAGCCAACTTTGTGCAGTGCGTTCCATAAAGCGACAATGACGATAAGAGAAGCACATGAAACGCCCTAAGTGAAAAAAAAGGCTTCCGGCGGTCGGAATCGAACTTGCGTCCCTAGCGCTGTACAGATGACGCCGATCTCATTGCGCCGTACGAACACTGTCGAATCATTTTAGATTTTGTCCTTTCACTCAAGTTGCATGGTAGAAAGCATCATGTTTTAAACATCTTTGTCGTTAGACGAAGGGGCGTTTGAATTTTACCGAATGAACACCATGCATTTTTGGTGCCATCACTCGGTCACTCCGTCAACTTCCAATTTTAACACAAAAGTGTTTTATTCAAGGATTCACAAAGATTTCACTTGCGTCATATCCGTCACGGAAGTGACGCCAGTACAACGAAGCAAGCGGCCTGGAAGGGGTGCACCCCTGCACTCAGGGTCTTCTAGCGGGGAAGCAACCTTTAGTACTAATGAGTACGTTGTACTTCGGGCTGTTCATTTTCGGGTTCTATATTTTAACACGAAACTGTATTATTTTAGAATACACCACGATTTCGCGGACATCATATTCGTCACGGAAATGACGCCAGTACACATTTGCCGAAGCGACCCGCCAGCAGGACGTCGCTCGCCAAGCACACCCACAAGATAGCCTCAGACCCGCAAACCATGCTCAGCTGCAGATTTCATTGCACATTTCACTTTCGCGTTTTAACGATTCCTATGACCGAGAAATCAACCTTAGTTTTTTAATAGTGGGACACCTAATGTTTTCACATTATGCATACATTACGAGACGAGTTACCACTGCATATGCCTACTTAACGGTACACGGTTCTACGTACAGCACTGGCGCACGTGACGCCGGCGCTTACGACACGATGACGCTCAAAACAAGCCGCGGTCATTCATTTGAACTCCTGTGGACTGCCCCCTTGAGGGGCTTCATTGGTACGGATCTCATTCCGAACGAATAAGACATTGGTTCAATTACTTCAGGAGACTCCAATGAGTTCTTTTTTCTGGGCGTTAACCTTCTTGGCTCGCGATGGGAGCTAGGAGAGACTGACATACGGCCAAAAAAATTAGCACTTGCAAAAGGTTGTACTGAGGGGCTTGTTGGTACATTATATCGTTTAAAAACAGCGCGGAAGACGGGACAAAGAAAAGTACAGACGACACAAGCGTTTGTGTCGTCTGTACCTTTTTTTTGTGCCGCCTTCCGCGTGGTTTTTAAACAACAAAAACATTATGTTTCCCCAAGAATGCTGCAATGGGGAAAACAGTGGCACCTCAAAACATATCTTACAGAAGCTGTACTGCAATGCCGGAGAGCTTATCGCGGGAATTCCTGCTGTCTGTGCAAGCACGTTATGCCTCCACTCAGCGCCGGTAAAGACGAGATGTTAGCGTCGTGACTAAAAAAGCGTCGGCGGAGGCATGACTACTGGAACGCTTCACCCATCTTCCTTGTGCGCCGCCTTCGATCTCCAATTAAAGAAAGTCAGTAACGTGTGGAAGCGCGCCGTCCCAAAAAGAGAGGTTCGCTTTTGTAACCACAGGCAGTCTCCTAGCCGTTTCAATCAGGATTGAATTGCAGCACCAGCATACCTGTAGGGAAGAAGACGTCTGAGGTAGTCACGTTGCTGCGAGTATCGTTAAACAGACAACTAAACGATTTGTACGGAGTATATTCTCTTTAACCTCAACACAAGGGCATACCTTAAAACACCATGAACCAGAAGGTTTCTCTGTAGAACGTAAGAAACCAAAAAAAAAACGAATGGTGGCAGCCTATAGAGTGAGCCGAAGAGCAACGTACCCGAGGTAGCCCATCAGGATGGCTAGGTTCCGCTGTCTAACCCTTCGAAAGACTCTCCTCTCCGTTTTCTTTCTGCCGAAGCACGGCCGGGCTACAGCGGCGACGTCCGCCGCTCTAGCCCAGCCGTGGCCGACGCTGCTGCGTTCGGGTTACCGTTCCCACAAATTCCAGGTAACGGCTGGCAGAATCTCTGGTTTCACTCTTTGTATAGCCAATTGTGTGATTTCAAGCGACGTCGCATTGGCGATTGTTGTGGGTCTCGTTTAAAGCTTTCCTATCCAACCCCCTTCACAGCGTAGATTGGAGCCAATCTTTTTTTTTAATAG
Source organism: Haemaphysalis longicornis (assembly GCA_013339765.2). Classification (NCBI taxonomy): domain Eukaryota; kingdom Metazoa; phylum Arthropoda; class Arachnida; order Ixodida; family Ixodidae; genus Haemaphysalis; species Haemaphysalis longicornis. Next base: position 37,374,789 of record CM023457.1, on the reverse strand, counting down.
CGCATTGAAACCGTATGAGCGGTTTGCTAACGAACGGTAGTGCCTCATTAGACACTATAAGGCGCCACCTTTTAGTTCAGAAAATGTAGTGTGAAATTAAAAAAAAAAATTCGCAATTTATAGAGCAATTGGTGTGGTCACCCCACTATGTCAAACGCTGTCTTTCATATTAGCTAGAAGACATGAACCCCACAAAAACGGTTATCTGTCCCGTTAAGAAAGAAAGTCGATATCTTTCTGTAATGAGGAAACAACTTCAGTTATGCAAGTAAATAATAGGCCAAAGTATGAACTACACCGTCGCCATATCTTTACCTTTCGTTGCATTCAAACTGAGCTAACACAATCCTTCCTTTTTTTGAAGAGTGAGTTCAGCCGGAAACTTTCGCTTGCATGTATCGTAGGGCGTCCACACAAACGCACAATGCGGCCAGTTTGCGTCCAAGCTTCTTCAGTATGAAGCGCATTTCAACGCACCGAGGAATGCGCGCGGATTTCCGACACCTAGTTGGTAGAGCCCATCTTTCAAAAGTCGTGCGGTTCAGCGTTATTACGCCTTTGGCGTCGCTTGCCACGCCACATGAGTTTCATACTAATATATACTAGAGGTACATCTGGCGTCACTGTGTAGGGGAGCCGCGCTTCTGCGATTGTTCCGTCATGTAGCAGGCAGGCACGTTCCACTTGTCCTTTGCATGGCTCATGAACAGGCTGAAAAGTTGGATCTGGCTGCAAAAAAGCAACAATATTACTGTGGAAGATTCATCAAATTTTTTTTTGTAAAATTCAACCTCCAAAAAGAATAATTTGTCAGTGATTATGTAGAAGCTTGATGCACGATGAACAAAAAAAATTGTTACCCTTCTTTGCTGATTTTGGCTTCCAGACAAGAAAGAAGCTATAGGGCTAGTTGAGCCACGTATACGCGAGGAACGCCGATAGCGCCAATGGCGCCGCCTACGGCGGCCCGCGACTGCAGCGACATATTTCCCTCTAGTATATATTAGTATGAAACTCTACGCTAAGCCAAGACCGCGCACTCACCGTTGTCATCAGCGGACGCCTGGTCCGCGACGCCGTGACGCGTCTACATTGTCCTGGCTTTGTTCGAGCGCCACGACATCTCACCCCTCAACTACAGTGCCTAGAATATATTCTAGGCACTGTACCTCAACGGAATTATCCGCTCTTGCTTCGATAACCGGCCTATTTGTGGACGCTCTGCTGCTTTCAAAATAAAAAAAATTTCGCTGAAAAAACTAATTAAATTATAATCCCCTTTTCATGTAATTTCTTACTTTCTCAAAACGTGCAAAGAGGTGATTTTGTTCGCGCCACTCTTAATGCGTATTGCAGCGAAGCCGCTAGCCTCTCGTTGGTCGGAAAATGTCGTGTCGTAAACAAAAAACCCAGGCAGGACCTAGCAGTTCTCGCCCACGACGCCAAGCGCGTGCGTCAGGCTAATCTAGCGTGTAGTATAGAGCTCAGTATTCGTGTAAAGAAAAAAAACCCGAAGTTACGTCGGCACCTCTGTTTATATTCTTGAAGCACTCTGAAATAGGGTAAGTGCTCTTTCATGCTACTCCCGTAACAGCTTAGCGAAGAGGTCCATCCATATCTAGCTAACACAATAGTAAAAGGAATGCGTTAGTGATATATAGGGCAGTGTACATAATAGAACAAATAACATCACCCACTGTAAAAGAAGAAATAAGTTTAAAATTTTTAATACAAATCGGATAAAAATACGATTATATCCACGTCCATGGTGAGTCTGTTCTTGCGCGCTAGCGGGGGTCGCACAACAGTTTCCGCCTCATGAAAGCTTTCTGGAAGATTTGGTACTTTCTCTGTGCTGCACTCTACGCGAAACCTCAAAAACGTGCGATTTGTTTTCATTTCATGCAATTTATTCCGTTTTTATCGCTATTTACCGCCTGTCCCTACCATCAACATCAAGACTTTGACCTGTTCTAATTAGGACACAATTAGTTTGCTTCTCTAAAGCAGATCGGAATTGTTCTTCATATTCGAGATTATCTTGGTCGTTGATATGAAAGGAATGTGTTCCTCATAGGAGCAGCGAGCGACAAGACTTGGTTGGACCTCGAAAGGAAAGAATATCCGAAGAAGAAGAGACGAACACGGCGAGCTGTTTTCTCAGCCTGAAGGAAATCTCGGCCAATATTCTTGAGAACAGACGCAGCTGCTTTGCGAATCTATTATGCAGGCATCGACGGATGCACGCCACACGCAAGCCTGTTTTTAGAAAATGAACAGAAAGAACTGTAAGAGGCCAAGTCTTCTTGCAAGATGAAGAAACGCGCGGAGAGGTAACCGGGAGAAATACTAGGCGGTAACCAAATATCAAAATGAAGTCAATATTACGGTGTCAAACGGAAATAACATTGTATAAATTGCGTACACAGGGGAAACAAATGCATGCAGGAAATTACGGTCTTCGCGGCTGAAAAAAAAAATTCAAAGGCAATTCCTTCATTGCAGTGCGACCTACCTAGGCATCTGATTACGAGTGGCTTACAATTTGCAGAGAACTAATTGCATCCTGAATTTATCCCTCAAAACAAATAAAATGCCACGAGATTGCGCATTTCCATGTAGTAAAGTATATCCGGAGGATGATTTCCTGTGTGTTTATGCACGTGTATTGGCCATATGTCTGGTGACAAGCTTAGCAACTCCGGTGTCCCGCTTTGGAGCCGTGAGGGTAAGCCATTACGGTCGGCTCAACTAAACCTGCCTACACTGTGGCATACAGGTAATATGGCTTCTACCGAAGATCCGAACTTAATGCTTGCGTTTTGTTTCAGCGCGTGGCTACTTAGTGAGCAGAATTAGTGACAGTAACAAAGAGCATTTAGATTGTTCCTTGAAATAAAACATGTTTTGCGCCTTTCGCATTTCTGTACCACAAAATATTACGTATCGCGGCGTTCCTAGAAAATTCCAGACAGGGAAAATGATTCTGCAGGGCTCTTGATAAAAACCTTGGAGTTCCCAAGAAAGCTGAGCATAACTATTAAGCAGCGCTGTGTGGATTAATGTTCTTGCAGCATTTCCCCTCTTAAGAGCAGTGACCAGTGCTATGTGACGCGTGATTTGTATTCCGGGAAGGTTCCAATGCAAAACTGCAAATCTCTGTGCCCGTATACCTTATAACCACCTGGAACAAGTTAGATTGCCAGCGCCGTAATCCGTACAGATAGACGCAATTGTGGCGGAACGTAGCTTCGTATAAATTCGTCCCGAGAGAGAAGGCACTGGGAAACTGTGATTGCCGGAAATCTTGTGAACTAATTACGCTGAGTTCGGGGCAATCGGCCAGTAACGGACGGTAATTCTGACTATTGAAACGTCTTTTCCGGCTGACATAACGCAGAACACGTGCAAGCGAGCTCTTCGGCCTCAATCACGCTTATAGTTCTTCCGGAAAGCCGCTCTGAACCCTGAGTGAGTAAAGACTCCGGGTTTGAAAACGATAGTTAGCTTGCCCCTTCAAAGTTAAAACTTAGATTTGCATAGATGCTTCTCCAAGTGACTGTCATTCGCCGACTGGCGCTGAAGAACAGATCAGCTGCGCAAACAAAATTTTCGAGCACACGTGAAAGATTCACATGCGCAGTGAATGCGAGGGCAATGATGCGATAGTAAGTGTTCCTTCTGGTTTGGTTTCGACTGTTCCTACGGGGCACGTTCTCGAGTGCGGCTGTTAAATTGGTGTGGGGCCCGTGCTTTGGAACGCGTTGCAGCCGGGAAATATGTGCTAATTTCTATGTATAGGAAGTTTTGAGTTATGCCAAACGGCGTACTATCGCTATTTAATAAATGCGGACGCCCGGAGTTTGTCAAGTGGGATGCGAACTGCGCAGGACGGAACGCGTCGCATCCGGTCTCATTGCTAAGAAATGTGTCCTTTTTAAAGCGAAAGCTTTCTTAGAGGGACCTATGGCGTCCTGTTAAACAAATTCATTTCCCCATAGACCGGTTGGTCGGCCGCAAAGCTCTGGCAGGATGTTTGGACCGACGGCGCATGCGTGAAATCGGGCTTCCATTAGGCCGAAACGGTTACCTAGAAATCGCGAAAAAGGAATGGTTCTACAGAAGACAATATAATCTTCGATCCCGAAGAACCAGTGCGGTATATGCCTTTAACACATACACCACGTATCGGTGTACGCTTAGGTCGCTCGTGGATGCGTTTACTTTGTCCGCGAAAAATCGTCGCAGGAGTTCGTTCTTTGTTTGCGGTTTGTGTATTTGAAGGTTTGACGATCGATTGATTGACACGCCTTCAGCAAAGTTTAGACGCACTTTTAACGAAGGTTTTGACGCACCTTTGAAGCAGTTTTGACGCCAGAAAGCTTTCGCGCTTCTCTCAAATCTCTTTTGAGCGGGATGTTAATTTCTTTTTTTTTTCATTTTATTAAGGCGAAGCACTCTACATGAAACGCTCTCAAGCCATGGGGATTGAAGAGCACTTTTTCTGCAACAGACATCGCCGGTGACGGCGTTTTCTGTGAAAGGGTAATATACTGCTTTCGGATTGAAGGAAATGGAATGACGCGGGCGCTCGTTCTTTAAGACGGCAGCACACCAACTGTAGCTCGAGCGTTAGTGATGTTACCTAATACACACGGCCCTATGACACTAAGTCACGCGCCAACATTATCTGCTAGTAATGAAGGAACCAAGTGCCGACTAGTAAGACTGTACTCTCGAAACCCAACATCTGGGATAGGGCTCTTCTTTTGTAAACAAATTTCAACACGGCTCAGTGACCGCCTGTAGAAGGAAGTAGATATTGGAAATTTATTATACTAACGTCTAATGTTTAGAGCATTCTGTCAATACTGAAATATATGTCGCTCAGGTCGTCCCCGTTTGACGGTGCCGGTAAGGCGTACGAGTTCAGTAATGACACCGACGCTGTAGTTTCTACTGTGAAATCAACACAAAGATATATACTGGCCTTGACAACTGAAGAGATGGTCGACCAAGTTTGCGCTTACGCTTTGTAGAAAAAAATGAACAGAGATGCAAGTAAAAAATGAGTATTACTCCCTTCTAGGGATGTACCAAGCCTGCATAGTGTAGCACGCCGTTTGAAATAAGATAAAATCCAATATAATCGGTATAGAGTCCAGGTAGATCGTTGAGGTGTGGACAGGCCGCATGCGCGGCGGGTGCTGTGTCTCCTGGTTTGGTCGATAGACTGAGTCCGAAGTAGATGACAGCCTACCTTGTCTGTCTATCGACCCAACGCTAATTGATCGCTGCTACCGAAATAATAAATCGACCAATAGGTCGTTAGGTTAGCCATACTTGAGGCAGATTGCGTTATCCGGGGCTTGTAGGAAAACGTAGTGGCTTTTTCTAGAGTGACCCGATTCCCGCCCGTGTCCGCAAAACATTTATTTGAAGAAAAAAATGGTGCAGAAGGACTGATAATTGCCTGCTAATACAAAATATTAAAAGTAAGCTTTGCTGTTTAACGCACGCGCAATTCTCAGACGGCATTTTATCAACTAAACAAACATAGTCTTGTATCAAAATATCAAGACCCCATGTATACGTAAATAACGCGTACAGTCGGTTTCACCATCATACGAAAATGCATTTGTGCGAAGCGCTTTCTTTGTAGGCTTCCTTGTCGACTCCAGGAGGATCACCAATAGCCTACAATTGTATTATTACAACGATGCAATTAAGTGTTTTGTTGGGCCAGTTGGTTCATGATAACGCAAACAAGATTTAGTGTAATCAAGGCAGGGACGGTGAACAGGCTGGGCGGGACGTGCTTAACTTGACGACTTACGCATTTATTTTGCAGGTATAGGATGCCATACTCATTCCGTCGGATCCTCGCCAAAGGGCCCGTCCGGAATAGAACTGCGCCAATATACGAGCGAAATAATAGATCCAAACAACCATGTGCTTTCACTGTGCCGAAGGTTAACTCTTCAAGCTTGCGGCAGTCGGTTTCAAAGATATAGGCACACCTAGGTCAGCTCGACGGGCCATGGAATGAAGTATTATAAGAGTGACGTGAAGGGAGAGAAAATTGGCTTCGTGGATTGGAGAACAAACTCGAGTAGAGGATATCATCGTTCAAGTAAAGAAAAAGAAACGGACTTGGGCTGCCACGTAGCTAGACGAATCGACAATCGGTGGACCACCAGAATGAGAGTGGATTCCGAGAGACAGGTCTAGAAGAAGGGGAAGGCGAATAACTCGATGGAGAGACAAAATAAGGAAATTCGGAGGCAAATAATGCACTCGAGCAGCGCAGGACAGCCGTGGTTGGAGGTTGACGGGGGAGTCTTCGTCCTGCAGCGGAACAAGGTTGTTGTTGTTGTTTTTGTTGTTGCTGTTGATTATGATGATGATGAATCGTTTAAATGGTTAAGTTTATTTTCTCTGCGTCAAATGCCTCTAGATGAGCCTTCTAGTCCCTTGACACTATATGACTATTTGCATACAATGAACCCTCGTTATGACAATACCTTTATTCGAAAGTGCAATTTATTTTAAGCGCTTCATGGTCCCCGCTGAAGAGAAAAGAGAACCAATCATATCCGCCTTCAACGAAGTGTCACTTATAACGAATCCAGTATTGGTAGCACACAATCTATTTGTAGAGTGGGTTTGCTGTACTTCGTTTGACAATACCGCTTATGCACAACCCCTTACCTCCATATATTTTAAGCATCCTCGTCCGCACATAACAGAGGGTAAAAAGGTGTATGTCAAAAACCTTCAAGTATACAAAACAACAAATCGCTAACATGTGCCCCTTTACAGCAATCAAACAACCGAACTACGAAAGCGTTATTGGGCGATTTGGTAGCGTTGCTTTGGTGCGGCTGGCAAAGAAGGAATCGTCACCTTGCTGCTCCGTGACATCAGAAACGGCATCACAAAGCCGCAACTAAGAATGATGGCGAGCCGGTGCACCCGAAGACGTCCACGGAAACGAAGAAGAAACGAAGTGACCTTTTCACAGGCACACCAACACAACACGGAACGAAAACACTAAAGACACGCAAGCTTCCGCATTTGGCCTGAACGGAAAATTCAAAACTGCCCAAATATTTGCTTCTGCACGTGATCGCTGATTGGTTGTATTTTTGGTTTGTTCACACCTGCCTGCGCCTGCTTCTAGATCAGAACAATCTGAGCAAAGCTTCATTATTACCTCATGTTTTGCCGTTCATTCGGTATAATCGAAAACCTGCCTGCGTAATGGGTTTCCCTTGAGTAACGTGCCTTTGAGCGGGAACCTAATTTGCAGCGGTGTTTTATGAAGGGGCACTCCAGAGCGCCAAACATACATTACTAGTAGTTAATGACATCGCCGAAACCGCTAACGCAAACCATTCGGTTATACATTCTTGGCGAGAACCATTTCTTTCGCTAACTGAGGCTGCCAGTAAAATTAGAATATTTATGGACTCTCTTCGTGAGCATAAATGCAAGCCAAGAAAATATAAGTTGCACTGCACACTTGGAAGTTGGATGACTATCGAAGCTGTATAAAATGCACAGCATAACATAGTTGAGAGTGTACACGTATTCGTTCTTTTGGTCATTTGGTGTTAATAGTTCCTATGAATATGTGATTACTGAATGGAACTTGGATGGACAAGAGATTTATCTTAGCAGACAAACATTTAACTGGCGGTTTTCTCAGAACGCAGATTTTCAGTTATTCAGAGCACAGGGAAAGTCTGCAAAGTTTGCAACTTCAATGTTAGCTAACTAAACGAGCAAATGAAACACGGCGTAATGATCGAGACGGTCTATAGCGGCCTGCTTTTATTTGATTGTTTTTAGTAAGTTTTGATAAAACGGGAGAGTCGTAGCCGCTTTATTCTGAGCATTCGCGATAAAGTGAGCTCCACCGCAAGCCATTTTCCGGGGCGCGCGCCTTGCTCCGGCTCTAAAACCCTGCGACATGGAGTTTTTTGGACCACCCTTACACATTTGTGTACCAACCGCCTCGTTGGTAACGTTTGCTCGCTTTAGCAGCAGTCATGTCTGCCTGTCGGTTCTTTTTTTTTTTTTTTTTTTTTTTTGCTCGGCGGTATGACATCGTACTAGAACAGAGAGGTGTGTCGTTCGGGACCCCAAAGGGGGTTCCTGTTTGCGATGAAAATTTCTGCTGAGGAACTCCTGCTGTAAGCAGCACCCCTGGCGGCCGCCGCTTACTAGTTGGTTTTAGAAGTTTTGTTTGCTAAATGATTACTTATTTGTAGCCGTAAATAGTCTTATTTCTTCATTTTATGGTATAAAGTTTTATAAAACTAGTTAAATACCTGTTGAGTTTTCTTTAAAAACTTTTAGGGGGCGCTGGTGAACAGGAGTTCTCTGGGGAACGCTTGCGCTCCGTACAATTTTTTCGTCGCAAGAGAGACCCGGGCTCTTCATTGTTTTTCCACCGCACGACACACCTCTACCTTCCAGTACACTGAACCGGTATCAGTATTTCTTCGCCGTCAATGTTTTCATTGCGCCATTTTGCCCCAGCGCATCAAAGGAATGGAAGGATAAAAAAATAGGAAAGTGGCAGCAGGCAAGCGGCAAGCGGCTTTATGCATTGCAGAATAGTGTACAGGACAGTCTGAGCAAGGAAGTCCAACAGGTCCATCCCGTTTAGCCGCCGTCCTACTCTGCCCTGCGCTTGCTGCACACTCCATTTTACAACGCTTACACCCGTGAAGGGAGTCGAAGAGACGCACCTTGCGACGAACGCATTGGGCGGAAATGGGGGCCTGACGCGATTGCTCTTGACGTCTTCCTAGCACCTGGGCGGCAGCGGTCTGATCACAGTACCACCGCAGACAATGCCGCCGCTGGCTCGGCTGACGTGACCCTTCTCCGGACATGCTCGGTCTTTCTCTGATTTTTTTGTCGCGCTCTTTGAGCGATTTGACGGCAAAAATTTTTGGAAATACACCCCATTGGTTGCTGTATGAGTCATGCAATATTATTGAAAACTAGTTAATAGACCAACCGTGGCCGCTCAGAGTCCAAGGCATCGTTTTGCGGCGTCCAAGGTTCCAACTTCTAACTTAGCCTAGGCGGCCATTTTTTCGGGCGTCGGGAAAAAATGATCAAGCGCAGTTTGTCAAGATTTCAACGCAAGTTCCAACTGTTGCGGTGGTTAACACAATTTTGTAGCCGTATACAACGGCGCCCCCATAGCTTAAATGTAGCTTCGGCGTTAAAAACAGCCCAATTTTGAATTTGACATCGGTTAATAAAGGAGCCGTGAAGAGAAATTACAAGTTGGGTTTATTAGAAAGACTGCTCTGTCCCGATAACAATGATACCAATATCATCGCAATCTTCGAACAAATAACGAAGATGTTAAAGAAAACGTGTGAAGCAGTCGCGACCCTCCAGCCAATTTCCCGCAACTTTTCTGTGACGTCACGGAACCTTGTTTGCGCGATTGGCGGTCGCCTAACTGACCTGTCGCAACGACACATGACTGGAAGTCTGTAATGAGGCCTCTAGTTCCATTTGACCGCATCACTTGAATGCTAATGTGCAGTTAACTCACTGAAAATTGTTTTACTGTTGGCCCGTATGACGTCATTCATGCTCATAACACGTCACTGTGGCGCAAAATTTGAAATTTTTAAATACTTCTGGCTTTTTTTCTCTAAAAAACATCTTTTGTGGCTGTAATGGAGCTGAGTGAGATACGGAATCCTAGTTCTTTCAAATTAAACGAAGTTGTATTTTCTCTTCATGGCTCCTTTAAAGTCAAGTGCTGGTGTAGTATTGATAGTTACACACGAATCAAGCGCTTGATAAGAAATAAGTGTGCCGCCACGTAGCTTACAGGTGAATTTTTATGAATAGCGAAAGCTACACATATGGGTACACGCAGTATACTAACAAGGGTCACGAAGTCAGGCCCTAAGGTTAATAAAATAGCTTCAATAAGGGGTTTCGGGTAATCAGGTAGGAAGTACACTAATCGAATGGTGAAAGCGGTCCTAATTTTGAATTCGAGACCCATTTCACGTTGGATCGTTACTATTTCTCCAGGTCTTCAGTGGAGCGGCTACTCTTTCCCATGACAGGTGTACTAGCCCCACCACTTGTCGTGATTGTAAGTAGCAGGAAAATGCTTTTTTCGCAATACTTAAAATAGTAATGTTATTAAGTTGGCGACGTCTTTACGATACTTCAGCTCAATTTCTGGGCTAGTTTTTGGGATGTCTTCAATTCTTGCGATATTTTTACGCTCTAATAAGGTCGACGCCAAAATAGAGTAAACGTATTTCAACTCCTGTGATCGGCATTTCACTGTAAAACAAAAAGTAATGGCTCACATTTATCTTCAAGCGGATGAATTTGGAGTATTGAAGTACCTGTTGGAGGACGAGTTGTTGCAAATCGAAAAGGTACTTCGGGACTAGCTAAAGACACGAGGACAGAGACCAAGTCACAACGACTGGAGCACACTTGCCACAAACCTTTATTTCAGGCAAGGCCCCGTATAAGTATAAACTAAAGTCGTAAAATAGCACATAGACAACAAAAATTATGCATTGCTCTGCTTAACGACGACGATGTTTGAACACGAAGCTTTCTCTGTGAGTGATTCTCTGGTTGTCGTCTGAGTTTGGACATTGGCTCGCAGTCGATTTGGACTTAGGCTCGTGCAGCTTCGAGTCTAACTTGCAAGCAGTTTTGACATATTGGTCGCAGTGGCTATAGCTTTGGCACTTCGCTCTTTGATTTCGCACAAAAAAAGCTTCGCGTTCAACCACCATCATCATTAGACAGAAAGGGTGGATGATTTTTCTAATTTTGCACGTCCATGCACCTCTCTCCAAATACAAACTGCTTCGGCCGTGCCAGAATGGCGCAATAGGGTACACGTCGCCTGCTGAACTCAATGGACTCAGGTTCGATACCTACGATGGAAAGAGTTTCTTTTTTTCACTTCACCCACGATCATCAGCATCGTCGCACAAAGTTTGCTTTCCTGCAGTGAGTGTTCGCCGCGACATACACCACCAGGGAGACATAGAAAGCTTCGCTTTAAAATACTTTTCTCTTCAGGATTCTATCGGACACCCTCCGTCGTGGCAAAAATATGGGTATCACTTTCAGTCATGTATCTTCCTCCTTATTTGGTCAGCGTGAGGGCAGATCTCCAGCTCGGATGTATCAGAGCCGAAAAATACCTGCACACAATTCAGCAGCGGCGTACACGTGCACATCCTGTTTTTCTAGTATTTTTCATTCAGCCCTTTATTTTTACTCGAACATTCTTAATGTAATCAGAAGTAAAATATTGACACGCGTTGGAAAGAAAGCGAAATTATATACGTAATTTTCATCATCCCGCACCGGATACACTGCAGTCCAACTCAACGTTTGGCCTGGAGAAATTATGGGAGATAATTGAATGATAAACCGCTTCCGAGTGTAACGCTAACCACGTGTAATCGATGAGATTGGCGCGCTTCCCGACTGAGTGCCTGTGCGTGGCGTGTGAAAGCATCACGTCTTCCAAATACAAAAACCTTGCATTCACTGCTATCCAGGAGGCTCGAAGAACCGAATGCTTCAGTCAATGCAGATTCGGCCTTCGAGCAATGTCTTTCAACCTGCCAGTCGCGCTTGGACGTTTTCAAAATATCGACTTTTGTAGCTGCTTTCAGACGTCGGTACTGAGATGCTATGGTAAAAGCAGGCTGAGAGGTTTTAGTCAAATGTTTGTGGTCGGTACCTTCCTTTTTCATCTTGTTTTCTATAACTTCACACTGTTGCTGTGGAATGCAAAGTGTAAAGAGGGCAAGGGCGCCGCCAGGAAAAGGTAATTGGCCTTCTGCCTCTCTACACAATACGTCTTTACTGTGAATAAAAGAGAGAGAGAGAGAGAGAGGAGAGAGAGAGAGAGAGAGAGAGAGAGAGAGAGAGAAGGCTCTTTAATGTGAACTGGTGAGGGTCAGCCTGCTAGGGACAAGGCTTGCTACACCAGATGGGGGGGGGGGGGTGACTACGTTGATGAGTGGTGGATGTTAGACATTAGGGTTACAGCAGGAACAAGACAATCATTAAACGTTGAAAAAAAAAGAAAGTAAAAACCAGAGAATGCTGCCAGCCGCGTCCGGACATAAAAATACTAAATGAATGAATGAATGAATGAATGAATGAATGAATGAATGAATGAATGAATGAATGAATGAATGAAGAACACATGCGTGACGTTGGGCCCTAAGTCGCTCCTGAATTCGAACAGGCACATGACTCAGCTTCCCCGAAATTATCTGCGCGGCTTCAGTGCACTCGCTCTAGTTTCTTGATCGCCGTGACGCTAACTGGCCACTTTGCGCTCACTGGCTTATTATTTATTAAATCGCCGCCCGTGTGACGTGATAGGGTGGTCAATAAGAAAACGGTGATTGCGCAGTGCTAAGGCACTGGGTTCCCGTTCTGAGGGCCCTGGTTTAAACCCCTTGTAAGCTTGGGTCTTTTGTATACTCTTTACACCTGCGGCATTTTCTGTACCAGACAACTACAACAACGGCGGTTTGCAGCAGAAGGGCGCACGTTAAGGCTTTCTGCTTAATGACAGATGGGATATCGATGGAAATACATTGCCAGACAGGAACGTCTTGACAATTGCGGAGACTTCACTCAAAACACATTTAGGATGTGTGCATCCGTAGGGATGCTCTATTTTCTCGTTCACTTAATGTACGGCATTCTAGCGAAAAATATTGTAAAGTCTACAATAATTAATTCCCGCCGTAGTTTCTGTTGGTGTCTTTCAGGTGCTGCCCCAGGCGGCCGACCTCCTTTCCGAGAGGGGGCCTCAGGGCCACCCCGGGGCGGTCATCCTCACGGACTCCAGGCCTGTCCCGCTGCGGCTGCGCGTGGCCGACCAGCCCACCAACAGCAGCGGCTACCCGGAGCGCCCCCTTGCAGCCAAGCTGCACACGGTGGCCTCCCGAGGCTCCGACCTGCAGCTTCACTGGCTGCCGCGCCACAGTGGCATCCGGGGCAACGAGGATGCCGACGGCCGAGCCAGGGAGGCCCACCAGGAGGGCACCCCAGTTTCCCGGGACGTCACCGCCTTCGACGAGGCCCGCAACGTCCTGGCCCGCATGGTGCAGACGATGCACGCCGACCCTCGGGTTGTGAGTGAGCTGGAGCCGTGGCCGCTGCCTGCACACATCTGCAGGAACGCCCGCTGCCTGCTGCTCTGCATGCGGCTCGACTGGTGCAATGTGGAGGAGCGCCTGCACCGACACAGGCGCAAGGACGCCCCTAGATGTGCGGACTGTTCGGAACCGGAGACTCCGGAGCCGCTACTGTTTCTACCACCACACGCTTTTCGGGCGCCCTACAGCCAAGAAGAATAACTTTTCTGGCGCGCCTCAGTCCTACGGTGCCCCACAGGGGGAGGGAAGGGCGCCAGGCCGAGCCAGGGAGGCCAAAGGGGGGCACAGTTCGGGCGACGCCTTCCGGGTCCCTCCTCCCCCAGGTGGGGTGGGAGGGTTGGGAAAAACCGGAGCCGGGGTAAAGAGGGGCGTTCCCAAAATGGGCCGATGTGCAAGGCGCCTGCAGAAGGGCCTTGGCCCCCTAGAGGCACTGTCGGAAGGAGCTCTGCTCTGGCATCCATACCTGCCGAGACAGAGCTCCACCGAGCGCTCGAGCGCCAAGGCCTTCCCAGCGCCGGCATGGAGGGCCTTCTGTTCCCGGAGGGGCCTGCGGCAGGCTGACGGGAAGTGTTCGCCCATCTGCTCCATTACCTGGAGACGACCGGCCTCACGCAGCGGCTGCAGCCCGGACTCCAGTGATTGACAGATTGCCCGGACTGAAAGCCCTCTCTCTTATTATTTATCCTCTCTTTATAACTTTCTCTCTATCACTCTCTATTTTATCCCTTCACTCTCCCTCTACTTCCCTTCCCCGCACTGGGTTGTATGCAGGTGAGCTCCCTGCTGAGCTAAAAAATATCTTCAGTGCACTTCTTCCTTTTCCTCTCCCGCAAAAAAAAAAAAAAACCACCACCACCACCAAGTACGCTAGTTCTCGTCTCGTTTAGGCATTGAGTCACGCAGTTGGCTGTTTTGAATTTTACAAACGACTTCTCTGAGGCATTTCTAGGTGGAGCGAAATTCCAATTCTGTCGATTTTGCTATCTTACCTCATACGTGACACGCGTGCTTGTGGTCCTGTGTGCTTTCAACTCAGGTGTTGGAATTGTGCGCGGAGTGCGAGAATCACAGCGAACGGACGCTGTCTAGTGCAGTAACACAAACTAAATAGCAAATTCAAGCATCCACGGTACAAGAGCCTTCTTTATTATTTTGCTCTTTCCAATGGCCATTTCAACAAACAAACACATTTTGTGCATTGGCGAGGGAAAACAAAAAGAAAGAGAACTCTTCGTCACCAACGAAGCCGTATCAACGTTCAGATCACGTAAAGGAGGTGATGGCAACTTAATTTACTGCTGTATTCATTGTGTGTGTTCGAAGTCTCTTCTTATGCGCCGAACCATGAATACAATAGGATGTCACCATGAACACGCATTTGTGTTTCGCATTCCATCAACGTACAGGCTTTGCCCGCTTCAGAGAGTCCATTGGAATGCTGGTACTACGTGTGGCGGATCCCGCACGCGCAGGAGACAATGAATGCTGCAGAATGCAAGCTCCCTAATCTATATTCAGCAGTGCGAGATGAGTTGGCTCGAGCAGAGGCATGTGTCGAGGACACTGTATACTCGTACATAATGGAGCTCTGTCACATCTTGCGCTCTTTCAGTTCCTGGCGAGTGCAGTATGGACTTGTGTTTTACGCACACTACATGCACCTCTTTCTCCTACTTATTATTGGCGCTATTCGACTTTATTGACGCACGATATAGTGTTTATAGGGTGAAGATAGTCTCAAAGATAACGAAGCCTCAAAAACTTGAGGGCAAGAATGCATAACAATAAAGTCATCATCATATCATCATCAACCAGCCTATCTACGCCACTGCAGGGCAAAGGCCTCTCCATTATTCTCCAATTGCCTCGGTCCTGTGCCAACTGTGACCAATTTATCCCCGCAAACTCTTGATCTCATCTGCCCATCTAACTTTCTGCCGCCCCCTGCAACGCTTGCTTCTCTAGGGATCCACTTCCTTTGCGTTATCTTGCCTTCGCATTACATGCCTGCCCACGTCCATTTCTTCTTCTTAATTTCTACTAATATGTCTTTAACACCAGTTTGCTCCCTGACCACTCCGCTCTTTCTTGTCCCTTAATGTTACACCTATCATTTTCCGCTCCATTGCCTGCTGAGTCGTCTCAATTTAAGTTGAACCCTCTTAGTGAGCCTCCAAGTTTCTGCCCCGTAGGTGAGTACCGGTAAGATGCAGCTGTCATACACTTTCTTCTTCAGCGATAAAATAAAACAATAAAAGTGCCGCTGTGTAAATCGCCGAGAACTTCAGCCAGGACCTAAAAGTACATTATTGAATTAGCCCGACGTCTACATTTTAAATCGAAGCTTGGTCTCCTCACAGATGCCATTGTACGCTAATACACCCGCAGGAGCACCAACATTCCTAGACGATGATGATTAAAGAGATCGGAGGGGAAGTGAAAGAAAAAAATGCTTCCGTGGCCGGAATCGAACTTGGGACCTTTGCGTTATGAAGCCGGCGTCTACCAGATTGCTCTATTTCGACATTGTCGAAGTGGTTCGGAATACTCCGACGACAACCAAAGAACCCATCACGAGAAGAATAGCGTTGCTCTGCATGCCATAAGGCCACTAGACACAAGACGACAGGCCCAACTTCCAATTTCGAGGTTTAGGACGTTAGGCCTAACGTCACATCTTGGTATTTAAATCCTTGAACCGGCACCCGCTCAAAAAAGTACTTACTCAACGTCAAGCAGCAGGTACCGATTCGTGCCATAAACCCAAAAACCCAAACGGTAGGATTACGTAGTGCACCCCTTAAAGTTGTTGTGCGTCTTAGCGGCCGGCCGGGCACGATGCCTCGGGCTCCGCCCGCTACCTAGCGCAGGTAGTTAGATGAGGTGCGGCGAAGCCCTGCGTGGCCTGACCCGCACCTTTCTCGCAGGACGAATCAATAAAGGTCATTTCTCTCTCTCTCTCTAGAAAAGTGGTGCCCAACCCGAGAGTAGAACTCGCAGTGTGGGATTGGCCAACCAAAGAATCCATCACGAGAAAGCTTAGGGTTCACCCTCCGTCGTCGTTAGAGAGAGTCGTGCAAAATTTTTTCAGTAGTAGGGCACGATTTCTATCATTTTTTTGCCTTTCTTCAAAAAAAGCCTAACTTCTACGCTGAACGCAATATGCGAGGTGTACACATATTATGAAACATTACGAATTCTATTCTTTTCGGTGACCTGTGAGTAAAAAGATCAGTGTTTTTTCCCAAAAAATATTCATTTCTATTTTGATTTACAAGGGTTCATTCTATCTTACTTTTTGTATTGCGTAAAGAGATAAGGTGTCTTTATTCATGAAGCCTGTTCTTTCTTTTTTTAGAGACGGGAAAGAATTGAGAATCTAGGTGGAGGAGATGGTATAAAAAAAAGAAGTAGCTATGCTCGAGGCGATATCTTGCTTTATGTGAGTCTTTTTATTGAACAGGTTTTCTCCAGAGCCACGAATTTGTTATTCCCCAGAGTCCATAAAAAACGAAAAACAAAATTTGTGGAATGTCATTTCGGACAATCCAACGCCGTCAAGAGTGCGCGCAGGCGGGTTCAGCCAAAATTTTTATAACGAGCAACGAATGCCACAGGCAGGCTTAGCATAATATGTAACCAAAAAATAGGACACACGCCGCAGCCACATATACAGCATGCGCGACGTTTTGCATCGCATTACGTCCCTGCGTAGATTCAATTTTTCACTCAAATCAGATGCTGTCAAATCGGTCCAATTCAGCCAAATCAAATTTCTAGAGACATACCGAAGCCACGTTCCTGAGATTTGCACGCTTTTTCGCAAAGCTTGATCGTTCTGGATCCTGCGACGAAGCCAACTTGCTTGAAGGGGTCATGCAGACAAAACACAAGTTTGGTTCATTCGAAAGATTGCCTCGTTAAAATCATACTGACAACACTGTTAACGCCCGATTCGCTAAAATAAGCTATATACTTAAAAAAGAGGAATGGCCATGTGACCCGCTAGCACATTTCCCGCAACAGAACCTATGATGTCATTTGCTCAGCTGTGTGATTGGCTGAGGCCGGCAAAAGCACACGCAAATTAGGCAGGACTTATAAGCTTGCCGAACGAGCTATCTGCGCCTAAATGTAATTCACATTCATTTTGCAGCCGTAAGATTGGTAGGGTAAACACGAAAGTTACGAAAATACACGTAAACATAGAAGTACCGATGCGCACTGCTGTTGTTACTGGGCGCACTATGCTTGTTTTAGCTGCACATCAGGCCGCCGCTCTGTAGTTGTCTTACACGACACTGACCGATTGGCGTAAGCGACGTTGTCTTACGTGACCCTGTTTGTCGTGGAATTTGCCTGTTTACACTGAAACGATTACTTTCTACCGGAATGAAACACGTTCAGGCGCAAATACGGTCAAAAACAAATCAACGGCGGACAATGGTCCGTAAATGAGTATGGTAGCGCCATCTGGGGGGATTGACGGTAAGCAAGGCTGGCCGCACCCAAGGACGCACTGGAAGTTCAGTTTGAATACCCGGTCTTATTAACTTCATGACAGCATCACCAAAATACACGATTTGGGGGGAGAGTCAAAATTTTAACCTAAAGTGATTAATTTCTCAGTGAATACGGCACCGTTTGCTTACGGACAAGCGCTGGCGTCACTATAAAACAAGGAATCTTTCAAATAAAACAAACTTGAATTTTGTCTACATGGCCCCTTTAAGCTTCTTAGAGATCAGTCATGTGCGGGCGGATACTTGCGGGATAACGGGAACGTAAAATGACAGTTCGGAAATGGCCGAAGGGTGCAATTGTCCTGCTCAATACAGTTTGCATTTAGAAATCCGACACAACGCCATTAGAGCGTAGGTTTTCTGAAAACGTCATAAGCCCCAGGGAGCAGAAAAATAACCTAATGTCCGCGTCCTGGCTCGTACCGGCTCAAATAATTATAACGTCTGTGAGGTAAAGGCCATGAAAAAAAAATACCCCCGGGTGAAATGCACCGTAAAAGATTCTGGAAACGCAATGAGTGAATGAAAAGCTAACTGGATAACTATTTGGCATGTTCAGGTAAACAGTGCGTTGCTTCACCCTCTTCCTCGTCTTCTGCCTTCCACACTTCCCTCCGCCGCTTCCCTCTCTTCCCTCCCTCCCTCCCCTACACTATGTGAACAGCTGCAACTTGGCTTAAAATTCTAAAAGTAAAAAAATCGGCTTAGGAGAAACATCATCAAGACTGCATGGTCCTTACAAGTTGCACATTAACACGAAACGTTACCCAGGACACAGCAATAGACCGTTGCGCAAGGATCCCAATGACGAGCGAGAGAGAGAGAGAGAGAGAGAGAGAGAGAGAGTATCAACATTTCTTTGGAGCGGAGCAAGCACTGATGTTGGGATCCTCGTAGTAGAGGTAGCCCCGGGCCGCACTGGCTGCTCCCGTCCTCACCCCCAGCCGACGCTGGGATGCAAGGTCGGAACATCGCCGCGAATCTTGAATCCGGAAAGTTGTGTAATAACGCACCGCAATTGCGTATGCCATCGATATTTACCGCGTCTTACTTCGTTAGGTGTGAACTGCATCGTCACTTGCACATTGTCGCAGTTGGCGAACAAAGCAAAATAAAATATCCTAACGTATCAGGACCATCTAAGCATTTTTGTGGGGGCTACTAGGCAAACTTATCCAAAGAAACTCCAGTAATTTCCTCTATATGCACCGGCCTGGGAGAACGCTTATAACAATCTTCGCTAATTACTTCAACTCGGAAGGTGGAGGCGGTTTGGCTTGGCCTACCTCGTCGTTTGGCGATCCAGTGAAGCAAACGAGATCCACAAACCCGGGCGGATTTCCTCGCTTCGCTAGGCACGCATGAATTACTTCCGGGGTGTGGAATTCGCGCAGCTAGGTGGACGCTGTGTGATGGAAATATACCTGCCTCAAACCGGTTCGTCCAAATAGAGAGCGCGATAAGGCCGTCGGTCAATCGCGTCTGAGTCTATGTGTGCGGAAACCCTGGTTCTCGAAAGTTCATTAATCACGTTTGCGCCTAAATTAATCATACGTGGTGTGGCTCGGAGCCACTTCTTCGCACAGTTCGATTTGGTTTCCAGAGTTCCCGCTTTGAGTTCGCCAGCGCTATTCGGAAGTCATTCTCGGCCGGCTGTGTGCCATCAGCGCCTGTGGGATCACTCGTCAGCGATACGGCTCCACCAATACTGATGAAACATGAACGCACAACACCTGCTGCTTATTAAAGTGTTTGTGAGTGTTTGTGAGAGTGCGCGTTGAATGAACTCTATCGTTATCGTCTAGTCTCCCTACTGGCGCGAAAAATCAAGTGACTACTCGGTTGGTATCGCCAGCTCAGAAAATATTTCGCCTCTCTCTAACTTTTATTGCTTTCTTTCTCTTAATTTTACTTGCAGACAGGCTTAAAAACTTACGTAGGTCATGATCACGCGTTGTTTTTAGCCGCTGCAAAATTAAGCGGTTCACAGACGCAATTAAAGAAACGGCTTGATAATAATATGTGCCGGATCCAGTTTTCTTACAATTGCTGGGCAGAGGCGTTTTCTTACAGAAACCCTAATTGAATGTCTCGAATACTCTAGGTTTCAAAAAGCATGCCGCAATTACACCAAAATACCAGCGGCCCGACATATATTACACCTTTCACACAGGAATAGTCTGCTAAGCCATACACCGATCAAAAGACCAAAAACATGGACAGACATTAAACAGGCACCTTTCGGTATTATCTATGGAAGTCGGCGCTGATGGTACGTGAAAGGCCTTACTTTTCCAGCGCCATCCTTTGTGCGCGCCCTATTGTCTAGGCCGACGTAGACAAATTAATTATACTGGGCACCATTCAGCAAGCCCGCTCGCCAGGCGAAATCTTCGGATCGTTATTTGAAAAAACGCAAGCAGATGCACAAATTTCAAAAAATGAGGGATTTGAAAAAGCCCGACGCACCCCATTGTTATACCGCTATATATGATAAGTTCTTAGTAGGACGGCCTATTATGAATAACTAAAATTTCTCCACCAAGAAGTGATGAAATTTAGAGCCTAGTAAGAGTTATCTAGCTCATTTGACAGCACCAACCATTGACCAACCAATAGTATCAAGGCCGATTATAATAACACCCGCCGGTGTGTGAGAATGAGAGTGCTATTTTTTTCTTCACTATTTTTTATTTCTAGTCTCCCCATCTAAGTTCGTGTTTTTGGGCGATGTCCTGGAATATGCTGGAATCATTCCTCCTGGGGGACGGGAAGGGGATGGCACTGCCGTCGAGACTAACACGCGCTTTTTTTCATCTGTGGTGATGACGAGAAAAGTGAAACTGTCAAGACTGAGTGCAAATGCGCGCAAAAGACACAACAATGTTGAAACATATACTTAGCAAGGTCTTTAGAAGACACACAACACACAACACACACACGCACGCACAAAGAAAGAGAGAGAGGAGATGTGTGTGCACGAGGACGAGTGTAACAGAATACAAAAAACCAAAGTCACGGAAGGAGAGTAGGAGCAAGGTGGACCTATTATATAGTGAAAATTCAAGTCGGTGATTTGAACGCGCCATCCAAGGGCGATGGACGTGCGCTGTCAAGAAAGTACTAGGAAAGTACTGGATAGAAAATAATTACTTAGAACGCCAAAATGAATAAACTGCGCCGGCGCAAACAAAAGTTTTGAAAAGGAAAATCGTCACAAGATCCATTTTAATGCCTGTTCCAGGGAAAGTGGAGAATCATTGTCGTGAATCACATACAGAGACGTGTTCATTAGGAATTTTAGATGCGGAAAGCATCCTCATGCTCACGGGCTGTGTCACTCCCTCCCTCGTTGTTCGTGTCCCGCCTTCCGCACTCTACTGCCGCATGCGCGTCTCTTCAGCCCCGTCAGCGTTGGGCTGACGTCAGCGCAGTCCACTATAAAAAGAAATAGTTAGGTGGCTCCAGGCTTCGATCCCAACGACTCTCTGGCCGCAACGGGAGGTACGTGGCGCTCTTCCCACTGCGCTACAAACCGTGACGGGAGCAATGTGCTACGAACGCGCCTTATGTCCTTCACTCATTCAACTACGTCAAGAAGCTACTGATACAACCAAGGCACGCGAAGCCTGAACGTCAACGGAAACGACGAACTGAAAACTAATGGGAACTTCAGTCGACCCCATGGCTGCTTCGCATACTACTCAGGGTTTCCTACGGGAAGATGGTGTAATTATTTAGCTTTTCACATTTCGAATACAGGGAGGCCCGCTTGACGCAACTGTCACTGGCTTTTTGTAGTGACAGTTACGCCTTGCGCAGTGTGTCCCTGCTGCCATTCATTTTTTACGCAAATGCTATGCTCGGCTGGATTATTCGCCGAGGTCACACATTCGGCCGCGCTCAATTGTCACTGAGGGACATTGTCACTCTAGAACATTTTTGTGTTTCACATCATGCCCCACCCTGAGTTGTTCGTGCGCTTATCCGAATAGCCGTTTCCTCCGCTATTCTGACATTTAATTGATTTTGCTGTTATACAGGCTTCTGAGGCATGCATCCTCGTGGGCTTTGTTCGAAAGAATGTTCTTGTTATGGATGGGACTGAAGAATGGAGGAGAAGGAAGGAAACAGCGCTTAGGCTTTTAAGTTACCCCCATTCCCATTAATGCTAAGTGCGGAAGCACAAGGGGCTCTTATGAGACAAACAGCGTTTAATGTACCCAGAGAAGGTGGTAGAGGTCCTAGACAAAACTTCATTTTTATACTGCAACGGAAGTACAGATTTTGTCAAACTTTTCTACGCTATCCTACATGTTCACAAGCCGCAAAGCCTTTAAAATACGAGCTTACCTTTCAAGTGGGGCAGAAATATTTGGTGTGAGAAAGTCGGCAGACGTACCTTCTTGTCTTACTGCTACGAAATAATAACGCCACAGTTAAATGTCGACATGTCGCCTTCAATTCTTTGTGAGTCAAAAGTCAGAGCGGTATTGGTGGCTATGTGTTACTGCCAATGTCTTGGAGCTCAGCGGTTGTGGTTGCTGCGCTAGTTGCCCCGTTTGACTTTAATGTGCTTTCACACGCGTTCTTATTCGATTCGACCACGGAACCTTTAGAGCCAACATGACCGCTATGTTAGTAATTAAATCTTCCTTTACTCAATTCTCCCCTTGAAATAGTAAGATACTGTAATTAAACAGGAGTGAATTGAAGCGTGTGCAAATAACCTTATATTTTATTAGTCGTACCATGCATGCACGTTCATCATACGACGGTAACGATTCCTTATAAGCAGAGGGCTTTACGCAATTTATCAATTTTATTCTTTGCATCACCTAAACAATACTCGCGGTTCTTTTAACTATATTTGAGGTTATTTATCCCGAAGGAAAAAATCACAGGTGGAGGTATTTAGCTTGAATACCTGCAACACCGAGAGGAGAGTTTTGTAGCGCATCTGAAGATTCAGTGCCCAACACATAATGTGGCTTGAACTCTGTATTTAGGGAACAGGTAGAAAACTTTTGCTACGCAGCAATAACAGCGCATGCATAAGTACCCTTCGTTTTATTTTCACACAGAACCAATCGTACTACACAAAAGCTTTTATGTTCACCGGACGACGCAAACAGTTGAAGTTCCCTGCGCCCGTTATAGTACCAATTAATCAGAAGAATTTCGCACCCCAAACCGGAAATAACAGGGACTGAAAGTGGCCTCGTGTCTCTTTTTGTGCGTTTTTCATCCCCTCAAAGGGGGCAGTAAATTGCCCTGTTATTTAGTATTGGCGTAGGACCGCGTTGCTTAATAATAGGCAAATTGCTTTCCGCTCATGAGTCATTTATTGTTCCAAATTTTTTTGGCGCAGTTGTCGTTTTGTAATTGTGCTGAAGTTGCTGTATTCTCCCTGATAAAAAAACGTGAAGTGTTCATGCTGCGTAATTGAAGTTCAGAACAATCATTCGCAAGACTACGATGTGGCCCTGTTCTCCAGAAACGAACCAGGATATAACGTCGTTCGGACGGGGAGATGTCCTAACAAAACAAGGTTTTTCATTTTCCTCATCCCCTTGGTCCCGCCCGTGGGCTGTTTGCACTAGTTTGATATAGTGCACCAACCAGCCCTAACTTCCAGTTAGGCGCCAAAATATCTGCCATCCTTAGAGTCGCATGTTCTGAAAGGAAGAACGCGGCGTAGGATAATGCGACAGGTGAAATACGTCCTTGTGAAGTTTCTTAACAAAATAAACGAAAGGACAATTCTTTCTGCCAGGAATACAATTCCGAAAATATCGCCAGGCGCTTCGTTCGCGCATACATTTTCGGTCTTTTATCAGAATTTGCTGCAAACACTTCCAGTATGAGCGGCAGAACACTTTATCCCGCCTCTTAAAGTAGGTCAAACTTTCATTTTGTTCCATTTGTTCGGAGCGGACGCGAAAGAAGCAAGAGGCAGGCAATAAGGGGATTTTCGCCAAGATCAACGACGCCCTAAAATGGCCGGGAGCCTAAGAGACAAGGGTATTGGCAAAGTACCGGTGTTGTAGTCTTATAATGCACGCAAAATGTCCTTTGGGAAGAAGAGAACTCTTGAAACTCGCGCACTCGCCGTGTGATCGTGCACTTGCGTATATACACCAACAGTCGCAAATTCCATACATGCGATTCAAAGACAGGGGAACACGCGTAAAAACGCACACACGGGGGTAGACACTTTCACATAAAACCTGATGCGGCTGAACAAATAGTGCTTCGCAAGAATTCTATTTCAAATCTTGGTTCAAAAGAAATTTTGTGAAGCGTGCAGACAAAAGCAGTTATCCAGAAGACGCGAAGTTGGAGAAACGCCGAGTAGCAAAGCGTGAATGTGTTCCATATTGCGAAAGAAGGAAGAAAACAAAAAAAAATATGAGCTTGGATATGAGAGGGGAATGGCAACAGCTTTCACGCATTTTCAATGCGCGATGGCTGCTTCTTGCGCTAATGTATTTGCGAAGCCGGGCCTCTCCGACGCATCAGGGCTATACGGAAGAACCGATTATTGCATAAACGAATACGAAAACTTCTGGATGGCAATTGGAAGTGGAAGCGAATGCAGTTTCTGTTTGGTTACTCAAAGGTTCGCGCTCATTCTAGGCCCTTTCAAAGTGTCAACGCTGGCAGACAGAGCGGATCTTGAAGGGAAGTGGCGACGTTGCAGCTTGCCCTACTTGGCGCAAATGTCGGAGGAGGTTTTAGTGGCTACGTTCTCCAACTCGAATCTTTAGGAATCGGTATCTCAGCAGTGCCAGTATCATGATAGAATTGTTCAAACAGCAGATATTCGTCAGCCTTCAATATTTAGAGAATAGATATAATACACATTGATATGGTAATTCAAAGCCTCCCTGAACGCATCACGGCTCTTTGCACTACTGCTTCACCTTCATACACTCCTTGAAAACTTATTTGAGCTCATAAAAATCAGTGAATTACCCTTGAAAAGCAACAAGCGGTAGATATTAGATAAACTGATATGAAGACCTGACGTCTATGATATTAAACCACATGTGAGGGCGCGGGAACCAGGACTTTTTGTCAATATGTTCAGTCAACGCTTGCACGGTGTTTTCACCAAACTTTTCTGCGCCACCTACTCTGTATGGCAGGGTTACGGACCGCCGCAGCGATGAATCACTCCTTGACGTTAATTTCAGATCTAGCCTGCACCTCACACGGCTTAGCGAGGCGAAGACTTGATCCGTGGCTACAACAGGTCTAACACAGCTAAGGCGGCCGGGTGGTTCGGCAAAAAGGTTTCACCAGGCCGAAGTACAATAGTTTACAGACGTAACTGGTGCTTATACTTATAAATCTTAGGCAATTTCTCATGTGCGGTCAAATCTCGTCGATTCTATATCAGGCCTTTATAACACCTAACCTAACCGGTTGTCGAAGTTTGAACGAGCCTTAAGGGAGGTGGCGTAAACATTCTACGTTGCATGTCTGCGAAAGGCAATATCCCGTGGGTAACACCGACCAAACTCAGTGGGCAGATTTCGACAAGTTCCTGATAGAATCGCCGCAGCAAGCTCGTGAGCGGAATCCTAACGACGAAGCTCTTTTGATATTTTAATACCCGTCAGCCTATCGAAGGGCTGAAGAGGCGCCTTGTAGACTGCCATCATTTATCCCGTTCTTCCGTCACACCGAAGAGGGGCTAAACCTTTCAAAGTGGACGTGAAGGCTTTGGGAAATTCGTGCCTTGCCAGGATGCACTGAATAGTAGCCACAGCGACATGACCAAAGGAACACAAAGATATTTCATACCAAGAGTTTCATTTTATAAACTAGAGGGGACACTGTCGCTGCAATCGTTCAACCACCATGGAGCCCACTGTGTGACGTAGACCCGTGATTTTCAAACTTCGTTTAACTTGAGGCGAGGCGGTTTTATGTGTACTTGGCTTCGGATTTTTCTGCGGCATCAGTTTCGGTTTTGGCATCGAAAAGGTCTACAGCTCGTTCCGTGAACAGAATTGATGTGAGCTCCCGATTCCAGTGGCTGCAATGAGCAAATACTGCTCGGCTGGAAAGAAATGTGTGTGAAAAGCAGTAACATCGGTGTGTAGCTTCTACACTAGTATTAGTCCTGTGCTTCGGCACTTCCCGAAATGCACGTGAAGTCCGGATTCCGCACAAGGTAGACGAGCACGCTGTTGCATCCTGGTTTCGTGAATAACGCCGCGTGCGAGAACAACATGAGCGCAGTAGGGGCTAAGCCAACAAAAATTTATTTCAAGCAGTAAGTATATGTGTACAGCCGTCGAAATTTTCTCCACGTAAAATATCGCGGGCATCGTTTATAGATACTTTTTCAGTTCCGTATCTCCAAAAGCCGCGGCCATGGAGAGAAGGCGGCCTGCCGCGACTCTCGCCACCGCGGCGCTGCGGTTGCGAGTTGCGCTAGCACAAGCGAGCGTCGTTGATAGCGGGGAGCGTTCCTCACGGCATCTCCGGTCTCACCGCCCTCTGCGTACTGCAGAAGAAATAACTGTTCTCGGAAGTTGCTCATCAGTTTGTTGCGCCATTGCAGTTCGCGATTATTTGAAACGGACGGTATTATGCAAGGAGTACCGTAGGTATGCCCACGGATTTGAAGCGGTGGCTAAAATATCAAGAACGACAGCGTTTTAAATGAACGTTCGCGTAGCAGTGGCTGTCGAGCGTGCACAAAAATTCACTTGTCATGCGAATTGCGCAAATTCATTGCATTACGAATAATATTTCCTCACACACTGTTGAGCAGCTTCCCGTTTCGTGGACAAACATAGGTGATACCGTCCCGCACACACGCTCTTCAGGATTGTGTAGGCCCCCGCTTTCATTCCGGCCACGTAAAAAACAATTTGCCGACGCTGCCCCGGTTCTTTTTCTAGTGCTGACGTTCTCCAGTTGTCTGGGAGTCGTAT
This sequence comes from Haemaphysalis longicornis, assembly GCA_013339765.2. Taxonomy (NCBI): domain Eukaryota; kingdom Metazoa; phylum Arthropoda; class Arachnida; order Ixodida; family Ixodidae; genus Haemaphysalis; species Haemaphysalis longicornis. Next base: position 37,348,098 of record CM023457.1, on the reverse strand, counting down.
GGCCGCACTGTTCTCGCCTATCTGAGCAAAATCGGTGCACTTTAGAGGGGAACAGGCGTCTCATGGTTGGACACTCCTCTTGTAGCTCGATGAGCAAGTGCTTTCCTTTTGTAATCCCTAGCTCGTGCGTAGACATTGCCTTTCTCTTTTCCGGAGATCGCCGCCGAGTCTGCTTCCTCAACAAGGTGCTGGGAAGGTTGGCAAAGTTAACGGGAACTGCGCCTTCCTTCAGCGCCCAGTAAGCCCGGTCGGACGAAAGGAAGAAACTTGTACAGACACGCAGCTACTTCGCAACTTTGAGCTCAGCCGACTGGAGCACGCGTATATGCTCTTCTGGAGGAGTGGACTCGGAAGCACCACACAAGGGGCAAACAAATTTCGTTACCTTCTGTAGCTGTTTTCTTCCAAGAATGTACACAATTACCAGATGAGCGCGCCCTCGCATACACGCACAGCAACCGTGCGGAGCGCTTAATTAAGAAAGTGTTTTGCCATCCTGCTGCGCTCGGAAGGAAAGCATAACCGAAACCGCATGTGAGCGCCGGGATGTCATCGCGCAAGAAAAGCTCGGTGCGCTTGCACCTAGAGCAGGCAGGAAGAATAATAATCGGCACCTCATGAAAACGTCGATTTGCCGGAGCGCACGTGCAACGCCGTGCAAACGCAGCGCGCGCGCGCGAGAAACAAAAAAAAAAAAAAAGCGGCAGAATATAACACAGCCCTCAGTAAAAAAAAAAAAACTACGTGATATAATACGTTACGTAGGGTTAGTGGTCAAGTGACATTTTTCGCTCTTGGATCCCTTCGCCATCGTGCAAATGCGTGACCTCTCGTAGCGTTCCGCCCCGGCATCTCGGGCTGCGACCAGCTCTGCCTGCGTACTCCAAAAGAAATAACTATTCTAGGAAGTTGCTCAACATATTGTTGCCGCGCTATTCCAGTTCGCAATTTATTTCAAACGGGCTGTATTATGCAAGGAGTAATGTAAGTACGCCCAGTTATTTTTAGCGGGGGCTAAAATATCAATAACGACAGCGTTTTAAATGAATTTTCGCGTAGCAGTGACTCTCAAGTGGGCACGCGAATTCGCTTGTCATTGGCCAGGCGCGCAAAATAATTGCAACACGAATGATATTTCCTCAGAGCCATAAGCAGCAACTGCATACTTTCTTTATGATAGACATCCACGTATCCTTTATATTCAAAGAAATCAAAGCTAACCCAAAATCCCGGATAAATTACGAAGTTTTGTATTGAGATTTGAATTGTAGGTTTTCTGGTTATATTATGTTAGCATTGAGAATTTTGGTGTTTTTGTTCATTAGTATGTTTTGTTTTAATAATAGTTTTTCCAGCATGAGGAGCTAGATTCCATTCACCTCCTACTTACTTAAGTACAACTGTATACAGTTGTACATTTTGTAAAGGGCATAAGCATGTGCCCCATGCAGGATTCATGTGCCCAGCCATCACAAAGCATCACTGCTTAAGTGGGCTAGAAAATCTCGTACAGCCGGCTGCGAATTAAGCAGGTCGGCATTGCGCCAAGCCCAGCACATGAAAGAAAGCACAGCGCGCTGACGCAGTCCCGAAATGCTTTCGCCCGTTGCCGCACTGTTCAATAGCACTCCAAACCCAATGCATTGAAAAGACAAGGTTCTCGCGCAAGCGTGAATACAAACACAAGCGAAAAGAAGAAACTTGTACAGCAGACACGCAACTACACTGCGACCGCCACTTTGAGCCCAGAGGACCGGCCGCGCACGCCTTCAACGCTGCCTCCGGAGCCGCCGCCGCCAGCCGCCGCAGCCGCCGACACAGCGCAACTCGCGACCGGGGCGCCCTCTCAGCGCCTAGGGTAAACTCGCGCCCGCTTTGGAAGGCGCAGTTCCGAAACTGAAAAAGTATCTATAAACGTTGATCGCGGGAGCGTGGACCGGCGAGTGGGTTAGCACCTCATCACGGCAGAAAGCGGCAAAACAAGCGAGGATAGGTATGTATAGAACGATTCCGCTAATACAACCGTTCTATGTTAGGCGCTTCGCTCAAGCACACAACGGCCCTTTCCCGCATGTAATCAACTCTTCGGAGTCTATTCGTTGGCGTGAACAAGGCGCGCACAAAATCGCTGTCACCACCCCTGACCATGCAAACTTGTGGAATACAGTACATCCACCCTGCTTCAGCCGCACGCCGTCGCCACCTCGCAGGCAAATAAACAAACGCTTAGCTGCCAAAGAACTGGCTACCCTAAACTCAGCCGTTTATACAGTTTACAAATCTCTTCCCGTCTAATAAAATTCTTTTTGTAAACCTCAATACAAAATTAACATAAAGTACATGTTGTTTACACAATTAATAATTTAAAAAAATCTTATATATTATTTATAGTTTCTGTATGTTTCAAAACAAGTACTTGAACTCAATTCAAGACGACAGATGGGTCAAGCCAAGATCGAAAATCACGTATTCTCCACGCATAACAGCCTACGAGTGGGATGAACCTGGCATTCAGCGGTTCGCAAAGGGGCCAGCGCCAGTGTCCATTTTAGCGCATAATATTCTCTAACTCTATGGTTCATACGTCCTACTCGGGCAGGGGTGGCTGACACAGTTACGTTCCCGCAAGCGCCATACAGTCCGCCACCGTCGTTCGCATCGCTCACATTTAAAGCCAGCGCACCGTGGAGGGGGTGTCATTGATAGCCGCCGCTCTGCGTCTTTGTAACTGCGCGCACGCACCTGGTTTTGTGTGCCCACAAGGCTTACCTGAAAAAACATCGACAACAATTCGTAAACAGAGAAGCAGTTGTGACACCCCGCCACCCGCCCACCCCCCCCCCCCCCAACCCAAAACAAAAGTGGCAACGCCGTTGCATACCTGTGAATCCCATAGAACAGGCAATAGAGCGCTTCACTCTTTCCAGTGGATTTCTAATAGGCATGTTGTTCTGTTTGTTCGTGCTTCATTGTACGCGAAAAATTTGTGAGCCCGCCTTTGATGTCACTGCAACTAGCACTTGGGAAAATCATCTGGTGCCACATGAATACTTAGATCAAGCAGGTGGCCAGCTGCAATTGCTTTTGTTTCCTGACCTATATAAATGTACCCACTCCAACATGCAAATACCACTTAATAAAAGAAATGCCCATTGGCGAGCATAGCCTTCATATAAACGTTTCTTCAGACTATTAGTATATAGCGTTCTACAAACAGGCAATGGAAATGGGTTTGTGTAACATGCTTGATATCGTACGTCCGTAAAGCACTGCAATGAAGTAACAGAGACGCGTTTAACTGCAAGGATTCACCGCTACAAGAACGGCTGAACAATGTGCATAATTGACATTGACGCGAGAATGCTACTTTTTTTACAGTTACAAGACAATCAGTAGCTGTACCAGTCTGTAATTTCAATATATGTGGGTATCATGACTCGTGTAATGAAGCAAATAAATGTGTTTATTTTATGATATCTAGCGCAAAGGTCACAAATAGCGAAATAATGGGGTAAACGTCGTGTCGTGTGATTCTTTCGTGCACTCAGGCAGAGCCCAATTATTTGCTCACATTGCAATGCTTAGCAAACTAGAATCTTCGCATCTGCGGTGCCTTTAAAATGCATTTTGTTGTTACAAGCCATGGAGCCAATATGAAACTGTTATTTTTCAGACGTACGTATAATGCATCTAATTACAGGAAATAGAGATGTGTTTATGCGATATCTTTAACGTCATTATTCGGTAAAAGCTAAATCATAAGCTAAAGCGTATTAGATATATCATTACTGTTTCCTAATCGCCAGTGTTTGAGATTTTCCCGTACTACCCGATTTTTGCAGATTTTCGCCACCACAACTGATAGCATATTTGTACCGTACAAAATAATAGAATAGCTCGGTCATGTTTATGATAGCGCCTGAGAATTACCGCAATGGCCTATGAGATGTGACAAATTGTATATCAATAGCGCGCAAATATCAGACTTGAATCTTTCAATTTTTATTTCGATAGGTTCCGCTATGTCGAAAAGTTCGCTGTTTTTAAGTGCGTGGAAGTGAAATACTTTTACATTAAATCTATAGCAGTCAGCGTGGGATTTCTTGAATGCTCGTTAATTTGAAAAGTTTGTTAATGTGGTGTTCGTTGTACCGAGATTTTACTGTAATTGATGTGTAGCGGCAGTATTCAATTTCGCCAGCCTTTTATGAACCATGTAAAGTTAGGCTTCACATGGGAGATAAGGCGGTAGCTATTACAGGTTTAAGCATGTGATTGTTTTTGTTTTTTTGCCGCGCATATTGTAATTTTTTCTGCGATATTTAATTTATGAGGGGCAAAGAGGTGTTGCTTGTATTTTCCGGGCCCCTTTGCGTTAGTAAGTCAACCGTTTTGCGGTCAGTATTCACGAAGCTAGTTGAATTACTCTAATCAGCTGATTGCGGTGGTATCAACACAGCGTATATTGCTGCTAGCAGCGCTTGGTAAGCCAATACCAGCGAAGATTCCTTCCTCAATTTTGGCGCCAATATATGTTATGCAAATTTCTAAGCAAGCGTCACCGAGACGTTAGATTTTACGCTATGCGTTGCTTCATGTTGTAATTCCGTTTTCAGTGTCGCTCCGGAATGCTTGTTGGTTTCTATGCTGTTACTACCTTGCCGAGCGCAGGTTTGATGTTCCCGTGTGAGGTTACGTCCCTCTCCACTTCCAACTTCTCTCCACTCTCATCTAGCTTCTTCACAGCCTCTCGACGAATCAGAAATGAGCAATCTCGCCGAGCCTGCCACCGTGTTTTGTTATCCGAAAAACACGCAATCCACAATCCCCAATCTACACATACTCCACAATCATTTCTTTTTCTTTCCACAAACCTCCTGTTCAATTCCTATCTCCACATGCTGCAGCTACAGCAGCACAAACTGCCAGAAAAGGCTTAGCGTTGCCTTTGAACATGTCGTGTTAAAAACACAAAAACTGGAATCTTTATTCAAGTTTACAGGGCACTTTTGTCGAGCCTCCGCATATTTCCGGTATTTTCCACGAGGACGCTTTAAATTTTCCCGCTTCTCTAAAGGCCAGCATAAGACATCTCAGTTTCCCAAAAGCTGTGGTAAACAGGAATGTGGGGCTGGTGCTGATGTGAGCCGGCATCTCCCACTGTAGAGACAAGTTGGCGTCACGTGGCCGTAATTTATATGGGAATAAGGGGGCGTCAACAGGAACGTAATTAATGCGCGGTTTCGGGCCTCCTCCTTGCGCTATTTCTCCGAGCTCTAATTAGAGCAGCAGCCTGCGATCGCAGCCAGAACAGGATAAATGTAGGGCCAACGACAGGCCACGGGATTTCATATCCACCGGCTGTCTCCTAGCAAGCTCAACATTGACATGTGTTGAGCCAGACGGAGAAAAGTTTTGGAAGAAGTGAAACCAAGAGGGATACTGGCAAGCAAAAGTAGGTGTCATTCTGGCACCACCGCGAATCTGTCCCAGTAGCGTGAGGCAAAAGGCAAGTCAATCAGGATTCTTTCAGGCTGGATTGAAAGTGCTCAGTTGACAGGATTGTAAATGGTTCAAGACACCGCGTGGAGTGAGATGTCGACCACATCGATTGAGGCATAAGGGTGTACCGGGGGCCATTTATCAGCTCTCAGGCGGTCTCCACGGCAAACGAGTTCCTAGATCTAAGCCATGCATGTTGGCGCGAACCCGTTATAACCAGAGTTGTCTTCCCTCTACACAGAAGAAATCAATGAAGACATTTACTGAAGTCAGTAAACAGCGTACGTTATGGGTTTCGGGTAGTTTTGCTTGTGGAGACGGGGATCGTTTCAGGAATTTAGCGAGATAGGTATCACCATTTTAGGCTTGAAGCCCACAATGATTATGCATGAATGAGGTCAGGCGTCGCAACGGTCAGCCCTTTTTTCCCCCCGGCCTGATGAGGTCCGACTTTCGAGAGGGCAAAGGGTTCAAACCTTTAAGTTTCCCTTCACCAAGATCCAGAACAAGGGGGCCCCGTATCATGTACGAAAAATAAAAGGGGGGGGTTTTGAAATAAACAGAAAAGTTGGGAGTCGAACCCGGAAAGCAAAGGGGGATATTTTAGGCTAAGAAAAAATTGAAATAAAAAAGGGTTGGGGCCCCCAAACCCGGCATTTTTTCCCCTTCTTTTCCAAACTTTACTTGAGTAAAATCCGCCCTTTCTTTTTCCATTTTTTTATAATTTTATTTTTATTTTAAATATTTTTTAAATTATTTTATATATATATATATATATATATATATATATATATTAATATATATATCGCACAATCATAAAACAATAGTGCCCGGAATCGAACCGCTTGATTCTTTTTTGTATTGCGTGACCTCTGAGAAGTCGTGTGTACTACTGCAGGGATTCTCGGCTTTCTTTTGTGTGTTGTGCGCGATTGTATTTATTTCGTTGGTTATGTGACCCAAATTAGATTTCTTTTCTGTTGTACCTGTTTGTATTGCATTTTTTTCATTAAAAAACTAGATTGGTTACGGTTAACATCTCGAAACACCTATAGGGCGTGCATTAGATTTTCTGAACATAGCAACTGAACGTAGCAACTGAGCGTAGCAACTGAACGTAGCAAGCTATTTTATTTTTCGGACTGGGATAAATGTTCTCATGTTTGCTGAACACAGAAGGACGCATACACACACACGCACATACAGACAAATACGCGCGCGCGTTCAAAAATTCTGGTATAAATTGGGAGCTACTAATTTGATTACATGCTCGCTAATAAATTGTGATTACACGTTATCACCAGACCGACGCCCCCTCACTCCGGGCAAACACTGATATACGTGTTTATATTTGTGGATGTCGAGGTCAGTGCAATTATTAAGATTTCTTCTAGGGCGCGAAAAAGACGACATTAATGTTCGATTCTTATACTGCATACCCTGCCAAGCGGGTGACTTTCTAAGAGCGCAAATTAAACGCTTTTAACAGAGCCGTGGTTTAAGTGTTATATAAAAAAATAGAATGTAGAGAGATACAGTTTACCAAGTTATTAGAGTTCAAAAAGGCACACAATTGTTGTTGTTTTTTTGGGGGGGGGGGGAGGGGGGGAGGGGGGTACAGTTTGTGCGCAGCATCACTCGCGGATCCCCCTGTATCTCCGTAGGGATACATTCTTTCGCACCTCTCGCAGTTAGTAATACTTCACGAATATTCTCAGAGGAACCGCACAAACGTGCCACATCAATTCGTTTCACCTGAAAAGGTGTTCCAGTGCCGACTACATTGAAACATTTTTTTTTTCTTTCAAATGTGTCTCCGACGCTTATCTCTTGTTTCGCAATAGCATCCCTGCGTCAAGCGAGTAGTGCCCATATCGAAGACGTGCCTACGAAACAGGCAGACGGATTTCATTCGAGCCACTTTCCGAGAGTGCCTGTAGAAACATTTTGTGGCACTTGCGGGAATGAGATATCTTTGTTTCGCTTATTTTAACTTCGCAAAGTGTTCACCCCCACGCACATCGGGACAAAAGGATTCCGGATATATTTTCTGTGGACCTCACGAATATCGGAGAGCAAATACTCGCACACAAGCAAAAAGCACAGTCACGTTCGAAAAAGACGAGGAAGTGATTTGCGGTACGTTCTCGAAACTGGGAGAAAAATGCAGAGGAGCTGACACTGAAGATTCGCTGGAAACTCATACATTTCGCGTGAAAACATAGCGTTTTTGCATCCAACGCATGAAAATTAAAGATGGGGCCTCCTCTCACGCGGTTTTAAACACGGCCAAATGACAACTTCCTCAGTTATCAAGGACAACGCGCTGGATGCCTTAAACGATTCCTTCTTTTCTTTTTTTTTTTTTTTGAAGATTGTCTGAACCATTTGTAGAAATATTTTTAGTGTGAACACCGTTGTTACGGATTTTGGGGGATCAACACTTGCTCCTTTGGTCGATTTTGGTTCGTAACTGTAGCGACGCTATGTGTTTACAAGAAAGAAACACCGGAAGCCTTAGATGTAGACTTTCGAAGTGTCGTTTCCTTGTCGTCACGCTATGAAATGAGTACCCCGGTGGCTGAGACCGCTAGCTAGGTCAGTTCAGAAAAACCCGACCCTGCCTCTTGGAATACGGCGCTGGGCTAAATTCTCCAGTTCGTCTTTTCAGCGCCGCTTCAGTGTCGTATCGTACACATGGCACTCGTATGTTTCACTTCCATCTGAAATTGAAGGACTGCAGAGCCGGCAAGAAAGAGGAGGCGGTGTTTCCGTGCGTAGGCCACGCCGAGGGATATTAACGCTTTCTTCATCCCTGTCTGCTGTAGACGTGCTGCACGTCTGCTGCGCGCCCGCTGTCGAGTGATTAGCCGCATCGAGGTTATTTTTTGTGCATTTATCATTTGCTGACACTATCAGCCTTACAAAATTTCATGCTGTTCAGCGCGGTTCCAATGCAGGGATGACGCCGCTCAAAAACGTTTGTGGAATAGGCGGAGGCTAGTTTTCAGCGAGGAGGATAAGCCGCCAACAGAAAAGCGCAAGAACAGTTGCCGCTTTTCAGGAATAGCTTTATTGCCAATATTTTACAAACCTATCGTCCTTCATAGCCGATTAGGAGGCAATAATAGCCACCTTTCGCCAAACTGCAATGTGTTTGTGCATGCCAATGACCAGCATTTTTGCCGGAGTAGTCTTGACTGAACTGGTAGATTTCATCCTTGCGTCGATACAAAATTCATGCGTTGTTTAACAACGGTATCCACTAAATAATTTGTTTAGCGAGTTTTACTCTGGGCAAACCACTTGTAAAAGCTGAATGAAAGTTACCCTCTTTGTTACTGGAATATTTTTTTAACATTCGTGCTCTTCGGAGGGAAGGCAGGGCTTCATTCACATGTGTAGTTTTTAAAGAAAATTTCGAATTGCTTGCTTAAGGCCACGTAACTTGTTTCCTCGTCGCTCTTGTCTTTCTTTTTTAAGGATAGATGCTCGTTCAAACATCGGACATAGCTTTTCTCAATCAAGACAGGAAATGCGAACATAAACCGAAACGGGTATTTTTTTACTGTATTTCGCACGCGTCCTTGTGAGCAAAGAGGGTTTCAGAAATACAAAGTGAACCTAAAGGCGATCGAGCAAACCTAAACATAAGAACTAAAACAATACTTAATGATCAGCCGCGATGTGGCGATGCTCTTGGAGAGAGAATGAATTTCTTGTATTTAAAAAAATGTCAGAGGGGCATTTGAATTACCGAGTATGGTGGGGGGGGGGGGGGGGGTTAGATCGACAGCCTTTTCCATCAACTATAGCTCTTGCTCCGGACAGGAATTGAAAACCCCCTTTTCGCATTGCTCACGGGACGGAAAGGGAATTTTGTCTCTATTGCGGTGTTTCACACTTTCACGCCATAATATACAGGGTGCCAGGTTTGCCACCGAGCTGACACAAAGAATACTGGGTCCGGTTTACTGGAGTTGATTTAGTGGAGTTCGAGAGCGTATAGTGGAGTTCGAGAGCGTATTCTTTTTCAGAAGCCCAAGTTAACGCTCGTAAGGCTTCATGGAGGATTCCGTGAGCTGGGACGGAAACGCTACGTTCGAACCTGTATCACTGGGTAACCTTTGCTACACAATCCCCGTGCTCGCGGCCGCTATCTCTCGTGGTGCCCCACGGGTTAGCTTTCGGGTAGCATTATTGACGGTGTTTTCGCGGGGAAGTGACAACTGCAGCAAGTCAATATTTTATGTGCCTCCCGAACCAAGAACATAAACCCTGATGTGGTGACTTAACAAGCGATGACGACAACAGGAACATGGTGGTAGGTGACCTCCTCCGATCGTTCGTCTTTAATATTGCCGGCTGATCACCGTATCCTATACGGCGGAACCATATATTTCACTTCCATTTGAATAGCTGTCTTCATGGTCCAGAATAAAACCCAACGTTAATCGCGCGGCTCAGTTTTTTAAATTCAACATGTAAAAGCAGCAGGTACACGTACAAAAAAACACAAACTGCGCATGGTTAGCATGTCCCAAAACACCTGTGGCAACTGTGCATAGTAAAGGACGAGAAAGACGCAATTGGGGGCACCCGCAGCGTGTGCACTGGGAACGAGACCAGGGATGCTCTTTCTGATTATATTTCTCTCTTCAATCTACATACTAAATTCTTTCTTCGACTGTGCAGTAGAATCTCGATAAACGGAAATCGCTTAAACGGAATTGCCCCTTAAACGGAACAGCAGCCTGTAAGTTGGTTGGTTTTGTATTCAGATAAGGTAAAAAACTCTCGGTAATCGGGACTAAAATTTCCGCATTACCGTGTAAACGCAACTAGAAATGGAACTTCTTGTGAAACACCCTTGGCATGAGAATCAGGTTTTTACGGTTCCGGCTGTTTCGTTCTTTTTTTTCTTCCTCCATGCTTTTTTAGCCTTGTTGGCCTCCTAAGCCTCGTCTCGTAAGTGGTTAGCCGTGTTAGGGCAACGAATGCAACATCGCAGTTGTTGTTCCAGTCGTTCGGTCTTGATTCTAGACGCCGAGGCTACAGGGCTCACCTCCTGTCGCCTCGTTCGTGCCATCATTGTGCTATTCGTCCTTCATCACCACGTTGCCGTCTTCTAAATTCAATGGCTCGTAAGCACTCGCGAAGTTGAGGCCTCTAGCCTCCGTGAAGATGCAGTTGCAAGGACTCAAACAAAAGTAATTGACGCATTTTGTAGTGCACAGCGACTCATTGTTGCCAAATAAACTTTACACTATCAGCTACAGTCACTTTCTAGTGGTCAGAGTTCCATGAAATGCCCTTAGAAGTGTGTACGCACATAAATTTGCACCTTAGAACACCTCTCTTAGTAAACGGAACTCCTATTAAACGGAACTGATTTTTCCAATCCCTTGAAGTTCCGTTTATCGAGAGTCTACTGTACTATTGTGCCTTATCTGGCTCTCTTTAATGAAAAAAAACTCTTCTTGGCCAATCCCCCTGAGTGGGTATGCGCCACTTTATGGGCCACCACCCTTACCACCACCAGGGACTGGGGCAGTGCGTGCCTGGACTTCGGGGAAATCGGACGCGTGAAGACGGGCTCGGATCTGACTAAAGGTGCGGTTTTCGGGGACTCGGTGTCTTTCTTGGGAGCCGCGGCCGGGCACTAGGACCCCGGTAACACACTCTTCAACTTTCCTCCCTGAATAAAGATGGGAGAAGCTTTCCGAAATCAAAACTGCGTCAAAAGTGCGTCAAAACCTGCCCTAAAAGTTCATAAAATCTTCGCTGAAAGTGCGCGTTCAGTCGATCGTCAAACGTTCAAATTTCCAAGTCGCAGACGGAGAACGAATCCATGCGAGGATTTTTCTCGGACTAAGTAAACGCATCTACAAACGATGCAAATGTATACCGATGCGTGCTTTTCGAGATAAACGTATACACTATTGTAATTCTTCTTCATTATCGACGCGTTTATTATCCTATCTAGAACAGTTCCTTCTTCGCGATTCCCAAGCGACCGTTTTGACACAGTCGGAGCCCGGTTTTACGCATGCGCAGTGCGCCCAGAGATCTTATCAGAGCTTTTCGGTTGGCCAACCCGCCTATGGGGAAAGGCATTACTTTTTTGACAGGACACCATCGTTCCCACTAAGAAAGTTTTTGCTTTAAAAGCTTTCGCTTTAAAAATTGAATCCAAAAGCTCAGTTTCACCTTCTGTTTATCTGCTCTTGCATTTTCTGTTTAACTTTGCGCCCGTGACCATCATTACTTTCACAGCCCCTTGGAGAGCACTTTTTAAAGCTCTTTCCGCTCACTCACCATCGTCAGGAGCCTCCCGTTCGCCTTCGTAAGAAGCCTTTTTTGGCAAGTCTGTTCATATTGCACGCAGGGCACCGGCCTACCCTCCTCTGGCGTGAGCAGTTTCTCATTCCCGGCGTGTGCTCCACGCTCGCGTACACTCGGACCGCTACTTTTTTCTGTAACACCGATATTCTGCCCTTATAATACGCGCGCTCGAAATATAGCGAAATAACGATTCTGCATTTACAAACCGTTTTGCGTGTTCTTTTAATTTTTTTGGTATGAAGATTGTGCTGGCACTGCGCATCGTATTTCAATATCCCGTCTTCATTCCCCGTTTTCGATTAAGACTCAGGGCAGATTTGATTCGACATGGGCTTGATTACTTACTGAGCCCCGATTAGGCTACATAATGAAGGCGATCCTGACGGCCGCGCGTCGTTACCAATTATCCTGAAATCTTCCCTGAAAAACTCATTAATTATGCGAATTGCAATGCTCACATAAATCGGAGTGCCTTGACTACGAACGGCAAAGGCCGAACACAACGCTTGGGGTTTGTGTTTCACTTTGTTTATTGATTAATGTCTCTGGGATCATGCTGAGCGGAAAAGAACCCCTCCCCCACTGGTTGTCAATCAACCTGGACTGAAAACAGCCGGTGAGCCGACGACTGCCTTTTGCGTGTATATCTGCTTCGTGCAAACTCGCTGGTCGACCGCATTTACACTGGGAGTCGTCTAAACTTGCATCTTCGCGCATTCCTATGGGACGCAACACTGAATGACCTAGCGAGAGCCCGAACACCCACAACAGTGATTCATTGGTTATTGGGTTTGGGTCTCTTGGTTTGCTGTTAACAAGCCATGCTCACTACAGACCATGAAATTCAGTCGTTCAGTGCTCGTGTCGTTCACTCTCTGTTTTTTGTACGCTCAAGTTACAGACCAATAAAACTGCCTAATTTGTGTGTAAACAATCTAAAATTGCCCGTATCTGCTCTTTCTTGCAAATGTCGTCGAAAGACGATAGTCTTTGTAGACATTTGCAAAAAAAATCCCCCTTTTGCTTTCCCCGCTCACCTCTCATGCTGTTCTGCCCCGTCGAGCTCATCCAAGGTAACACACACTAAAAGTTTGCTCAAGGCAATTTGAATTTACCGCGTTCCACTGCGACAGGCCGGGTTCCTCGATGCCAGCGCTGCAGTGCGGCGGAGACGCGCGTGAAACGCGGCGGCCGACTACAAGGTTTTTAGAACCGCGTTGCCGTGTTATGGTGGCTGCATGATTCCTCATATGCTGCCAGGAGGTGGCGCGGGCAGAAGCAAGCGGCGGTTTTCTGCAGCAGATGTACAATATCATTTTCTATCGAAAAACCAAGCACCCATAATTTTTTTTTAAATAAAGGAACACTGTAAATATCCCCTGTGTACTAATTTCCTGTCTTATATTTGCGTAATGTCTTGTTCCTGTTCAACAAAGTTTACAAGTATGAACATATAAACCGGGCTTAGACGTTTACATTTGGCTGTGAGTATATAAGAATATTGCGCAATGTCTGCTTTACTTTGGCCGGGTGGCTTAATCGAGTCACAGACAGACAGACAGACGGACAGACAGACAGACCAAAATTTCTGGGTTTAAGTATCCCAAACACTATCGTCTTTAATATGTCTGCAGTGTATGCCACCTGCACGCTTTACTAATTGAGCTCCTCGCCACAGGACCGTAGACAGCGGGAAAACGCTCGACTGCGCGAGTATTTATCTGTATTTAGTGCTTCTCACGTTTTTGTTGAATTTGAGAATTTCTGTAAGAACTATGGACATACCGTTACGTTACCACGGCGTGCACAGGTGTACGCAGACATACGGTAGGCGTTTTGTAACGGCGGGTCGGTGTATGAACTGTGCCTAGGATATAGTCCACTGGCCGGCACGAATGGTTTTACAGTGTTAATCTTTTCCGAACGTAATTTCTTTACCTTATGGTTTCTAAGCACTGATGATGTACCAGTCTATACACTCAAGGTACCAGTAAGAGCTCTTTTTCCTTCGATATAACCTCTCCGATAAACCAATATTTCTCCCCCTCTACAGATATTATGGGTTGACGTAACTATTCGCGAGAGCATAGCGTTGTACCAGACTGCTTCATCGTATATTACCCGTTCACTCATCCTGGCTGTGGCCCGCTACCACCGCGTCTTTTGAAAACTACACCTACTGGAATTTCATACCATGGAATCGTGTTCGCCGAAAAGCGCACTGTTCTGCATACTTCATTTCCGTCGTCCTAGGAGCTATGGAGATAAATGTATCCCATCTGTGTTCGCCTCGTTGTGCGCCTATATCACAAGGGGCGGGCCTAAGTTGGTTAGCCGTGGCGCCGGTACACTAATTACGCCGAATTATGGGCGGGAACGCGGTGTGCAGCCATGGGACATTGTAACAGCCAAGGCATTTTTCGGTAATGAGATAACGCAGCACAGGCCCTGCGGTGCCCCGTTGCCCTTCGGCGGCCTTTATTCCCCTGTCACAACGCCCGTTTAGCCTCTCTGTGGGAAGGCAACGCTGCTGAATAAGGATGCAATAAAGCTATTCTCATAATACCAGGTGTGTTATGGTTTCGCCTATTACTGCGTTTTTCATGGGGAAGGTTAAAGGGCAAAAATGCACACAAGACTTTGTTTTATTTCAAAGCGAAGTTGGGTAGCTGCGTCTCCTTACGCTTTTTTGATGGGAGACGCTGCATGCAGCCATCTTTCAGGAGTCAATGTGTAAAGAGGGGGAGGAGGGATTTTAAATGATCCAATCACTGGTGGCATTATTAGACGGAACAAAAGCCCTACGACGTTCTTGGGAAAGCAGTCAAAAATTTGTAGTCAGTAAACTGACTGCACGTCGCGATGAAGAATCCCGGATTGAGAAAAAACCAAACATGAGGCATTAAACTAAATGCACTTAATTGGATGCGGTAATACCGTAAGAAACCTACAAAAGTCTGTAAAAACACGTTTACGCCCTGGTTTCTTTCTATGGAATAAACATTTCGGAGAATATTTCTTGACCGTTGATAAAGAGACCTTACTTGGGACATTTAAAGAGGAGGAGATAAGGGAAGCCAGATTATTATTCTGTTTTCGGAGATACGACGTACACGGAGCGTGTGCACTGAATCTATTAACAATAAAGGTGACGCCATTTGTTATGAGTGGAGGACAATCGTGTACGTTT
Source organism: Haemaphysalis longicornis (assembly GCA_013339765.2). Lineage (NCBI taxonomy): Eukaryota > Metazoa > Arthropoda > Arachnida > Ixodida > Ixodidae > Haemaphysalis > Haemaphysalis longicornis. The sequence goes on along the minus strand of CM023457.1, from coordinate 37,333,061 downwards.
TGGTATAAGACGCATGAAACACCCTGACCTCTTCGATAGACATACCAGACAAGGAGACGAGGCGTACTTTCGCTTCGCCGGACCGCGGCACATTGATCTTGCTGAGTTGTTGACGCTAAAAATACACGGGGTGCACAGCATTATTTATCGTCTGCCGGTACGCTAATTGCGGTTTCGAAACCACCGAACGTAGAAACATTTGGCACTGGTTTGCTTTGCCTCTCAAAACCAAAGTAATACGTATAATCTAAAATATATTTTCAAAAAGGAACCCCTTCCAAAAGAACTAAGGCACGTACAAACGTTTTTCACTACTGTGCTTATTACTCCATCGTTCATATAGTCTGGTTCAGGATCCAGTTGACAGAATTCAGTATACACGGAAAGTATGCTGTGTTATATCGAGGTTCCCCGGGGGAGATAATAAATAAAATCAGCCGTTTATATCTTCAATTTTAATGCAAGGTATTGTTAGGCTGCAATGTTTTTGTTGTTTTTTGCGTTTGAGCTTTCAGGTTTGTTGAACACGAGAAAGATGCCCTGAAAAAATACAGGTTGAGTAGCCCTGGAACAATAAAGTCGAAAAATATAACTTGGAATGTGTCAAGGGGAATTTCATTTAAAAGAAGCTCTGAGTTAAAAGAGGCTCTGAGCATTGATGCAAATGCAGTCAGGTGTCATGCAAGGGTTGAGACTAAATTCAAATGCCCATTTGTGCACTTGCTCTTGATGCTTGCGGGTTGTCCAATTTTTTCTATGCAAACAAAAATGATTTTCTACATCCGTTGGGCAGACAAACCCAGCAATTTCAAACAAATTTGTTGTTTTATTGTCAGCTTTGTGTGACCACAGAAGATCGGTAATTCCGGCCCCCAATTTTAAGCCCAGTGGGCGAGGCATTTGTACAGCTCGTCCGAAGACACCGGGATCGGTAGCTTTCACAGTAAAGCTAGGCTGACCCCAAAACGCCCTTCCCACACCCCTCTCCCCCGACCCTAAAAATTAATTATTCGGGGCTATGTTTTTATTACTTAAAGGTTTTCAGACCCCCTGAAGAGGCTTGCAGTAACCATAACGCGATGGTTTCCGAGGGGTGATAGGTTAATTGAACAACAAAATTTATTTGCCTAATCCACTTAGCCAACGTGGGCAGTATATCTTCCGTCGTGAACTACACATACGGACCAGAGGAAACAATGCGTTGACGGAGCGAATAACACGACTGGAAAGGCGTTAAACTGGAGCAATCGACAAGATTGCGCGATGACGTGTTCTAGTAGCACTTCAATTCTCGGGACGCGAAAACATTCCGGTTTCTAAATATATATCTTTTTCCTGCCTCCCAATGAACAACGCGTTGTGAAGGCAATCTTCCTATTGTGGACGTACATTTAGTCAGGGGGCTGGGGGTATCTGTCATGAAAAATAATATTTAACCGTAGGAGCACGCAAAGGTGGCGTACTTCTCGCCTTGTAAACTGCGCGTATGTGTGTCGGCGCTTATGTGCGTATGTGTGCGTATGCATGCACGTGCGTTTGCATGTACGTGTTCGTGCGTCCGTGCGTGCGTGGCATGTGTGTGAGTGAGTACGTGTGCGTCTGCATCTTTGTGCGTGTGCGTTTGTATTTGCGTGGGCGTGCTTGTGTGCGGGCGTGTGTGTATGTGCATGCGTGTGCGTGCGTGCGTGTGTGCGTTTGTGTTTGCGTGTGTGCGCGTGTGTGTGTGCGAGTGCTGCTAGCATGACTCCTTTTCCTTGGGAGTACCTTACTTACGCCATATAAATTGCTTAAGAGATCGCCCGCTCGGCAATACTTGCTGAGCAAGCAATGGCATGCAGCAAAACATTTCAATTAAATTCAAAGATTGGTTTTCTTGTTCTTTCTAGTTTTAAAAACCCTACTGTTTTTCTTTTTTCGTTTTAAGTGTCTCTTCGTGCGTACTGAGCCCTCTTGTTCGACAGAACTCCCGCACAGTGCAAGGCTGTGATCCCGTCATTTGGAGACGGTTACTCTCATACCCCAGAAAGAAGATTGAGTATCTATAGCAATGACAATTAGAAAACATCTTCAGGCTTTTCTTCGAGGCAATCTACCTGCCACTGTCAGTTTGCATTCTTCTTTTTCAGATTTGTGGTAAGTGTTACGCTTGTAATCTATGCCAGAGTGCAGACGGCGCCCATGTAGCCCGACAATAGGCATGAAAGATAGGAATATTACCACAATACGTCTCATCTCACGCTGTTTGAGAATTTATGCATATAACAGAAAGAACTAGTGAGTGCTTCAATTGTTATCCTTGCCGAATTTTGGAAATCTCGGCGAAGTTTTTGATGATCCTTCTGTTCATTCCCACTGACAAGACAAACGGGGACAAAACACACGATTGGCGGATTCAATATATAATAGTTATAACGCAGCTTCCTTTTTGTGGAGCGGCCAGTGATCCCCGTGCAAGTTTGTTTTATACTGCGAAATTCTGCACCCTAAATTTTCTATTAATTTCTTCCTAATAAGACCCCCAACATCGTGTTTTACAACTCTGACCCGCAGAATCGACATGAACGGCTTCACAGGCTCGATCCAGAGCAAACGTTCTGGCTCACTCATGCTCCTCGACTTCGCAGAAGTCAAGAGACATTGCTACACAGGCTGCGTCTTGGAGTAGCATTGACCCGGAAGTATCTCCACACAATCGGACGCGAGAACAGCCCGGACTGCCTTCTGTGTGGTCGTCCTGAGACTATCGAACATTTGATTAGCGCTTGTCCAAAGTAGTCTACTGAGCGAAAGAGCCTTGAGGCAGCAATTAAAACGTTTGGATACTCGCCTCTGTCCAAACAAAAGATTTTGGGCACGTGGGCTGACAACAGGAAATAAAGCCTAGCGGTTAAAGCCCTGCTTATATTTCTTTGTGACTCCACTCTGGATTCTCGGCTCTAAGTTGCGACAAAATTTGACAGACCGCGAAATAATTTATAGTTTTTTATGGACGATAATCATGTGCTGAAAAATGGAACTGTAATCATCTGATTCAGCACCCTCGTTGTATATGAGACGTTTATTGGTTTTACTGCTTGTACATAGTTCAGTTGTTGATTCTATTGTGATTTCTCATACCTTCCATATTCATTCCTTTCTCTTTTGGTCCCAGTATCACCCCATCCCCCCGAAATGCAAGTAGCAGGCCCAAGCACAGATTGTCAGGCCGACCTCTTCTTCTTTTCAAGAAACATTTACTACCTACTCAGCGTGTGTTTGAAAGGAACGCCTAGTAGCGGAAACATTAAAAAGGAAGTTAAACAAAAAAGTAAAGTGTCTTTGTCACGAATGAGGGGTGGTGACATGGCCTATGCCTCGTACGAGTCCCGTGGACGGAAATCAGAGGACATGGTTGTGACCTGCCAAGCGGCGGTAAATCCATGCCTGATTAGCCAGTAACGTGAGACACGAGTCAGTACACGGGGCGGCCGTTATAAAACGCACGCACGCACGCACGCACGCACGCACACACGCACGCACACACGCGCGCACACGCACACACACACGCGCACACACACACGCATACACACACGCACGCGCACACACACACACACGCACACACACGCACACGCACGCACGCACACACGCACACACACACGCACACACGCACACACGCACGCACGCACGCACGCACGCACACACGCACACACGCGCACACACACAAACACACACGCACGCACGCACGCACACACCACACACACACAGGGAATATACAACAGACCGAAACAATAAGTAATAGAGACAAAGTAAAAGAAGCTCACAGATGCGAGCTCGGGAACTAGGCGACAGTGAGATAAAGTGGGTAGTAAAGCGGACAATCGTCAGGTTTGGGGCTTCTCCCTAACTACTAACAAAGTCCCCCTAGATACACATACAACACGGTACGCTAAGAGAGGTGGGTAAACAACTCCGTGCAGTTCATGCGAAGGAGGACGATAATAGGGAGGGCGAGTTTAGGGTGTCCTTAAGAAGAGTGAGATAGAAGGATGTCTGAGCTGCGGTTCGGTCGATGGTATCGCTGGGGGAGACACGTCGGTACGCTGGTCATCTGGGGTGGTGTACAGCTTATCGGCGACGCAATTCGGGTGCGCCTTAACCGCGCGCAGTCCCCTACTCGAGCAGAATGTTCGGGGCCACAAGTTGCCGCCTTCGTCGCACGGAGCCCTCCCAACCGGCCTTCGCGTCACAACCACACCAGTGCCTCGCCCACCTCCTTCCGAAATACAAGGCCAGCCGAACCCGTGTGCCGCAATGGCGGCGAAAACACTCCTACTCGGCTGGTATTTCCATGATCGCCCCCAGAATGGCGACATAGAAAAAAAAACAGCCAAGGAGGGACGCGAATTTAGCGTCCAGCCTTGTAGGTCATACGGGCAGTCAAAAAATAGCTATGTGCAGCGTGAAATGAAACGTGTACTGCAGTTCATCGGAACTCTGCAAACGCATAGATGTCACGAAATAATATACTGTGCTACAAAACTACTTATCCTTCCGCAAATGCAGAAACAAACCCAGATGCTCAACTTCGGACAAAAGCAATTGCAGTAGAATCTCGATAAACAGAACTTCAAGGGACCGAAAAAATTAGTTTCGTTTAGCAGGAGTTCCGTTTACTGAGATATATGTGTGAAAGTGCAAATTTATGTGCGTACACACTCTTAATACCATTTTGTGAAACTCTAAGAACTAGAGGGTGAATGTAGGTGATTTGTTTTTCAGAAAGCAAGAAAACTACAACAGGTTTAGGCACAACATTCACAATGTTGATTTGGCAACAATGAGTCGCTGTTCCCTCTTAAATGCATCAATTACTTTTGTTTGAGCAGCTTTGCGACTGCGTACGAGCCACCGAATTTAGAAGACGGCAACGCGCCAATGAAGCCTGAATACCACTACGAAGGCACGAACGAGAGGCGGCAGCAGCTGAGCCCTGTAACTTTGGCGTCTTGAATCGAGACCGAACGACTGGAACAAGAACTGCGATGTTGCATTCGTTGCGCTAACACGGCTGATCACTAATGAGACAAGGCTTGCGAGGCCAACGAGGCTAAACAAAACATGGAGGAAGAGAAACAAAACAAAAACGAAACGGCCGGAACCGTAAAAAGCTGCTTCTCATGACAATGGGTTTCACAAGAAGTTCCATTTTTTTGTTTATACGGTGACGCGGAAATTTGAGTTCCGATTACCGAGAGTGTTTTTACGTTCTCTGAATACAAAACCAAACTAACTTACAGGCTACTGTTCCGTTTAAGCGGAAATTCCGTTTAAGCGATTTCGTTTATCGAGAGTCTACTGTACAAGAAAACATTATTTTGCCGATATTTGTTGGTTGCCGTGATATTTCAATCTTTTTCACCTCACCAGAAACAAAGATGAAAATGAAGTTGAAAGAGCGCATATAAATTGCTTCGTTTTCTGCAACGGAGGTAGGGAAACGAGTTGCTCTGAAAAAAGGGTGATATAAGTAGGGAGGGGAAGGTGTCATTTGTAATGCAATGATATCAAGGTGTCGGGCTGACTTTCGGAAAAGAGAGCAATATAGGCGTCGAAATAAGCCATAAGACTGTGTTGAAAGTAGAAACCTCGATTCCTTTCGCAGGGGGCAATTTTTTCAAGACGATGGAAAAAATGGTGAAGAAATACGTCTGGGAATATATTACAGAAACACTTCGCTTTCTACTTGATAAGCGCTAAACCTAAAGCCAAATCGAGAATTGAAGTTTGAAATCAACCTGCTGCGAAAGACATCACTAGATTTTGCGAAATCCAAAATACACACAAGTGATTCATAAATGAGTCCGTGAGGAGGCACATTTAACCTAGGTGGCCTAATACGTGCACCATAGCAATTTTGGTCTTCCTCGCTGAAGTTGTCTGTGGAAGAAAACTTGCGGCAAGTCCTTTTTTCGAATCGATGCTTTTTCGTCAGCGTTCAGCGCTGAGTGAAAAGAAAAATGCAACTGCGTCGCTGAGACCAAATATTCAGCGGGTTGCCTTTATATCCTGTGTTGTTTAAAAAAAAAGAGCAACCACCATAAAAAAACTGTTTTTTATTAAAGCCACATTTTCACAAGGCGGTGTTGTTTCATGCTTAAGTTCTTGTTTTTGTTGTTGTTTAATGCCCATTTCAAAGCAAATGAAGCTACGTTATCAGAATAAAGCGAATTGTTTGGATGGAAAAAAAATCACGATTTCCATTTTTTGTGTTTTTTTTTCTTATATTTATTGTATTTTTAAACACTACGATGCGCGGAAATCTGTCCAGGAAAGGTGGTTCCCACTGAAGGTAAACTCATTGTTTTCCCTGTTTGTTATCTATGGGAAATGCTCGCGATGATTATGCTATCTTTTTAACAGCGAAGCTGCTGAGCAAATCGTTTGTGTGTGGTGTCTGCAGATAAAAATACCAAGAAAATGCTCAACGCTCGTGCATGCGTGCCTCTAGCGGACGTTCTTCAAGCTAAGCATACCCACTTTAGGCGATCGACCAATATAGGCAAAAAAACTCCAGCGTTCGCTCCGTGCCTGGTGCACACGTTCACCCCGTCCAGCATACCCATTTAGCGATATTGCCCGACATTGACCACAAAACAATCCAGGGATCACCGTATTGTGGCAACACTTCCTGGGAATGAGAACGACACGTCGCAGCTTACGCCCCTCATTGGTTCTTCGGCCTCTTGCTGCAGTGCGCATGCGCTCTGAAGCGTGCAAGAGCCGCGACTTGGATGTCGAAGCTGCTGTAGGTGATTATTGACTGCACATGCACCGGTAGCGGATAGTTGGCATAGCCGAGGGGAACAAATTAGCAGTGGCTTAGCTCGGCTATGCCAGGATATACGTACCGTGAGCTACGTATTCTTAGGTGTCCTGGTTGTCAAGGGTTCGCTGTTTATCATGCTTACTGCTGCTAAAACGATTTCCAAACCAATCCAATCCAATCCAATCCAAACCAATCCAGTCCAGTCAAGTTCAGTCCAGTCCAATCCAATCCAATCCAATCCAATCCAATCCAGTGCAGTCCAGTCCAGTCCAGTCCAGTACAGTCCACTTCAGTTCAGTTCAGTCCACCCAAGTCCAGTCCAGTTCAGTCACTGCTCCTCGCGCATGCGCAGCACGGCTCTTCAGGAGCCACGGAAACGGCTATCAAGCGACTCCGGCGCAGCGTCAGACTTGGCTACGACGGAACGGAGACGCACAGCTGGGCACGCGCCTGCGCCAGTGCGTCGGCCGCGGCTATGACGTCACACCTCTGGAGAATGCGCAGACCGGCGAATGTGCTGACCCAATTCTCTACGCACCCGTACTCCAACAGGATTGGATTTCCAATCCAAATACCATCCAATTTCATCCAATCCAATCCAGTTTATTCCAAATCCAATCCAACCCAATTCTCCTCGCGCTTGTGCAGCACGGCCCTTCAAGGTCCACGAATGCTCTGTGCGGGCGTGACGTCTGTATATATTCAGCGCTTGTTTGTGCTCGTCGATGCCCTTGTGTGTTCTTCGCCTATTTTTTGAGCTGTTGTGCATCATCGAACAGTACCAACTGGCTTAGCTTACAACGCTCCCAATACCACTAGCCACATCGCTAAGACACATCCGTTCACCGCCCGCCACTCCCCCGGAACTCCCTTCTCCCCAACTTGATCATGAGGACCGCACGCTATAGATCACTGGGAAAATCAGCAAGCCGTGGTCCCTCGAGAGAAGAATGCAGCTGCAGTCTACAGAAATAGGCTGGCCACCCACTATTCCGCTTCATGATCCTACCCCCTTCCCCTTCTTCTCCACTGAATGTTTTCAACAACAGCAACAACAACAACAATACGAGGTAATGCTGCCCCTTTTAGTGTGGAGAAATAAATAGGCAAGCAACAGGAAGCGATATGCCAATAAGAGATACGTATCAAGTCGTTTGGCACGTGCGCGCATACGGGCAACCCTTTCGCCCGGGGCGTCCCATTGAAACGAAGGTATTGGACGGGAACAAAGCAGGCGGCTTGTATGTTGGAAGCAGATTGCCACCTCCGGCTACAAGGTCGAACAGGAAAAAGCAAGCAGGTGTGAGCAGAAGGCCACTTCCGGAGCTAATGGGAGCGATTCCGCCCGCAGTACTCGTATAGTTTGCTTTTTTGGGATATCTCTCGAATCTTTCTTTTTTTAACCCAGCCCACAGACAAAAAAGATTGCGTTTCCGGCAGTTCTCTCCCCTGGGTAACACCCCACTCGTTTGGATCACTGAATAGCGTTGTTTGTGTACTTGGGTTTGTGTTTTCTCGTTTTTTTTTTGCTTCCCTTTATTTCCCTCACTCACAATCATGCTGACGTAGCTGCACTCTTGGTGATGGCTGCACGGTTTTTTACTCGTAAAGCCCCCGGGCTTAATTGTGCAACCGTACACTTCTACATATACCGACCTCTCAACGTCAAAACGGTTTAGCATACTGCCCCACCATTTTTGTAATGGCACGCACGTACAGGACTCGTGCTTGAAGGCTGGATCAAGTGGGCTTCAAAATGGCGATGGATGAGAGGAAGGAGAGTTGTTGCGGCTTTTGTGACGTCACTTTGGGGAACGTCTGGAACATTGTAGAAGTAAACTATGAACGCACTGCATGCCGGGGGTTGAAGGCGTTATTTTAAATCACCTCACTTAAAAGGACATGACACTTCTGTAGTCATAATGGAACTGCTGTAGGTTTACGCGGGGCGGGCGGTGCTACGGGCGCCGTGATTGCATGGACTTACTGCGTGCTGAGGTATGAGCTCAAGTTTTCTTTCTTGTGTGGAATTGAATTTTAGTAGCAGGTGCTACCGGTGGGGGAGAAATTTGAAGTTATTCTCAAGCCTACGCCCCCTACAAAAATAAGTCTACATACTCGCCCGTACGGGCATGGGCGCCAACAGTACCCACCACCGCACCCACACCTATCCAGTACCGAAGCTACAATAATCCGACTATTACAAATGAACTCTTACCCGCAAGATACCACCTACATACCAGCAGTAGGTGGCACGGCTGACCAGCTCCGACCTCTCCTCCCAGCGTAGCCGGTTGAAGTGGGCCCGGGTGGCCAGCGCAGGCCAAGGTATCCCGGACTAGAGGAAACCCCCTACCCCATGCGGTGACCAGACATCAGCACTTAAGGCTCGGCTAAATAAAATTTACTCATTTTCCTCCTCGTTGCACGCTGTACAACAAAAATTCGCAGTCAATCATATCAAGAAACAGTTCCTTAAAGCACAAATTGTCGATGGTGTGAAAGCTTCACGAAATGAAGCAGTTGCCAGACCTTCACAAATGCAGAATAATATTCTAGCTAAAACTGATCATTTTCCAGAGTATTGTGTTGTTTTTTTTATGCCGCGGGCTGAGCGTGTAGCAGATTTCACTGTTTAACCAGCCAAAATAAAAATGCCACATTTAAACTTTATTCTAGGCGCTGGGCTCACTTTAAAATGTGTACAAATAAAACTGCAAGTTAAGAACAACAACGGAAGCAGCAATTTTAACGTGATATTTATATAGGTAAAAGCTGGCACTTATAGCCGTGCGTTTACAATAGATTGTACAATCGAACATTAGGGTTCCAGAATCAAGATATTTGCTCAAAGAGAGAAAGGAAAATTCCCTGCGAAGCAACTCTGCCTGCTTCCTGGATTTTAAAATTTAAATGGCTTTGAGAAAATTTAAACAGCGTCGCAAAAAGAGCAGGTTACTGGCCGTTGAAGTTCATGTTAGTGGTACGCCTAAACCTGTGTTCAAGAAAAATTTTTAATTTGCCGCAACTTCTCATGTACGACAAGTAAGCTGACAATACGCTGCATTGGAAGCAGAAAATATAGCGAGGAAGCGTTCAGTTGCACTGCGGTACTTACCGAGAAATTTTTCAGAGCATACACGAATAGGCTAAGCCCATTTCAGGTCTTCAATACCTCATTCCGAATATATTGAATTGATTGATTGATTGATTGATTGATTGATTGATTGATTGATTGATTGATTGATTGATTGATTGATTGATTGATTGATTGATTGATTGATTGATTCAATGAGCCAAAACTAGACGTGGGCTCTAAAGCAGAGCCGCCGCGAGGGCTCGGATTAATTTTTAATCCCCCTGGGTTCCTTTGGCGCGCACCTAAATCTCGACACTAAGTGTCGCTTGCTCTTCCCTCCATTCGATTGATTGTAGGGTTTAACGCGCCGACGCAACGCTAGGCGATGAGGCGCGCCGTAGTGGGAGGGCTCCGATTAATTTTGACCCCCTGTGGATCTTAACGTGCGCCGAAATTCTGCGCACATGGGCTTTTTGCTTTTCGCCTCCATCAAAAAAGCGGGCCGCCGCGGCCGGGGAATTGAACCCGCGACCTCGTGCTCAGCAGCGCAACGCCTTAGCCACTGAGCCACCGCGGCGGGTCTTCGCCTCCATTTCAAAAGCAGCCACCCAGGCCAGGATCGAACTTACTTTTTGGGCTCAGCATAACAACGCCTTAGACACTGAGCTTCCGCCATAGGTAACCATGTAACCTTAGAAATACCAGATCCTGGAAGTTTTCGCAGTTGTATTTATATTTCCTGTATTGCTGTGGGCATACGGGAAACGGAAACACACAGAAATTTCCAGCTCAACAAAAGCACGTAAAATGTTCTTGTCAGTTCGAGTAAGTGTACTTCTGGCTTACTGATGACATGTTTCAAGAAATTTGTAGCATTGTTTTGCTTGTTTATATAAATAAAAAGCAATCAGCTTCCGCAACGTAGACTTTTATACCAAAATACTAATTTTTTTTAGCATTGACTATTTTTTTCCGACTTTTATTGTACGGAGAAACACATACGGGAGCTTTTTACTTTCGCAGGGTACAGCCATTTGTTTGAGTGTAAATACAAAGTGTACACTCATCCTCCCTTTCCCTAAGAAAAAATCATCATACGTTTTTCGAAACGCGCACTTGACAAGCGCGTCCGAGGATATGACTCAATTTTGTGCACTGTGATTGCGTCCAAGATTTCTGCGCGTGTCTTTTCTTCAACCTGCTTCACTTCTCCACTCACTTCGCCCCCTCTACTCGGCCGAGTGGAAGATTCCACAATGTTTATGCATTGGGAAATTGGGAGAACTCCTCTGGGTCTCGAGTGCAGGAAGGACTCAGAATACCAGGGTAAGTGTACTGTGCTGCAGTTGTCAGTTACCGCTCAGTACAGACGCGTTGCTAACGCTCTGATAGACCATAATGCGTTGCGTTTCATCGCATACACGCACTGTGGATTCCCATCCAATCTTTAAGGGCATGTACCTGCTGTGAGTCACTTCATAATGGGATAGGTGGCTGACAATAGCATAGGTGGCTGGCGAAGGGCGGGTTACCGCTGACCGCCCAACTACCTCGCCAGTCCGGTTCATTTACGGCCGTGACACATGATCTATTTGCCCTTTTTGATTGAGTTCCCCGAGGACAGGCTTTAGTGCTTGCGAGTATTAGCCATGCCTCGCTTCGTTTCGGTTTGGCGTTCGCGCGGTCGGTAGAGATTAGGCACTGAGATCATTTCCGGGATCACAGCGCTACAAACGCGAACGCCATGATCGATATGCACACAACTCTGGGCCTGAACCCGTACCCGACAAATTGGTCTGCTTTCTTGAGAATACATTTCTTTCCTTGCCTGCAGAAAACATCTTCCAATCATAAACTTATAACAAATTATTTTTGAATATGTATGAATAAGCACAAACATACGTCTGAGATCAGGAATTTTATGCTATTAAATCCGTTTTTTTTTTCAATACTTCTGCATATGCAGCTTATGCACGAATGCGCCAATTGTGATGATTTATTTGTGTCTGCTACAGATAATGCTATTTCTACAAAATCTCATTAAAACATTTGGCTGATGATTACGATGCTCCCTAACCTGAAATGTGGGCGCAGGGGGAACTGCCGTCTCCTGAGCGACGGCGCATACCTTCTGCCTCTGACGAAGCAATCGCCGCACCACCGAACGTGGGAAGGCACGCTTTATACTCTGGCGTTGTCTCGTAGCGCGTCGCCTCTGGGGACCATGCCTCGCTCCTTTCGACATACTTTCATCCTCCACTTTCCTGCTCGCTCTATCTTCCAAAGCCTCTTTGTTCTCTCTGTTACATCGTAACGCGTCAACGCCGGGGAGAATGCCTCGCTCCGTCTCGGCATGCTCCCCTTCCCTCCCACTTTCGCCATACTTTCCTCCCTCACTTTCCTCCCCGTTCTATCTCCTTTGTCATCAGTGTCCCCTTCGTTCCCTCCGTTACAACGAGGCACGACAGTGCCATGAAACCACAGGAGCGAGCTCTTAAGTGTTGCGCACAAAAATGGATAATGTTTAATACTTCTTCACCTAGCTGCACGAGCGAAAACAAGGACTATGCAAACGGATTTCGTAAAAATCTGGCTTTGCTTGAAATTTAGCAGCCTCCCGGCTAGCTGTGTCTGCTGCGTGATTGGAGTAATTTTTTTCGCTTGGGCTGAAGGGAGCGCAAAGAGAGCACAACTGGCGCGCCGTCGATGCCGAGACCGAGGGACCAAGCGGCAGGGAAGCAGCGAAGCAGCTGTAAATGAATCGCCCATTCACGTAGTTCGCCTGCACTGATCCACACGCACAGAGAGCCCAGCCGCTACTGAGCGAAAAAGCGCAGGTGGAGCAGCCGTTTTACCTTAGCCAAGTCACGTGGTACCACACAGGCGAAGCTCTAAGCAGGCGAATCGATAAGGAAGAAAAGAGCAGCTTGCACACCCAGCAGCCGCAGGTCAATTTGGCGAAAAACAAATCACCTTGAAAGATGTAGCGTAATGAATCTGTCGCTCTAAAAATAGCTAGAAAAGTTAAGTAATGTGAGAACACTATAAGCCTGCGACCACCCATAACGAATAAAAAAATATATAATTGCAGTCTTTAAACGCAACTTTTCTCTAAATAACAAGCCAACCTTCCACTTAACCACGCACAGCTTTCCCGTGCTAAGATTCCATTATAAATTGCATGGTAGCGTATCTTGCAGGAGCGCTACATCCCCTGCCCCAGGCTTATAAATTATTATAAAGATTGACTATGCTTCCCTAAACACGAGTCTGCACCTAAGAGTAGCATATTTTCTGTTTTGTTCTTTCATATATTGAGGCCTTTTACAGTAGAAGTGTGTTAATTTGAACTCGGTTAATTCGACCTTACAGTGATTTCGAAATGACGCCGTGCTGCCGGCACAGTCCTCTAAATTTAAATGAGGGAAAACTCTCAATAATTCGAACACGTCTGCTTCCGGAATAGTTCCTTCAAAATGGGTTTCCCTGGTTTCCATCGCTCGTCACAGAAGAAGCTCGGCCAGAGAGATTACAATCTGTTACAAATCTAAACCAAACCAAATTTTCTACAGATGCAAAACAACAAAACCGAAAAACAACATCGTAGAGCGCGCGCTACGCTGTTGTTCTGAAGACTGCGTTGACATTGTGAACACTATTTACGAAATCACCTGCCACATGCGTGTAGTAATGCCTAATTCACCACAACGAGTCAAGATGTGGCTTATGTGTGTTCCGGCCCCGCAGTATGGCGTGATGTCCTTTCATTCTAGCGCCAGCCTCTAATTCGAACTCCATTTAATTCGAACAATTTTATGGTGCCCTTCGAGTCCCAATTAACGAGCTTTTACTGTACTACTAAACATCGGACGCATCATTACGAAGTTCCCCATGGAAATTTCGGCTGGTTATAACAAATCCCGGTGTCGTGTAGATATCAAAAAGTACACGTATTGACTCACAATCCACAACTTTCTTCATGGTTTCTCAGTGACCCGTCCGGTCTTATTTCTCAAAGATAATAAACTGAAATTTCTTAACGGACAGAGGTGATTGTCATTCCGAAACCTGTCTTTTAGGTAATGTTCTTGTTTCTCGCTTTTGCAACCGTAGCATTAAGAAAACGGAAAAACCAAATGAGCGTTGCCTGTAAAGCGTGCTATGTTGCATAAAGAGCTTTGATGCCATGAAGAAAGCTTTACAGGCTTAGTCTTGTATATCGAGAGAGCTAGCACTACACCACACTGAAAATATCTGCACTAAAGAGCAGAATGACGAATAAATTCGCCACGCTTGATCAGCATTGCTTATTCGTGATTTTGTATCGCTCTTAATTTGCTTTTCTGAATTTTCAACTTGAATACTAATAATTTCAATGCAAACGTGTCTAGCGTGGTTGGTGAAGTTGAGTTCTAGGCCCCAAATATTGCCCTTATTCACCTGAAGGAATTTATTCTTTAAATCACTCAATAACTTCCAACCGCACAAAAGCAAGGGGCTCATATTTTGGTCTATACCGAAACATATTTATCCCTAGAATAGGAGCGATTCTCAGAGTTTATTTTTTAAAGCAGAGGCAATACATACGGTTATGTAAAAATACCCCGCCATGTTGTAGCGGCATACAATAGGCAACACATTTCAAGCTCACAATTTATATGTCATGGGGTAGTCCTGATAACCAATGTATAATAGTTGCATGTGTTATTCTAAATGTTGTGTTGTCAAGGTTTACACCTGCTCGTATGTGGTACTAATTTGTAGAACAATTCCTTCTGAAATTCTTGCCGGCTTGTCTTTTTACTTTAGATTTTTTCTGCACACCATCTCAAGTGAACAAGATATACATATTTAAAATACAGCACTTTTGTATTCAATAACAATGAATGTACGTGTATTGAACATACCGGTAGAAACGGGCTGCAAAAGAAGACTTATCATCGGATATATTGCGAAGGTGAGTTTTAGCTCTTACTTCACCGCTGTGTATTCCGACCAGTTCCAGGATTTTTCTTCCTATAGAAAGCAAAAATCAACAAAAACGAATACAAATTGAAATATTTCTTGCATGGATTCTACTTGTTATTACTCCATAGAGCACAAGAAGCGCGTATTGCCAGTAATGTTTCACGAATGGGATAAAGCTTTATTGCACTATGTGTCCCAGGCTTGCACTTTGCTGCGGAAAATCGTCTTTCGTTCCAGAAACCTACCCAGCATTGCTTTCCATGGCACACGTTTCATTTATGTTGTTACGATCACCGTACGGTGTTGCAAAATTTGTCTTCGATATTCCAGGATTCGACCACTCACCCCTGCCCTCGTCCAGGTGCACCCCCTCATCGACGGGAATCTACCCGACATATGCTCAATGACTCGGCGGCGACGCATTTCTCCTGCTAACATAAGCCGCTTTCGGCGACTTCATAACAAGTCAAACGCCCACCGGCGAAGGCCACCTATATGACCAAAAGCGTTCAGCGGAGGTGGCGACAATGGCGTCGCGTGGCGCCTCCCTTTCAGTGGCAGGCTGAGCGTTCCTGCATTCTTCGGCGGTGTGCCGCGCATGCATCGTGGGAACCTTTTGTGACGTGTCCGAGGCGGCGCTGTTCAAAGAGCCGCCCAACGCCGGTGACTAGAGGGGGTCCCAAATGTTTTCCTGATGCTTCAACAGTGGTTCTCCGAAGTGCTTCGACCTCACACATATTGCCCCACCGGAGTCAATATGATGTCCACCTGTGTAAGTGGTACACGTGCCCCATCTCTGAATGTGTGGGCGTCGAATTTCAGCGCCATGAATAGTTTGTGATAGGTGCGTTGCTGAAAACAGCCGGGAGAACGGGTGAAAGAGGAAGGACCTACTTTTCTTATTTCATCTCGGGCACGCAGGATCACACTGCCAGTTCACTGAATCTCAATCTAAGTAAATTTCTGTACAATGTTTTCTTCAACACAGGACCAACGAACGTCACCAGCGGCCTCATTACAAAATACGCAACAATGTATTGTAGTATCAAGTAATTTACCTTGCCTATCGAGAACATGCAAGTCATCATCAATAAAAAAATTAATTGCTGCGCATGCATTAGAATAAGCTATGAAAATTAAAAAGGGACGAATTAGATGCTTTTCTTTTGTGCGCTCTTGCGGAAAAAGTGTTTGCAACGTTAAAAATCTAAGGCTGTGATACTTCAGACATAATGCTCCGGAACCATAAAAGTATGCTATGTGTTGTTAAACTAACACTATCGTCCGTAGAAAACACTGTTTTCAACGCAGGTGAAAGTCTTCCTTTTGTGAGCCACCAGCACTTGCGGCCATTGCCCCTGCAATAGTTAAGGGAAAATAAGATCACTAGTGGGATCTCATCGCGTACAGAAGCGCCTTTTCAAAAGAGCTCTAGTATAAAGTTTCAAGTTTTAAGTTTATTCACTTCTTTTGAATCTATAAGAAAGGGAAGCAAGAGCTAAAGGCTACGGCTTGACAGAGGGTCTTGCTCCACGGGGAATCCAGAAGTACGGCAAATCAACCCAATAGAATTCAGTTACAGTACACAACACGTGAATCGTACACACAAAATGTACATTCGAAGCGGGAGAGTACATATGAATACATATATTAAGAGGCTCTCCCATGCAGCTGTAGAATACATAAATAGAATAACAAATAGTTTGTACACACAGTTTGTAAGCAAACACACAGATTAGTGTTTAAAGTTGCACCTTTAAACTTATATTAAAGATATATGAACAGAAGATACATAATAGCATGCATGTACAGACAGAAAACACCAATAACAGGCAGAATATGAGTATTCCATACAAAGTTGCAGCAGCATTTTCTTAACTAATTTGTTAGATAACCGCTTGCTACAATCATAGTGATCTTCAACTTTATTTCAGAGAAGTAGTATCACGAAATCAGTATGTTGTTTACCGTAATTAGGACGGGCCTTTGGTATTTTTTAGAGTTCACCACGCAGGCACTACTGACTAGCTTGCCGAGGTGTGCAGTGGTTATAAAGGTTATTATTTCTAGTGTACGGTACCAATTTCTAATAATATACTTGACTACATTAAAGCAAACCACGTCTTTAAATAAATTATTGCTTCTAAATCCTGAATTCTTCCCTGGTAATTACAAAAAACCCTTGGTACATTTTTTTGGAAATATCATCAGTCTACCGTAATTATGAGGCGACGTGGTCCGCCATGCCAATGAACAGTATGATAGCCTAGGATAAAAAAAGGTATAATACAGCGATTTTTTTAAACTTGGGCGGACAAAAGAAGCAATTTTAAAGAGGCAACCAACAGTTTTACTTAGTTCAGGACACAGTTTTTACGCCAGTATTCCAGAATAAATAACTTCTAAACAAAATAGCATAAGGCTTTGGTGTAGAAGTTTTAGTCTCAGACTTCCAGTCTCATACTCACTTTTGATAACGTTGGCGTGTATATGAACTTGTTTGTGCGCTCAGGAAAGCTGAATAAGAAGTTAGAAGACCCAGAAGAAACTCTCGAATAGTTTCTTGATTACTTCTGCAGCGTTGACTTGCTTTTTTATGCGGAGACAAAAAGACAGGGCGTCCGCATTTGCTGGGATTTCTGTCAGCAGTCTTTTCAAGGGCTCTTCTCTTTGCAGACTCTTAAAAACAAGTATTTGTCCTGTGTAGTGTTTGATACGTGAGTGGCTTTCAAACCCACTGCGCGAACGGGAAAATTTCTTTTCCTCGTGATTTTTGCCTTGAAGCAAAGCTACCGATGTATCATTTGTTGCTGCTCTTCCGGTATACAACTCGCTAAGCGAAAAAAACAAATGGAATCTGAACTTGACGTTTCCTTCAGACCATTCTTGTTGACACTTGAAGTGGAAAAACTGAATGGTTGTGATTCGCGCGCTTTTTTTCTTTAGAAAGTTGTCCCAATATGGTTTCACCGGTTGTGTGCTTTTGTGACGGTCTAACCGGTTCTCAGTGCTCTCAATGCTTTCTTTTTGGTTTTCAGAACTCCCTCAGATTTTCCCCAGTTTGTTGTTTCAATAAACACGGAGTCGTGTTTATCTTTCATTCCATCCAGTGTATTGAGGAGCGATATTGTATCATTTTTAGGTGCTGCAACTATTCAAAGAATAAAATAAACTCGACTTGTCAGAAAAACTTTTACTTCTGGGATTTTAGTGCCTAGTGTTATATTACAGAGGCATGTGTTTGATGACGTGTTTCAAGGACCGTACATAATAGTATTTAATTTACGGCTGTATAGACCCTCCCTTGGGTCGATTTAAAATTTAGTTTCCAGCATTGTGCACCAATAAACAACCTTGCTGTTCCACTTAACATTACAGCTTCAAGAAATAGGGGGGTGCAGTATGAGGGGAGAATTATTTGTCGGCTGCAATGGAGTGGCTTATCTACGGCAAAATAGCCACTTGTGAGTGTAATGGGAACGTATACTGGTCAAGCTTAAAATATACATATGCAGATAAAATAATACGTAATACATCTTAGCAGGATTGTAGTCCGAAGGTTTTCCGCTTTACCAAAATTATAAATTCTCAACTTCAAGTTCACGTACATTTCTTGTATGTTTTGTAACTATATCAAAACACGCTAACGTTCACGTTAATAAAAAACTTGTTTGCCCAATGCATTAGCGCCGAAGGCTTGGTGTCGTCATTGACCATCTTCCGCAGAGTAACTAAAATATGCCGCTGAGCTGGGGCCGTTGTATTGGAGAAATATTCAATTGTTTCATTTCTGCGGAATTCTTCCATCCAGCCTCCCTAATCCTCCTGGGAGCTTTTCGGGGCTGTAAAATAGATCTGCGGGTGCGACAGGATGAAGCTAGCACCATTCTCCACAAATCATTGACTACATGCGCTCAGTCATCGCGCTTGCAGTGACGGTAATAAATACGCACAGCCAGGCAAGTTCGCATTTTCAAGCCGCCACGAACGCCCAGGGGAGCGACTACAGACGAATTGGAGGGGAAGTTCACTCGGCGTTGTCAGCGGGGCTTGTGGGTTGGGAGAAACGTGGCGTCGCCATTTATTGTCGAATATACCGGACAATATTTGGAGCTCCAGGCCCTCTGCATGGCTTCGGCGAGTGGAGTTATAGCACCGCCTCATTCCTCGCACCACTATAATTTCACTGTCGCTACATTTGCAAATGATGCGGCTAAGGGTTAAATGCTGACAAATACTCGCCAAGGCAAGCATCAGAGCAGTTAGCTCATGTAGGTATTCACCAGTAAGTTTATTAGCCAAAGTCATGCGTTGTTCCCGAAGGAGCACTTTTTATTTGTGCAGGCTTGCAAACTTACTGTTATTTGTAGAATAAGATCCTAAGCTGCAAACTCTAACGTGCATGACACGTTCTTCCCGTGATTTTGCCGACCAAGATGAAATGTGGGCAATAAAATTTTTAAATTCGATGTTTGAAACTGTTTCTCTGGCACCTATGGAGCTTTTTTGAAGGAGCATATCTAATTTTGTGGAAGAGCGCCATTGCATTTGGCGCAAAAACAGACCGAAATGTACCATTCACTCGGCTCTTATAATAGTGTAGTCTTTGCATCAGCAGCACATTTGTAACAGCTAAAGGACAATAAAATTCGCTAATAACAGTACCTGAAAACCATGTGAGGGCCCCTACATTCCAATAAACTTGTAAAAAAGCAATGAGAATCTCTATACACACCGCATCCAGCGGCAGAATAAATGATTTATTGTTGCAGAAACGCGCTTGGCTCAGAGCTAATTGTTTTGGTTGAAGTAGATAAGGGACGGATTATTTGCCTACGTCAATAATTGATTGTCGTGCGAAAGAAGCAGAAATTCCTACTTATAAAGCAGTTAACAGTACCCTACTGTTGGTATGTGCTACTCTTGGGTATGTACCTTTGTTTGGTGTACTTCAGAGTATCCGCGCATCATTCAGAGACGCGGTACATTTTTCTTGCTGTCATAATCTCTCAGTGCTTGCGATAGAACTGATTGATTGCATTATTCTGATTGATGCAGCTCACTGAGATGAATTTATTGATTGCCTGGTGCATCTATAATTGATCGATGTGATTAAATTGATTGGGTGCATCACCTCATTTATGGAGGTGATGCCTCGTACATTGATTGGTTGGCTGCGTGCGCGGTGTATGCACCGCGGAGAGCAGCGTCTGTACCAGATCGCGCACTAGCAGCACGCATTTCTGCTCATGAAGTTCGTTGCAATAAACCACAGGATGTATGGGTAACTCTGTGGCTTTATAAAGCAATTTCAAGTTGGGCGAGTTGTCAGGTGTTCATAACTATCGCAGCGCGAAATCTTTATAACCACAGGAGAAGCGCTGTGGTTAATAACCACAAAAGAGTAACCACAGGACAAAGGATTATTAGGTTTTGTTAGAATAATAAAAACAGCTGTCAGACATGCGTGAGAGTTTAGCCCTGAAATCCCGTTTTGAGTTGCTTACGACCTACACCCGTAATGAGAGTTTCACGTACAATAAAGGAGGGAGTAATTTTCACAATGGGTACCTGCTCCTGACGTCAGACCTCGTAGCATAAAATTAGGCCTAACCTCCTATACTTAAGCCTAACTTTAGGTAACCTTCAAGCTGGCCCTTCCCTTACGCCGGGCTTACCAACTTATCTGCAAGTGAGTTCGGTACTGGAAAATATGGTTTGGTTTACAAATGATTGAGGCATCTACCCGTTCATGCGAACTAGGCCGAACTAGGCATTGAAATAAATAATTCTGGGGATGACAAAGCCCTCGTATGTGGGCGCATACTATAAGCACAGGGACATGTAATAGTAAAGCAACCAGGGCGCTGAACAGCTAAAACAACAAAAAAAGCATTACCAAAACACAAACATACGGACAAGCTCATTCGCCGCTGCGGACCCCTGAACTATGCTCACAGAGAAGGCACCTTGAGGTACGTTAAAAATCCTCCAGACGGAGGCCGCAATTTAGTGCCTGGATCAGAGTCATCTGGCTCGACGGTGGCTGAATTCAAAAGAAGTGGCGGATTATGAATGTGGATGACAGGAAGAGGAGAGGTGGAAATAGAGTGTGTTGTGTGTTGATCACCATGTGTTTCCGTTTTCATCTCCTCCCTTAAAGCATTTTTGTCGCTTAATTAATTGCTGAGCTTTGCGCAAGGTGCTGCGCAAGCACTCCCCCTCCAGACATGGCATCACCATTATTTGCTTTCGCTTGATGGAGGTAAGGACGAAGGAAATGAAAATGTGACGGAAAAGTGATTAAAAGACTGAGGAAGATCTATACATGTTATAAAAACAACTTAAAATTGTAAAGAAACAAAAACAAGAGTAAAATTTGAAACGCTGAGTTATACTTTAAGAGAACTTATATTTTCACAAAATTTCATAACGGCGCTGGTAGCAAGAAGGGAGATGGGTGTACAGAAAAGAAATAGGAAAAATAAACACCACCAGAGGACAAAGAGCCCCCACGATCGCGAGATACCTCAAGAAAAATATACGCGGACGAATAGTATGCGAAGCATTGTTGACCGAATAAAAAAGCTGAACACTCTTGTAATGATCAGTCTGTTTTGAGCCCGGCATAATTTTTTGGCGTTACTTCTTTCGACAGGGTTACGTTAACATCCTTGTACGAATACCGCTCGATTACACCGTTATACTTTAAAAGCAATCCTTCAAGGATGTAGCCGTACTTTTTTTCGTTAGCAAAATTTGGTGCCTTCGACACTGCTACACGATGCCAGGGCTGAACCCGAGCTCAAGGCCCCGTTGCCTTATCCGGTCAAGTATGTAGCGCTATTTGCTCAGGCGCTTTCGCAACCTTATTCACAAAAATGCTTTCTTGGAATCAAGAGGGAGAGGAGTGAATATAGGAGTGAGCCGGTTTTAAATATTCAGCATCAGAGCACATTGCTGGCTTTACTGGATTTATTTACAAAGCTCTCTTGCGCGGGTTGACATGTTCTTCTCTGACAACGTCCTAACAAAGCAGCTTTAGATGAGCTGGGACAAACCAATTCTCGCGCGGGAGACAGAACTTCCCAAAAAAGAAATAACGGTAAATGTCGAAAGAAAGATAAGTGTTTCGCAACCGATATTTATATTTTAGTAGCCCCAATATTTCTTCCTTACCTTTTTGTGGGCCACTCTATCACAGCAGTGACCAGCTTAAGCTGGTAAATTATTACAGACGGGGATTATTTGTGGGCTTTCGTTAAAACACGTGAAGGAATGGGTATGTAAGGTAAGCCTCCTGGCCCTGAAAACAAACTGTTTATTTGAGGGTAATTATATAGGTAAATCTAGCCCCGCTGAAAAGAACCATATGCCCCTTCCCTATAGCGCTTCTACCTAGTTGCAACCCCCAAGTTTGTACTTCCCTCTATAAAAAAGTGGCTCCAGAAATGCACCGCAATCCCTTTATTTGCCCTTTCCAATACGAACTTCTTTGCCAAATAAACAATATAGAAAAAGAAGTAATTCTACCGTTAAGGTGGATTCCGAATACTTGAACATCTTCTGACGAAAATTCTGCATGCTGCAAATTCAAGGAAAGGTGGTGAAAAGTTGGAGTTTAAACAAAACTGTCATTTCAACTAACCTTTCTCGACGCGGTATCATACCGACGTGACGCGGATGGAGGTTTGCTGCGGTTTAGCGGAAATAAACAAAACGAAGTCGAAGACGAAGCCAGCAGCTTACTCTGACGTAAACTAGTGGGTTTTAATGAAAATTAGAGTAAGTCGTGCCGGCCGCAACTTTTCTGGGAAACTCGCGCTGGCTTTCAAGTTTGATAAATGTCCGCTGTTAAAAACGTAAGGTATATTTTGGAAGTTTCTCAAAGCTCGTTAAAACCTTATTTACGGAACAAGAAGTCTGAATTTTTTATGCTAGCAAGCCAGTGGCGGTTTATATTCACTTCATATTCTGGTCTTGTAATGTCCATGTGATACATTTTTTTCTGTGGTATTGCAGAGAAATGCTCCTGCAACGCCAGGTTGAAGTTTACCGGTTGACCACAACATTTTAAAACATGTGCACTAACGGAAGTGTTTCTTTTGAGAATTTATCTTACTAAATTAGCCTTACCTACGTTCCCTTTGCTCGGAGAACATCAAGGTGAGGTGGCGGCGGCTCGCTGTACGGTATGTTGCTCGGGCATGTTAGGACCCGTCGCATCGGCACGTGTACGCTTTGATGCGCAGCGTAAAGTGGTGTGTGAACCATGTACAGAGCTGAGTATACGGCAGAAGAGGATGGCACCGGAGCGACGCTGCGCGAATGCCGAGTTTGGTAGACCACGAAAGAAGTGACAGAGAGGCAGTGCCGCCACTGAAGAGAGCGAACGCTACTACAGAAGCGGCGGAGAAACTCTGAGTTGTGGGTGTTTCAAACCGGAGCAAAGCACGCGAGTCAGGAAGAACTTTCGACTTCACGAAACAGAGGGATCCCATGCTCACCCATTTCAAAGAATATACCCAATGGGTCTGCAATTACTTTTTTTCACATAGCGTGCTGTTTTGTTCTTTATTTAGCCAACAATAGGTTACACTCGAGTTATTAGGGTGTTATGGAATAATCCTTGCTAGAAATTACATTGTATATAGAGCTAGCGGAGTTTAATGGCGTATATAGCCATGCAACGTTTCATACATTTTGACTCTTTCCCAGCCTAATAATAAATGAAGGTGCCAGCTTTCAGTTCCATCAGGCCATAAAAAACCATATGTCCATCTCCTCAACAGCCCCGACTTTACAGCGTGCATTAAACATTTATTGCTTACGCCCCCCGGCAGCTGTAACATAATTCTTGCATACCTTATGCGCGTCAGAGAGTGAACAAAAAGATCTTCTTACAAAATACGCTAACAAAGAAAAATTCAGGAAAGCTTACACTCACGCACGAGACTTCAATTGCGAAGCTGTTTTAGGTGACCATCACCGGACGCATAGTTAATTTTCATGATCATTGCTTATTTGCTAGTTGCGGTGCTAGTAGTCGTCGTCACCCTCCACGGTGGCTCACTGGCTAAGGCGTTGTGCTGCTGAGCACGAGGGCGCGGGTTCGATTCCCAGCCGAGGCGGCCACTTTTCTGGTGGAGGCGAAAAGCGAAAAACGCTCGCGCGTACGAGATTTCGGCGCACGTTAAAGATCCCAGGTGGTTAAAATTACTTCGGAGCCCTCCACTACGGCGCGCCTCCTCGCCTGCGTTGCATCGGCGCGTTAAAACCTACAATCAATCAATCAATCAATTAGTAGTCGTCGTCATATGCATGGAAGAGGTGGTCGTCTTCTTCGCGGAAGGTGGTGGATGCAAAGTCATCCTCAGCATTGTAGACTTCCACCAACTCTTCGTCCTCGACTCGAGGCAGCGGTGGCGAGATCTGCAAGTCATCTCGGGAAGGACTGGCCCACTCGTAGCCATGTCTCTAATTATCCATAATGGCCTCTAGAAAATTCTGCGGCCGCGGTGACCTCTCCCAAGCAGGGTGTATTTTCACCTTTTGAAATAGCGCTGAAGTTTGGTTTACATGCGCCGTAGCACTTCACACCAGCGCTGGAGTGCTTCTTTTTTTTTTATGAAGCCACTGCGTGCGCCGGGAACTCGACGGTCGGCGCGAGGCACGCTTTCAAGAGCGCTGGGCGTTTTCTCGCTGCTTATTTGTCGTTTTTTTTGCTAAAGCCACTGCGCGTGCCGGGGACGCTCGGCGGTCACCGCGGTGCACGCGCTCCATGAGCGCTCGCATTTTCTTTGTATTTTTTTTCTACAACGGTGAACATACGGCTTGTACAACAGCTCCGCTGTATAAAAAGGCTAAGAAATGAGCCCACATTTTTGTCTTCTCACGCCAAACAAAGAACCTGCGTACCAATAATTCTGAATCCTTTGTTTACGCATGAACTGGCTGACTCACTAAGACAGAGCTATCTCAGCCATAGAGGTTTATACTGATTAGAGGGAAATGTGGAGCTGCAGTTGCGAGCCGTCGTGGGCGCCGCATTGCAGCTAGCGACGTTCCTTGCCTACTTGGGTTAATTAGCCACAAAGCTTCTTTTTGTCTCGAAGCCAAAATCAACAAAAAAACACGGGGGAGCATCTTTTTCTTGTTCATTTTGCATTTGGCTTCTAAATAATCCCTGACAAATAAATCTTTTTGGAGGTTCAATTTCATAATAACAAAAAAGAATTTTCAATAATATTCTACAGTTATATTGTTGCTTTTTTCAGCCAGAGGCAACTTTTCAGCCTGTTCATGAGCCATTCCAAGGACAAGAGAAACGTGGCTGCCTGGTACATGACGGACCGTCCATGTATTGGCGCCGGATTTCCCTGTAGTATATATTAGTATAAAACTCTAGATCTCAGTTTCCTAGTTTCTTTGTTTTTCCGAACCCACCGTTGTATTGTCGTCTGTCTACAGCAACATGCTATTCTGAAAATTTATACATTGTCTATTTTAACGTGATCGTGACGTTAAGCTGACAGGGTACCTTGACGGTGCGGACCTACAGCCCAAAAGACAGTGACGAAATCGGACTGTGGATGGAGGAACGTCATCACCATCAACATGCTAGTTCACCATGACCTCCACTCCTACCTTACCTGTGTGGCTACCAGCAATATGTCCCTCAATGCATCGACTTCACCGGTTCTTGACGTGTTTTGTAAGTACGTGGCAAGCGACGCCTTTCTCACCGTCCGATCTACATTCAATTAGCTGCCTAGCGTTGAACAGCTCTTGTGACCGCAGGTAAATAACCTCTAAGCAGTAAAAACATTCACTACGGAATCTCCAAATGAAGCTTAAGGGAAATAACGAGAGACGGAGAAGATAAAGCACTAATCGTCATAATTACCATCGCCGTTGTTGTCATTATGAAAGTTAGCAGCAGCAAAGCGTTAGCATCCTAGTTATCATATTCGAAATATTAGGCTTGAGCTTGGTCTCATGAATTTCTCCGTCTTTATTGGCAAATATTAATGGCGTATATATTGATCTTCATTAGGCAGGGGCATCACAAATTATTTTAACAAGAACTATTGAAAACATTTTTGAGTTTTTTTTTTTTTTGCTTGGGGTGGTTGTTAATTATTTATCAAAAATGAGCAGGGTAGAGATGCTGTCATATGAACAATTTCGGAATTCGTGATATGGGGTTGACCGAGCCACCCGGTTTGTATTGCTGTCTGCTGTAGGGAAAAGCGCCCCCTTTCCCACCATCGCACAACTTCCCTCAGCCTTCCAAAGATCATCTGTAAGTCCTTAAAGAAAGTTAACTACTCAGTTGTGGCACCTGGATAACCTTATATTACATTTGTTACTTGAGAGTTGGTATGACACGTGTATCTTAATTGTGCTCTCATGTTCCAAGCATATTTATATACCTTCCTATAAAATCCTTTTGAGTCATTCAACCACTTTCAGGAAAGAATTTCTACTCGCTATTTGATGAAACGGTGATTTAGGTGCATGCACATTTTTCTGGAACCATGAGACACCGCAATAACCACCATCTGGAAAGGAGGGAGCGTTTGCGAATGCTTGGGACGCTGAAAAGCCGCGACTCAGGGACAGCAATGAGCCTAAATTGCTCCCTCATTCGCAGTCATTAGGAACTCTGACTCGTTAGCCAAGTTACCTGGGCAACCAGCTGTGAAATTCTGGCATTGCGTTCGTTCCGCGAGAACCTCCGTCAATTGAGGAACGAGGCCTTGATTCCTTTTTTTTCATTACAAAGCGCTTTATATGAAATGGTAAACGCACGCGTGCACCCACAGATGCGTATCAGCACAAAACGTAGATATAAGCACGAGGAAATGTCGACGCACATTCACCGCACGTACTCAGACGCACTGGCGCAGAGATCCACAGACACGCTTACGCACGTTCCATAAACTTCTCGCAGCGGCATCTTTCCTCTCCCTCTTTCTCGAGACTTGAGTAATCAAACGAACACCTAGCAGCCGCTCTGAAGAACTGCGGGAAGCGGGCTGGCTGCATTTGGTTCGTACGTGGAACAGCGCTCAATAAAACACAAGCAAAAAATTAACAGCCAATACACTTCGTGATGGTGGATGACCACAAAGGTTTTTTAACACACGCACGAAGGGGACACAGAATTTAGGCGAAATGTGTGAGAAAAAAGTATTTTTCTAGAGACAGCATTGTATGTCCAGTTCTTAGAAAATTTGGTGTACGGCATGGTTACGATGGTATCTACAAGCCCTTTGGCTCTCCTACATTCTTACGATCCCGCTCCACGCTATTCGCCAGTGGCGGTGACAATCGCCGTCAAAGTTTACGGCCGATTCACCAATTCGCATTTGGCAGCGACGTCAAGATACCCGTCACTATAGAAGAGGCGCATTGTCTCCCACGTGACATTACACTTTTGTTTGTGATGAGGTCTCGAACGGCTACTTCAATAGCACCAGGAAATGTGGACGACTACGGAATTATGTCTCAGAAGAAGTCACAGAAGTCAATAAACCAAGAATGTCGCATGACGAGCAAAGAGGGTAGCTACAAGCCACACTTGAACCTGCAAGCGCTCGCACATGCGTTACACCAAAACGAACGTCATATAGGTTTACGACTTTCACGATGACACCTGGAGGAAGAACTAAAACAAAGCGAGCGATGAAGGTAAACCACACAACAGTCATCAGGATGCGCGAAAACAGACAACGCGAGGCAGAAGCCTTACGTCGCAAGTAAAAAACACATAAGGCTTTCACTTTTAACTCATGCAATGAGTCTTAAGTGTATCTATATATATCTCCATAAAAAAACTAAAGGGCACCTAGGTTCTATTTTGGAATCTAATAATATGTGAGCTTCCTTTCTCGCTAGGTTTTGTCGCCGAGTTATCACTAAGCCTAGTGTCACCTAGTTCCTTATGCCTGACTTCAGTGTTGCTGAATGTATGATGTCGTTAAACACTCAACAGGACAACCCATACAAAAATGGTTTATGGGCGTCTATGGAAAACTTTATGGCGAGCTACAGCCGCATATGAGTCCCTATGGTCATCCATAAAACTGCATAAATTAGACTATAGCCAGCTATTGAAGCTTTTATGCATCCGGAACTACAGACGGTAAACCATACAATTCTCTTTAGACGATTAGAGAACATCCTATTGTGTTTAGTCTATGAAGTAAGAGCTATTCAGGTTACTTTAGCCAGCTAAAAATATTTATGGCTTTAATTCTATAGAGCAGCCGCCACAAAGCTCTTTTGGCGGGCAATACACCATCGTTCAGGTGTATACAGGGGGCAGATGAGCATTATGTAAGAATACTAGAGGATATCTACAATGGGTCCACAGCTACCATAATCCTCCATTAGGAGAGCAGTAAAATACCTATAAGGAAGGGTGTCAGACAAGGAGACACAATCTCTCCAATGTTATTCACAGCATGTTTACAAGAAGTATTCAGAACGTTGGATTGGGAACAGGTGGGAGTAAGGTTTAATGGAGAATACCTCAGTAACCTCAGATTTGCTGATGACGTTGCCTTGCTGAGTAACTTGGGGGACGAATTGCAAAGCATGCTTTCCGCAGTAAACCAACAGAGTAGAACCGGGGGCCTGAAAATTAATATGCCGAAAACTAAAGTAATGATCGATAACCTCGGGACAGCACAGCGGTTTGAGATAGGTGGCGAGGCAGTGGAAGTGGTAAGCGAATATATCTACTTAGGCCAAGTTGTGACCCCAGATCCCAACCATGAGGTAGCGATAATTACAAGGATAAGTATGGGGTGGGGTGCATATGGCAGACATTCTCAGATAATGAATAGCAGCCTACCATTGTCGCTGAAGAAGAAAGTGTATGACAGCTGCATCTTACCGGTACTCACCTACGGGGCAGAAACCTGGAGGCTCACTAAGAGGATTCAACTTAAACTGAGAATGACTCAGCGTGTAATAGAGCTAAAAAAGATAGGTGTAACATTAAGGGACAAGAAGAGAGCGGTGTGGGTCAGGGAACAAACACGTGGTAAGGACATATTAGTAGAGATTAAGAAAAAGAAATGGACGTGGGCAGTGCATGTAATACGAAGGCAAGATAACCGCTGGTCATTAAGGGTAACAGAGTGGATCCCTAGAGAAGGCAAGCGTTGCAGGGGGCGGCAGAAAGTTAGATGGGCAGATGAGATCAAGAAGTTTGCGGGGATAAATTGGTCACAGTTGGCACAGGACCGAGGTAATTGGAGAATAATGGGAGAGGCCTTTGCCCTGCAGTGGGCGTAGATAGGCTGATAATAGATAGGCTGATGATGATGATGATGATGATGACACCATAGTTTAGTTTAAGTCTACAGACTTGAAACCATTCAGCTGTGTTTTGCCAGCTATTTAAAAAAAATTACCCTAAAGCTAAAGAGAGACAGCCACAAAAACTCTTTTGGCTGGCTATGGGCGGTTGTTTAGTTCTAACTCCACAGACTCAAAACCATTCAGCTGTCTTTTGCCAGATATTGGAAAGAATTTGTGTTAAACCTAAAGGACAGCCATAAAAGCTCTTTTGGCAGGCTATAGGCCATTCTTTAGCTTTAAGCCAACAGACCTGACACCATTCCGCAGTCTGTTGCCAGCTATTGAAAAGATTTGCCCTAAAGCTAAAGATAGACAGCCATAAAAGCTGCCTTGGCTGGCTATAGGCCGTTGTCTAGCTCTAAGTCTACATACTTGATGATGATAACGATGATGAATGGAGAGGATAACGCCTTCTCGTGGCTAAGATTAGCATGCACTTCTGGTTTTGCTTGTGCAGCGTGACACCGCACCAGGTAGCAAGAGTAACAACACTTAGCGTTTGTTTTCGCTCGCACCGAAAACTGCCTTACATTTCCACGTGTGCTTGCAGTTTCGGTTCTAGACGCGGTTTCTGTTCGGTTGCGGTTTAGGTTCGAATTTTGAGGTGCTAGGCCGTCCTGTACGCGTCTAGTCCCACGTCTCCACTGCTATCTGTGGTACCAGCTCGTCGGTGACGAGTTCTCCTGCAAGAAAACGAAAAAGTGTGTATTTTCAACACAAGCGCAAAGTTGTAAATTCCGTATCCAGCTACGAGAAAGAAGAATTTTGCGATTAGCAAAAACAGCGCAAAGCACGGGACAAGGAAGAACAACTGGACGAAGCGCTGACTAACAACCAAGTTCTTTATTTCCGTGAACTGTTTATACAGGACGAAGAAAGGTGGAAACGGGAACACAAACAAAATAAGCTTGCAACCTTTACAAGGCCTGGGGATCGGACAAATATCTTGTTTCTATTCATTGCAGGGCCAATGACGTAGCGCTCACACACGTCTCACCCCTTTCATAAATTCGGTGCGCCTTGCCAATTTCGCGAGTACGTTAGTACCTGTATCTTTTGATGATTTGACACTTCTTGAACGGAGGTTTGCATCCGTATTTTTTACAGTTAGTAGAAATATGACTGTTAGAAACACCTTGTAGTGCGTTCGCCTGTTCAGGCAGGCGATCAATAATACATCGCCCGGTATGTCCTACATACAGGCGTTTACAGGAAAAAGGAATTTCATAGACAGCATTTTTACAGCACATGACAAATATGAAAAGAAAATGTCGTGGTGGGCTCCTCTAATGTTTTTACTTAGGAATAAAGTTGGAAAACCTAGTATCACCATTCATTTGGCTACCCATAAATATTTCCAACTTTATTTTTCCTCGCTGTCTGCAGCTTACCCAATAATAACGACAAAAAGTGTGTATGGGTAGCTTCGGTTATTTTATTACTTTTTTTGTTTGTTTGTTTGTTTGTTTATTGGTGTTTTTTATCAGCCGCCACCAAAAGTACACACAGCCCGTCAGCTTTGCCTGGAAAGTTTTTTCCCACATGTTGCAATACACGTGATATTGGTGCGCGCGTGTCAAGTTGTTCAAAACACGAACAAGAAATTGTCGCAGCTTACACAAGCGGTGCAAGGCTGGAGAAACAGCAGATCTGGCGGCGGCCCCTCACATTTATTTCCGTACCTGCCGCTGAAAGTTCTCCATGGCTGGCAAGCCAGGATCGTTTCTTCCTCAGGCGTTTACATCTCTCCCAAATGGACACCGTTATCTTGCGCTAGAACCCGCGGCCAAGTCCAAATCCAATGCCCGCGCTACGAACCCAATAGAAATGCGGTGCGCCCGAAATGCGATGATAGTGAGTGCGCTCGGGACACCCGACTCAGACAGTGAACTGTGTAAGGCCCTTACGCGCTGCTGCCGCGGGACAGTAACCTTCAAAACGAAAGAAGCAGAACGCATTAGCGCCTACGAAGCCAGCGACCAGCCAGGTTGCGACGAAACCCAACCTCCTGTTTTTTTTTCTCCGTATTACTGCTCTAAATATTGTGTGAATGTGAGTACCCTTAAACAAGTAAACATGCCAGACCGGCATGTTTTAGGGCGTAGCTCTTTGGCGCTTGTTCGTGGGCTGAGGGGCGTCGCCGTCGGCGTTAACGAGCGAGTGATGGCGAGTCCGAATAGTCAAAGAAAGCAGAGAAAGAGGCTGTCGAAAAAAATTACCAGTGGCTTAGCTCGGCTATGCCAGGATATGCGTAGCGTTAGCTACGTTTATCCTGGTTATATCCCGGTTCAGCTGATTATTAGTAGGTTTCCTGGTTGTCTAGGAGTAGCTTGATTATCATGCTTACTGCTGCTTAAATGCACACACGCGGTAGACGCATTACGTGACACATGTATATTTGTGAAGCGACTCTGGCGCAGCGTCACCAATCGCCCCAGAGATAAGTTGGTTCCTCAGGCGCACGCCGGTGTTGCTGCGACGCACGAGCCATCGGTTCTACACCCGGCCACCCCTCTCATGATCATCAAGTGGACCGGGCCGCCACGTGAGGAACGGAGGTCGGCGAAGACGCTGGGCGCGTGGGGTGTGTGAGAGACGCCGGGCAGCGAGCAACGTTCTGTGCGCCGTGTGACGTCACTGGTCCTCGGACATGCGCAGCACGGCTCTCCCGGAGCCACGCGTAACTGCTCAACCTCGGCCAGTGTAGCTCCTGCTACAAAATTGGGAGGGGAGGGCGGTTCGCCATGGTGGTGCGAGACGCTTCTCCGAAAGTGTGCGGAGGGGAGGGGCAGTATGCTGTGGCGGCACGAGACGCTCGACCGCGGGACGCTTGGCGAAAACGTGAGGGGGGCGTGCGCGTGACGATGATGTGCATTCACAACTCTGCTTTTAAAATGATTATTTCTCCCAATAGAGCAAATAAGTGCTTCTAATTACTTTTCTATTATTTTAGGATGTCGTTATTTTTTTGTTTGAATATGAAAAATCTCTGTACGTAAGGGCGCAGCTGTTTCACAAAACAGTTTGCGACGGAAATGAAGATAACGATTCCTTGAAATCGCACACAATTAGGTCAATGACGCAGTCGTTTCAGCATCCTTTTGAATTTAGCGTTATTTGTGTGTGAAACATATTCCCATTACCTACTGCTACTCCCGACTTTGCCCGTAGAAGCTGTTTGAAAAAGCAAACCGATTGTTTTGCTGCAATAAACGCCGAGGTGCCGAAATCTGCGATTACTTCCTCAATTGAAGTGGTCATTGAAGATGATTGCCGCTCGTTTTAGAAAGGAAACAACTCAAATCGTACACCTGTGCTCTTGATGGCGAGACTAATAAGTGATTTTTCTCGCCATTGAAAAGCGGCCGTGTTCTCGGCAATGATGACAGCAGCAGAAATTGGTTCAGTTTAAGCTTCCTACTTTTATGTTAGCGTAAAATGTACGCTTCATCCTAAATGCTTAGCGATCCTGGTTCAAGACGGACGTGAACGACTCCACGAACATTTGATCCCTTGCGCTGATGCTGCTCCTTTGCTTACACTAATAATGTTCTTTCCCGTTCCTCACAGAAAAGAGACGCATGTCATGAGCTGTATACGCTTATAATTTGGGCATGCGCTCACAACAACCAGAAAACAAAATATTTACCCAGGTCTGGGGTTGGTACCGTCAAATTACAGTGCCCCATTAGACACTACGAGGGTAACCAATAGGTCTACTGCGTTGTAAGGACACTTTCAGGGCTACAAAAAAGCCGCGGTACTATGTCGCCGCAAATGGCTGTACAGTAAGCTTTCCGGGCTTGAATGTTTCCAGTCAATTACAGGGACTGACATATACTCAGAAATAAATTTTATTTTCCGGTTGAATCCAGTGCGGTCGGATGCTGGCACGCTTATGCGTTGCCATGTCTTAATCGAACTATCTACTATCGCTCTTTTCATACTGATTAAGAGGGCGCATTGCGGTGGTAGAAGGCATTAAACTAGAGCAGATGATTGAACAGTAACCTCATCTCATGTATGCGGACCCATGTGAATGGGGTGCAAGTGGATCATAAATTGGGGCATATGCCAGTGTCGAGCCAAGGCCACATCCCGACTAGCCACTATTGAAACTGAAACTAACGGAACAGCGCGAACTAAACAGGACCGAGGAACAGAAACACGTAGAACACCAACGGGCGACGTATCTATTCCTTGGTCCTATTTCGTTCCCGTTCTTCTGTTTTTTTTTTTTTTTTCATGAACATAACCCAACAAACTCGCACCAGAGTACTGATAACAAATAGAAATATTTCAGCAGAGCATCGTTAAAGAATATTGCTCGTATGTTTGTTCCGAACCCAATTTTTGGCAGCCGCAAGTATGACTTTGCCTTTTAAGATAAGAAAAAAGTTGGCGCATACATGGGGATAACTTTTTCCTGCCACGTTTGGCCATTACTCTTCCGAAGTAGTTGTGCGCACGGTAGACGATATTTTGGATAAACATTAAAAAGACCTGGAACCTGCTCCTTGTATCTGCCGGCTATAGAAGAGTTCATGTATTTCTTGAATAGTACAACTCTGGGCCTTGTTGTAAAGAGCCCGTGTCGTCTGTCTTCGTTTTTTTACTTTTTTTGCTACTTTCTATTTTTTTAGTATTATTACCATTTTAATCATGTGATCGCTAAATCTTTCACGCTTCTCGGTCTTGTGTAGTTCGAACTTTTTCCACATGAACTAGATAAACCACTTCGTGTGGGAGCTTTGTCTGACATTTACGTGAAAGATGACTATCCTTGTTACGCTTATCACAATTCCCCCCGGCAGAGTGGGTGAGCCCGAAGATCCCGACTTCGGCTCTGGGTGTGTTTGCATGCATGCAAACACACCCAAGCAGTGTATGCATGCACTACATGCATGCGTGCATGTGCATGCAATGTACATTGCATGTACACGGCATGTAAACTCGTTGTTGGTCGCACTTGTCTTTTCTCTTAAATAGTCGGGAAGAAAAGGCAGGAGGAGTTTCTACGCAGCTGTGCGGGCCATCAATATTGGCGATGTGGAACAGCTCCTCAATTTCTTTAAAAAGCTTTTCTCCTCCTTCTCTTCCAGAGAACAAATCGATTGCCCGAGCGCATAAAATTGTTTTTTTTTACTTTTTCCAGACGTGGACGTATTACATCCTAAAAGATAAACTTTTCTGACGCACCCTTCTAGCAGCAGCTACTTCCAGTCAGCTGGAACATACGCCTTTTACAGTAACCCTCTTTCCGGGATCTTAGAGGCAGTTTCTTCTCACAGAGATCAATACAATCGATCAAGAATCCCCCAGATGCATTTTGCTTTATTGGGACCTGAATTACCATCTCCGAGGATAAGGCTTGCTTCGCAGACGCGCCTCGCGTTCCCATGTCATAGCGGAAAGGGTCGTTTGAAGATTATTTTGGCAGACCAATTTACTATTCCTTTATTGCTCTACCCAGCCGCTTTCAATTCTCCATCGCAATTTGTTTTCCAGCCAGCTTCGCACCTAATTGGTGCCAGATGTACACGAAAGATTCCTCCTCCCCGTTTATTTATGATCTGATCTGATTGTGGGGTTTAACGCGCCGACGCAACGCAGGCGATAAGGCGCGCCGTAGTGGAGGGCTCCGGATTAATTTTGACCACCTGGGGATCTTTATCGTGCGCCCAAATCTCGTACACACGGGCGTTTTTGCTTTTCGCCTCCATCAGAAAAGCGGCCGCCGCGGCCGGGAATCGAACCCGCGACCTTGTGCTCAGCAGCGCAACGCCTTAGCCACTGAGCCACCGCGGCGGGTCCGTTTATTTATGTCGGTATATACTAAAAAAGGGAGAAAGAAGCCAAAATTATTGTTTGCTTCCGGAAAGGCTGTTTTTGTACCACTTGACCGTAGCTTTCGCGGTGTACTTCAACACGACGGTGTAAACTTGTGATATGAGATGCACCTTAGTTGCACTTGGACTGTTATTCGAAGAAAGCGGGTCTAGTAAGCTTTTGCGCAGACTTTCGGGCGCGCATATGTCGGTGCATTGGTAAATCGGTCCGCAGACTTTTTAAGCACGTACATTTTTGTGCTTGAACTTTTGTGTGCATAGACCTTTTAGTGTGTGGCCGTTGTAGGCTGTCATTTTTTGTCACTCAGCATTCGGCCGTATGTTCAGTTGTCACTGAACATTCAGCGTACGTTACGCCTGATCGTGGAAGACCGCACCTTGAAAATTCAGGTCAGCGGTGTACGAAACTCAGCGATAAAAGCAAGAAAAAGAGTTGTCAAGCAACGTCGCTGGACGAATTTGACAACGAGCTAAAGTTGTTTGATTGCTAGAGGTGATCTTATTCTATGATAGGAGTGTTTACGATTGCGCCAGATTGGCACTTCTAAGCATGACATTCTTCGGTGTATGAGAGGCAATGGAACTATACTTAACCAGTACATGTTGTCTTTGCATACAGTGGCGGTGCGCAAAGGGCACTCGTGGTCGCATTTCAGGAAGTTGGCAATAATATCAAAGCACAAGTTGCAACAAAGCTGCCTAACGATCACCTCAGAATTACGTGAATCATGGAAGTGAGGAGCGGTAATTAATATGTACCGTTTAAACGCAAATTTTGCTTCTAATCGAACTGATTCAAAATTTTGAATTCGCGACAAACAAGCCTGGGGTCTTTTCATTTATTCTTGTATTTTCGTACCTCAATATTGTCTCCGATTGAGCATGCTGGTTTTATTGCAAACTCTTCATTACGTAGAAATCAGAAGTTTTTAAATATCAACCTAACTAATAAAGTAACCAGATAAATCATCAATCAAACTTTTTATTCCCCCTTCAATCAGCGACCGCCAGGAAAAAAAGCTTTGTTGTTAGTGGTCGACATCCTTGTAGTGTGGTAACAAAGTTATCCACACCCACACTTATACAGAATGAATAATTGGTTCTGCGTCAGAAGGAAAAACAAACACGGTAGACGCAATGCAGCCGTTTCTGCCGGATCCACTCTGAAATTTTTGTGGCCCTCAAAGAGCCGGATTGAAGCACAAACCTCTGCCCAGCGAAAACTAATCAGCTTCCCTTTCCGCTTGCAACGGTGCGGGTTATTCTCGGTTTTTCTGATGAACAAACTTTCAATCCCTGCCGCCGCCCATGCAAGAAATCCTGGCCCAAAAATTTGTTAGCGGGGACACCAGCCATCAAAGCGAGAAAGTCAGTGGGAACAGCGCGACACCCGAACTGATATTTTATGTTTTTCTCTTTCTTGTGCATGTTTTGCCGCATGTTTATGCCCTTCTTCGTGTGACGTATAACGAAGGCGTTTGTCAAACGTAGTGCGGAGCAAATGTCTGTGTTCGTTGACAGTTGCCGCGAAGTTTCTTCCGGAACGAGAACGGAAATTGAGTTGTTTTTATGCCTTTCATCATCCACGGTAAGCGTGCTTGAGTGCGCTTGGTAAAAGCAATGCGACTCTCGGGTGCGTGTCGGCCCTTCTTTCTTTCCCAGAAAATGTTGTGCATAGGCTAAGCCATGCGAAACCCATTCTCTCCCCCCCCCCCCTCCCCTGTCGTTCCCAAAACAAGCTGCCGCATTTTCTACCTTCTCTTCTTCAACCACGATGGCGTTAACATGTTCATGTTTTTTTTACCGCCGCTTTTCCCCACCCCAATTTAGCCTCTTGTTCAATAGCATGTCCATATTTTATTATTTTTACCCGCCGCGGTGGCTCAGTGGCAAGGGCGTTGTGCTGCTGAGCACGAGGTCACGGGTTCGATTCCCGGCTGCGGCGGCCACTTTTCTGATGGAGGCGAAAAGCAAAAACGCCCGTGTGTACGAGATTTCGGCGCACGTTAAAGATCCCCAGGTGGTCAAAATTTATCCGGAGCCCTCAATTACTTCGCGCCTCATCGCCTGCGTTGCGCCGGCGCGTTAAACCCTACAATCAATCAATATTTTAATCTTTCCACTCTCTATCTCAGCCACTCGTATTGCCATTTTTGTATATTTAGAGGCTGCAAGACCACTTTTGGGGCATATAGTTTGGTTTCTTTATTACATAAGGAAATTTATACGCAACATTTTGTAAACTCCAAACAAACAATTTAGAGTAGCCGACCGATTGTTCGGACCTGGGGGTAACGAAACCTAGTCTGAATAAAAGAGTGGTCCGAAAAATTCACGACTCACTAAAACGAACTTTTTTTCATTTAAACAGGACTGAAGAAGTCACAAATAGTTCCGTGTCTTCAATTCTTTCTTCGTGTGAGAACGCTTGCTTTCATCTGTGCAAGCGTCACAATTTCTTCGTAAATGTCAGAATCTTTGTGGTGGCATGCACAGTGCATAGGCGATGGGATGAACCCCGTGTATCATACTCACTACAGTGGCTACTGATCAAGTAAAAGAACAACGTCCATTACGCGCGACACAGGACAAACGTGACGATAATTTTGCCTATAGCCAGCGTCACCTGATACTTAAAAAAAGTGGTCTAAAAAAAACTGGCCACTATGACCCGTTTCCCGCTTATGAGATTGTTTCCGCCGCAGACTACATGACCAGATCAAAGTTTGTTACCCCGTCGGGAGTCAATACAAAGCCCATCCAATCCGAAGCTAGCCAGGCGGCTTAAGATGCACAATGGCGCCGTCCCGGAGTCGCACCGTGGCTCTGTCCCGGAAAATATTGTCGGGTAACTTTTGCCCGGAAAATCAAACTTCTGCTGTATTTTGTCCAAAATATTCGTTATTCATATACATTACTCCTATAGGACAACTGGCGGTTACGCGGGAAAGCCCGGAATATCCAGCATGTCAGAATCTTCGCAGTCCGAAAAAACGGTCGACTACTGGATGCCGCCATCTATAGTGAATCAGAAGTGAGAATGGCTGGCTTGTTGGTTAATACAGCAAGGAACAACGGTAGTTATGAATGACCGGGAAAGCATAAAGGAAATACTTGAACGTTTTTATATGGAAATCGAATGTTGCTTATTGCTTGCAAGAAAGAAAACGGGGGAAAATCACCGCGTATCTGCTCCTTTCGTTGCAAATGTCGACAACAGACGATATTCAACTGGCGCTTCTGGCAAGAAATGACTCCCTTCTCGTTGCCTCTCACCTCTCATGCTGTTCCTTTGCCATCTCGTTCCTACGAACATAACACGCTAGAGGTTCGCTCAAGACAATTTAAATTTACCGCGTTCCACTGCTCCAAGTCAGGTGCCTCTATGACAGCGCTGCCGCACGGCGGAGACGCGCGTGAATCAAGGTACCCTATTACAAAGTTTATAGAACCATGTTGTCCCACTCCACGAACGTTCCAAGCGGAACGTGGATCCTATCTAGTGGAACCTTTCGTTGCTGTTGCCGTACGAATTCTTAAATGTCGCCAGGAGCACCCGCAACATCAGGCGACGTTTTTCTGCAGTTGATGTAGTATTTCATTTGCTATCTTAAAAACCAAGCATCCATGGATTTTTTTAATAAAAGTAACACTGCAAATATCACTTATCCATTCATGGTCTGGCTTATGTTTGCGTAATGTCTTGTTCTTGTTCAACAATGTTGACAAGTACGAACATTGCCACCGGACTTGGACGTCTAGATTTGGCTGTGGGTATATAAGACTTTTGCGAAGCTTTGTTTCACTTTGGCCGGGTGGCTGAATCGAGTCACAGACAGACAGACAAACAGATGGACCAAAATTTCCGCGTTTACGTAGCACAAGGAAGACTATAGTCTTTAAAATATGTCCCACGAGTGAATCCATGACATTCTAACTATGCGCCCGATTCAGTACCAACCAGCGCACCGGGAGGCTGTACTGGTCAGCATTTACTTGAGCATGTTTGGGAGCGCGATTTTGTCCAAAGCCTGAGTGCGGCAGCCCGCTACGCTCTTACAACTCCGGGTGAAAGGTTTATATTACTTATATTATTTATATGACGGCGTTATCAACTGTAATGAGTTCATTGTTCGTTGTGATGACATCTTTTTTTATTCTTTATGCACTGCTCATCCTACGGGACTTGCTGATGTGTTCGTATTATATTCCTAGTTATTCTATAAATTTTGTTTGCATTTTTTATTTTTTTATCTGCTAGTTCTCCTTTACCCAATGCCCTGCATGAGCCTGCAAGGTGCTTTGAATATATATATAAAGTAAGTAATGCAATTTCTCGACCGCTGGCATTTCGTGATTAATAACCTTGTTACTCAATAGGCTTACAGCTACCGTTTTTATAAGTGCACACTTAAAGCCATGCCAAAAACAACCCTACATTCAGCACAGTGTAATTCTCGATGTAGGTAAGCCCGCAGTACCCCCAATTTCCCTCCAGGTCAAAAGCCCGGAAATTTCCAAGTGGATTAATTAGATTTTTGCCTTAAGAGCCTCTGGGGCGTAAGCGCTAGTCGCAGTAAAAGTACTAGTAATTTAGGCAGCTACAGAAAGGTGTCTAAAAAGCTACGAATCGTGGCCAAAATTTATTATAAGGAATCAAAACAGACAAAAGTAAATGCCGCAGCAATTTTCACTCTCTAATTGAATTTTGGTGTAAAGAGCATGCGGCTAATTGAAAGCCACTTCCGGGTCTGTTAATTGAACTTTCGATTTTCGAATGCCCGTCCCGCTATAGCGTCCACCTGAAAGAAAGTCGCAGCAGGGCGTGAAATATTTGATTTTGTAGAGAGAAAAAAAAACTCGCAGAACTTTCCCCAAGAGTAACAACACCAAAAAACACGAATGAAAATGTGAAGCCCTGCTTAAAAGGTCGAGCTGAGAGCTTGATTTGTTTACTGCACCGAATCTCTGACTCCACTATCATGCGCTCAGTGGAGCACGATGCCGATTTAATTTGCTTTGACAGAAGCGTTTTCGTATTTATCTTAAATCCCACCAAGCCGAACGTACAAAGAAGAAAATGCAATGAGAAACTATAATCGGCCGCAAAGCATGATTCGTTTAATTAAGACATCAGTGAAAAAAAACAGAAAGTAGGTGAGAAAATTTACACCTGGCTGAACACGAAACGCGTAAGCAGAAATAAAAAACAGCGAATGTTGAGCTGAATTTTCTTTTGGTGGGCAGTATGTCATATTTTATATTCCTCCCAATTTTATTTACGCAGTGTTAGGGTGCCGTCCGGCGGGTCTCTAGCTGAGCGCTGCAGACATGGTTTGAGTGCAGTTCGATGACATTCTCTTTTCTCTTTCTCGAATATTTCGAATAATCGAGAATATTCGAATATTCATTAGAATATTTGGTACCACGCGAGCGTAGTCATTTAGAATGTCCTCCGAAGAACTCTTAGAATATACTTTGAATTGACTTCACATAGTACAAGCCATCTTGTATGACCTGCAGACGTTGATGTGTCATATGATTGTATTTTTTTTATAATCGCTCTCCATAGTTTATGGAAAACGCGAATGCTGGATAGGCATGCTGAGCCCATGGTTTCTGCAAAATCACACGTTTTACAAAGAATCTTTTATCTTAAGCGTGCCTACAACCAAAATGATTCTCGTCCTGACTGGTAGCCCCTGCTCAGTAGCTGTTCACTGTTGCCTCGGTATTAAACCGCGTGTACATAATTGTTCATTGTGTTCAGTTTGTTTTTAGATGCGACGCATCTCTTGCTCTGAGGCATGTCCTCCTGCGTCGTTGTCGCGGCGTCCGTCCGCATTCCTCCTCAGTTCTTCTCTCCCAAAGCTGTGTGCAACACTCTCACTCCGGCTCATTAGCATACCACAGCTGGCGCGCTTGTTTGGGGCGCTTCGCTGCGTAACGCTGTTTACATTCTGCGTGCTCTTTTTGCTCGCATATTTGACTACACGACATATTGAATTCTTTCCTTTTGTACCACGAGGTGTCATTAATCCTCCGAAGATCTTAGAAAATCTTTGAAATGACTTCCGTACGCTCTTGTATGCTCCGGGGGCAAATGCGGCATGACGCGACTCTTCTTCTTAATCCTCTCCATAGTTGGAAAACAATGCGGGTAGGCACTGCGGCGGTTCTGGCTCGCTCTGTTCAAATCCGCGTTTTGCTTGAGATCTTTTCTTGCGTGCTACTTCCGATGATTCCGTCCGGGAACGGCAGCCCCTTCTTCGAGTGGGCTGTCATCCGGTAAACGCAGTACAAATGTTCATTGTGTTCAGTTGTTCGCCTCGTTTATCTCGTCTGTTCCTCTTGGTTGATGGAATTTGTAAATCCATGTTTTAAATTGCGTATGCAAAAATATAGTTAAAATAGTCGATGTATATAAGTTTTTACAATATTTTGATGACAAGGATGGTGGATCGAGACCGGCTCCTGCCGCGATTATAATAATAATAATCAATTCACAATTTCATTCAATAGTTCGCTTTGCTCGTGGAAGATTTTAAGGAATGTATTGCTTTATCTAGACACTAAAAAGTTATTTTTCACTGCAGTTGGTTATTATCTTGTTCTGGGCCATACTGCAGAATCGTGGTCTGTTGGGCAGATTCAACCCTGAATTTTTTCGCAGGCTTTTCCTTGAGCTGTGTTCCCGACTTCAGAAAACGCTGATTCGAGAATGTCGTCATAAATGTACCCTTGAACAACGCAACAATACGTAATGAAAACAGGGGAGGGGTGGGGGGGGGGGGTGACTACTCGTGAAAAAAAATTAAAAAGAAATTACACAGAAAAACAAAGTGAGTCGAGCGTACCCCGGATATGTGACAGGGCAAGTAATTACCCTTGCAGCTCCACGCTTTTCGCACCAGACGGAATTCGTGATATTTTCGGAAAGCAGAGATAGCCAAATGTATTTCTGGAAGTGAAGTTCTGTTCACAACAGCACCCGGTTCGCCGTCTGATCTTTCGGCCAGAGGCAATATTCGACGGCTTCCAGGCCGCCTGGTCTCCTCCCATTCAATATCGTCGTGCAAAGGAAAGGCGTCCAGCCGGAGTATTTCTTTTGCTGCCTGGATATGGCGAATCAGCTTATGCGCTTCTGGTGTTGGCACCACGCCTGCCCTCCATCCCGCTGTGTCGTTTTTTATTCCCCCAAGGATAGAAGTAGAGACGTACGGCTACTTCTGAATTGCCAGTGCCGCTTTGTAGCGTGCCTGTTCTACAGCCCTTCACCGCGTCGACCCGTAAATTCCGCGAGGTGTAGAGGCTTCTTCAGAGGAAAGCCTTTCAAAGTGGTGTTGGAACGAGGTTTTAAGAAGCATCAAACCAAGCGCGTGCGCCAACATTGCACACGCCAAAAACGCTTCCCCTGCACGCCCGTAAAAACAAAGATTGCCGGTAAATATTTCTAAAATATATATCGGCCTGCTTACAAACCACGGTGTGCTCGGCATGAGCCTCGGTGTTTCTAACTTCCGCCGAAGTTGCATTGTCATGATAAAAAGTGATGTGCCAAATAACGTTCCGTGTCATTCCACTGCAGGATGTTTTAAAGCGAAGCTTTCTTGGCCTCACTTGCGTCACAAATCGTAACACCGTAACGCATTGCACGAAAGCCAACATAAACAACAAGTTTGCACAAGGGGCACGTGATGATAATGATAATGATAATAATAATGATGATGGTAATGGTGATGATGATTGTGGGGTGATGATGATGATGATTATGGCAACG
The DNA here is from genome assembly GCA_013339765.2 of Haemaphysalis longicornis. Classification (NCBI taxonomy): domain Eukaryota; kingdom Metazoa; phylum Arthropoda; class Arachnida; order Ixodida; family Ixodidae; genus Haemaphysalis; species Haemaphysalis longicornis. The sequence continues at coordinate 37,290,204 of CM023457.1, read as the reverse complement.
ATGGTGGTGACGACGACGGCTATGATTATTATTTTTATTATGGTGGTGGTGATGATGATGATCATGATGATGATGATGATGATATTATGATGATCTGATGATGGTGGTGGTGTGGTGGTGATGAGTGTTATGATGATGATTCTGATGATGATGATTGTGGTGGTGGTGGTGGTGTTCTGGTGCTGATGAAACGCGAAGAACCTCGAGGGAAAAAAACGCTTCCCGTGGTTGGAATCGAAACGGGGTTCCTCGCGTCTATCCGATGGAGGCCTTCCGACATGGTCGAGACAGTTTGGATTGTAGACTTTGACTCAGGTCGCATGGGAGAAAGATTGATTTGATTGATTGCAGTCTTTAACGCGCCGACGCAACGCTGGCGATGAGGCGCGCCATAGTGGAGGGCCCCGGAATAATTTTGACCACCTGGGGAACTTTAACGTGCGCCGAAATCTCGTACACACGCGCATTTTTGCTTTTCGCCTCCATCAGAAAAGCGGCCGCCGCGGCCGGGAGTCGAACCCGCGACCTCGTGCTCACCAGCGCAACGCCTTAGCCCCTGAATGGGAGAAAGATTAGATAGAAGTTTAAGTATCTTTTTTTTATAAGAGGGGCGTTGAGTTTTTGACATGCAGTGCAACCAAAAGTCTCTGCAACAAAAACAACGCCTTATTCGGCAACGACCCTTGCTTGCAGTCACCGACACTTACGACACTCGTTCCTGCATCCGCGGGGGTTTTTGAAGCCGTTGGAGAAACACGGCGTGAACCGTTCTCGGCTGACTGCTGCAGAAATAATGTTGGCCACCATGATGTTTCGTTGCAGGAGTGTTAACGCGGAATCAGACCGTTGAAGAGGGAGCACTTGACATGACAGAGTTTTATACTAAATGTGCAGGAGTGAAATCTCTCGCTGATATTGTTTGCCGTCGTGGGCGCCGTAATTGCACCTACCAACGTTCCCCTCTCTCCTACATGGCCTAGCTAGCCACATGGCATCTTTTCGCTCTTAAAGCCCAAATATATAAAAAAGAGTAACATTTTTTTCTTGTTCTTGTTGCATGAAGCTTTCACAATAATATCGGACAAATACAGTTTTGCCACTCCACTTCCCAATTAATGAAACAACTTTACAAGCTGTTTCAAAATAATGGTTTTTTTACCCCAAGCTTGTTGGTTAGCCCTGTCAAAAACAAGCCTAACAGTTGTAACCCGATACATGGCGGCCCGCGCTCTGAAGCGTGGCTTGACCAGCCGCTGGTGCCGCGACAGCCTTTGCGTCTTTCAAAACCCCTGGAAAGTACACTTTTTGTACCGTTTTTGTGGGCTGTTTTTTTAAGCGCTCACTCCGTGTAATTGGGAGACTGAATTTGTTCTATGTTATGGAACTGTCATTATCTGAATCGTACACCTCACCAGCTGCGGAACTTTTCGTCCGAATTCTTCCGAACGCTTGCACGCTTTACGCGGCGTGGCGCCTGCACCGGCTTTGTTGGATGGACCCGTCACATCCAGATGCATCAGGGCAAGAAAGCAACGGTACATGGAGCCAATGTGCGACGCCCGTCGTGTCAGGCAGTAACGCTTCATTTATTTCTAGTACAAAAGGCTTTAAAAGTACGAGTTCTCTCCGCCGTTGCTTGGCGTGCGGCTGAAGTGTAAGAACTTTCACTAGTCAGCCTTTACAACCTGTTTGTTTTTGTGTCGTTTTGAACGTATCAGCGTCGCGCCAACATTTTCTTTTTGTATTTTCGTAGGGTCCGCTTAGCCCCTTTCGCACTCTGCCAAGCTCTTAATTGCTCCCATCAGCCCTGACAACTTTACTCGAATCTTGTTTATTGCTTAGTTTCGGTTCCTTCAGCATAGCTTCCAAGGCGCTGTGTCTCGCCAAGGTGTCAAGTTAGGGTGGCATAACGGCATCTTGCCATCAGCTCCATCCTTGCTTCTTACCTGTGCCATCCAACTTTCAGACCTTTTTGTCCGCAATGACGCCAATTAGGGTACCGTTCTAGCTTAATTAAAGGGCTCTCACAGAGCTTGCTGTTGGCTCGTACATTGCTTTCCTGTCCCTCAAATTTGCTGTTTTAGTTGCCCTAGGGAAAATACACGGAGCCCTTACGTGCATAAGCCAAGCAAGTACTGAACAAGGCTAGAAGAGAACTTGAAACACGGCCTTTTAGGGAGCAATTTGGTGGATGCACACCAATGGCTGCCTGTCATGAAAACTACTCGGGTTCTCTTTATAAACTGCAGAAACTCAGACAACTAGCATTAAGTAAGGTCCACTCACGAGGTCAGCGGCCAGGCGCCCCAGCCCTTGCGTGTGAAAGGATAGATCCCCGCAGCTTGGTCTAGAGGCACAGCACTGCCAACACTACGCTGTGGTCGTCGCGTTCCGGAGGCGGCTTGTCTGTATGGGGAAAATTCCGCGGGAATAATCCCCTTTACGAAGGCAGACAGCCCCGCCAAGTTCCGAGGATTGTGCGCATGGTGGACAACGAAGGGGTAATTATCGTCGTCCGAACCCAGGGCAGCCACCGCCTTCCCGCGAGATCCCTTTGTCGCACGCCACCGTAGGTACGGCTGCTCTTCGGTAGCCGCCACTTATCGCCCTGATCCTTCGAAGTCGTGTGTACTCGCCCCGCGTTGCTCGCTTCCCTGCGCTCAGGCTTTTCAGCCGAAGGTGGTGGCGCTAATTGAATATTCGGCAAAGGCTGGATGACACCTGTCTACGTGGATTTTGGAGGGGCGTTCCCGAGAGAGATTAATACCGAGCTGTTATAAGGCCTAACTTCGCCGTTAAAGAGCGTTTTTGTCTAAGCTCCCAGCTAGGCAGATCCTGGCGGGGCAAGAGTCTCGGCCGTTCAAGCTCGGTTGGGATTTGTGAGCCCCCTAGGCGGGAGGTAGACTTGAGGATCGAGTTGGGAAGTTAAGGGTACAGCTGTGTACCGGGCAACTAGATGGGTCCTGCGGCGGGAACAGAGTCCCGGCCATCGTCATCACTCGAGCGGTCTGTGTACGCTCCGAGCATAGGATAGTTCGATGGAGTTGAGGCTCCCTAGTGACTTGTGTGCACTTGGAGCTATAGCGTCTAACGGAAGTTTGAGGATTTTTTTCCTTTTTTTCTCATGCACCCAGTTACTCTAATGTAAATAGTTGTATATAAATTCTTCGTCACCTTTTATCGAATCAAAACGCCTCTAGTCCGTCAATCCGAACATAATCTCCGAGAGCTTCAACACCATCGTCCATGCGAGCCTCCTGCCAAATCAACCGGATCCCGGGCGATTGGGTTCCTGGTCGGTACCGAACTTTGGGGAAAGGAACATCATCAATCTATACTTATAACATAAATTAGAGCACACTACTCCTGTCTGGCATGTTCATTCGAAGAATTTTCGAAGGTATTAAAAGTAGCAACACGCGATCTTAAAAAAATGGTTGTCTTGTTTTTTCTGTAACGAATCACTCAGAGATATTTGCGAGAAGCCTGCAGACTTGTAGCAAGCTGCTGATGTCACCTGCTGCCTTTATGGTTTGCAGACAAAATGTAGAATCGCCTGATAATATTAAAAGAAGGAGGCACGTACCGTTTTTGTCGGAATGAGTGATAGCGGAGCCACCACGCTGTCCTTATTTTCAATGCGTGTTCGTGCGACACAATAAAACGCCGATCTGATTCCCGGACGTCGATTTTGCTGAAATACACGAACACCCGTGAATACGAGGTCACCGCGTACTTTGAAGGACTGCCGGTGGCCTAGCTCTTATTCCGATCTCTGTTCGCAAAGACACTTTCATGGCGTCATTTTTTATCACCATTTTAGTTTTCCTTCTCGCCCATGAAATTTTCTATCTACTTTGTGTATTGATTTCTTCTTTAAGTTTTAACGCTATTATTTTTACATCCACGCAAGAAGGCTGAAAAAAACTGTATGGAATGCTCCTCTTCTACTTCTTTTTAACGTGCACGTACACAAGACATCTCCAAAAGCTTGAGCATGCTTTTCCCGGAGAAGTACTTTATGTTACGACTCGAACTTCATTATATATTCACTTTTTCTTTTCATAAGGTACCAGGAAAAGCCAACGTGTTTGTCCCGCGTGGAATGCAGAAATGTACGTCGTGGTTTATAAATGCCCAGGCATTCCCACCCTTCCTTCGAAAGCGTCGGCGGTAAACAACCGCCAGCATATTTGTGAATCTGGCTAGCAAACGCAGGCCGTTCTGGCGCGTCTAGAAAGCTACAGCTACCACGCCATCAGTTACGCGTTCTAATACCTTGAATATAAAATAAATACAGCGCAATAATGAAAAAGTGTTCTGATTTTGTACTCTCGGCCGGTGAGGAACAACACGGGCAGGCTGCAGTCTCGAAACATAAAAGAAAGAACACACATTGAACTGTTCTTTCGCTTTGATTGCAATTGTTCTAACCGAAGCAAGGATAAATTATTGGTGGTCACTCATTCTCTGTGCAGTGTAGTAGCCGCTAAGTTAAGCTGCCTATTTTGCTATGAAGATTAAGAAAAAATATTTTTTAGCGATACAACACATCTGCAGAGTGAGTCTGTAGTCTACTTTACACTAGTTTCTTTTGATTTATTTTTATCATGCAGGATTCTAAAAGAGCAAGGGAAGAACTGAATAGTAGCAGCAAGCGGAGACGGCATTCCGTTCCCTAGTGGGCAGAGGCCCGCCACTTCCGGTACTCACGCAGTGCCAGCTACTGTTCACTTCGAATACTCCGCCTATTGTTTTGAACAACTGCTAAGACATCCACGCTGCTAGCCATAGTAGCCCAATTGGTTGAACCACAGATTTTCGCGAAAACGGCCTCGTATCGAACCCCATCAGTGTGTGAAATTGTTCCCAAAAAAACGCAATTTTTTAGAGACTTCTGCCGGCTCAATTCTGCGCATCCTTTTTTAAACTAAGGATATTTTGGTACATTTTAGGTCTGCCTAATGGTTTGGGAAGCGGCATACCAATACGTCTACTTAGGTTCTGCATCGAACCGGATGTAGGGCTTGTACCTACGTCGGAACGGAATCTCAGAAGCTGGGAGACACAGTCGTGATCCTCATTATCACTAGCCTAATCAACATGGTCGTCATCATTGTTGTCAAGTATAAAAACGAAAACAGTCGGGGCCAAACTCCCCATATGGGAACTATTCCGCTCTCGTCAGTCGGATCGGCTTCGCAATGCTTTCTTTTCAGGCTGTTCTTATCCTGCCGCGTTGCAGCGGCCCCAGTTGAACGCGCTATAGTAAATACCAGGCTAATATTTTGAAATTCGCAACAAGTGCGAAGTTGCTAGCAGCAGCCAGGGGAGGGTCATGTAACTTGGAGACGCCAGCGGTGCAGCTCATGTTGGTGGCGGCAGCGGCGGCGCATGGAAGTATAACTTGTCCGTTTTTATTTTCGCAATTAAACAGCGACAGAGGAGAGTTACCTGAATGAGGGCGTTTATAACAAGCCCAACACAGCTTTTGATACCTCCCAAGCGGACAGCTCCACGGGGTCCTCAAATGGGGTTTGTTTTTTTGTGTGTGTTTGGTAGTACTCGCGACAACACGTCCTGGAAGCTAATTGCTAAATTTTCATTTTCGTTCTGCTTTCGTCGCGCCTCTCTTTGACGCCGTTTCTTAAGATGTATGTATTTTCCCAAATAAATCCAACATAGTTTTTAAGGTAACGAGTAGTGTGATTTTTGTTTGCGTACTAGTGTTTTAGTTCAATCAATTCTAAGCCATGGGTGCAGAAAGCAATACTGACATGTATGAGCCGTACTAATCCACGAATGGTGTTCGGCGGGGAGAGTTCCCTGGTATTTTTTATGGTCAGTTTGGCTATTTTGAAACACACAAAAATGGCATTAGTTCTTTTTCGAAGTAGCAGGAAGACGTGTATGACTTTTCTGGACGACCAACCCTTCTCCCCCACGAAAACACCCTGGCCCACCGGCTAAAAACGCGACGCTAACATAAATAACTTCTTTTGTTAACGCAAACAGTGCGCGTATGGGATGTCCTAAGGAGGTTTAGGAGGAGGCTCATTTTAGGGGTAAAGCCCCTTTGGGGCTCGGACTGTGCTGACGTCTCCTTTCATTGTCGTCTCATGTAGTCACGGCACTATAACACCGGGATACTGGTTTCCAACGCCTCGCACTAGAACAGAACACGTACGAAAAAAAGTATAGAAAGAATAAAGCAGGTTTGAAATAAACTAAGATGATTTAAAGGTTTGTGGCACGCTCCCTGTCCGCTTTGGCAATCGTCAAGCACAAGCACTAGCTGTTTGCAGACCGGTTATAATTTGTGTTACACTCAAGTACTTTCCGGATATCGACGCGATGCCTTATCGAATTGGATGGTCGGTCGAATAAAGGAAAGGCGTATTGACCTGGTTCCGCGGCCTCCTCTATCCCCGAGGGCGAGCCCCCCGGGTAAGGCGTGGGCATTGCACTGCAGTCGCTTTTACCCTTGCTACTACCCCAAACTGGGGCAGATGGGGTATGCAAATTGCTTAAATTCGGTTCAACGCAAAAGAGGGCGCCACCGACTCAGCAAGCGCGCGATCACTCCTCTGTCCGGCGCGTCCTCTGGCGCCCAACCAGCGCGCGCGGTGTGGCAAGAGATAGATGTACAATCTTTGAATACACTTATACAGAGCATGCTTCGCCCCTCCCAGGTTTCACTTTAGTGGAGATGGCCGCGTTGTACCGCGTTGTAAGTATCTTACTGTCTTCGTGACACACCAACTTAAACCGCGCTACGACGGAGGACAGTAGTCAGGTCGCCTCGCGATGTCAGACCTCCACGATGAAGTCCCCCACGAGCAGAACGGGCATTTTAAAGGTGAGCGCCTGAAACACCGGGTTGTGGGAATATTTACAAGAAAGACAAGTTGCTTTATTGTTGTGGCTGGAAAGATAGTGCCGGAATCAATGTATTATGAGTCCACATGGCCCTAAGCGCATAAAGACCACCAGTATTGCTTCAGTCTAATTAGAGACGCCTTTACATTCATTCGATGTTACTAGTTTTATAGAAACTTGCAGGACCGGTTATTCGTTTCATTATATTATCTGAAGTGGTGGATTAGGCTAACCGCTGCGTCATAGCTGGAATACGCTGCGTTATTTCGCTTGTGGACAATGCCTGGCTGGTGTTTCTGAAGTTGTATCTTGCGAGATCATGTAACATTGATTCCGTGGCAAGTGGGGGACGCAAGCAGTAAGGATAGGTTTTATTCGCTTTCACTTGGTGCGATTCCAAAGAACAACATGTATCGGTGTACGATATCAAGCAGAGAATATCAGTTAACAAAGGTTTTACTATGGCGTATTCACCTTGCATGCAGCGGTTGTCTTTGAGTTAACCGTTGACTTCTGTTGTGCCATATATACAAATATTTAATGGTGAGTCACCCAACCAGATAATTCCGCTATATTTTATGGTAACACTTTGGAACATCAGGCGCTCTGCGCGCTTCCCAGAGCACGCCCAACTTTCGATCAATGTCAAGTTCAGACTGACAATCTTTCGAAACAACATAAAACCTCAGCGAATAATTGAATTTGTGAACGGGTAGTAACGGCGTTAACTAGAGCAGTGTATGTAGAGTAAAACTGCAACGGTCAAAAACACTAAGCCGCAATACACCGAATGTTAGAGGGGGATTGATTGGCTCCGGTCAAATAAAACGTACTGAACGCGGTTTCTAAAGTAGTCACAAACCCAACCTGGAAATTTGTGTCGATTTGGGCGTGTAGACATTTTGTAAAGAAATTGACTACTGACAGAATATAATTACAGTTACCGAATATCCTTTTCTAAAGCCGTGTAGTTAGCTTGTATGAGGTGTCGATGTAGCGCTTACGTCCTAGAGATGCAATTCATACTGCTGTAGTTACATAGCCGTTCAGGTTTTCTTGCGCAGAAATTTATTCCACTGGAATTTGAACCTGGCAACGTTTAACGCGCATAACTCTGCGCACCAAAGGCAGTTTAGGTGTGCTAATAGAGGAGATTAGGGGCATTCAATCACCATCCTAGGGTTCAGCGAGGTCACAAGAACATGTGAGGGCTTTTAGGTGTTGAACAGGGGACGTATCCTGTTCTTCCAGGACCATCTCTAAACGAAGGACCTCGGGTAGCATGCTTGATCTACAAAGCGATGCTACGTAATGGGGAGAAATTCTGCATCATTTGCGAAACAACCGCGTAGTTGTGATCAAACTAAACAGGAGGTACAGGCTAAAAATAGTGCACGCCCACGCTGAAACTTCTGATTATGAGGGCGAGGCTCTGGACCGTTTCTACGAGGAAGCCGAACTGAAATGGAAGCCGAGCTGAAATGGAAACACTCGGTGAACCTTTGCGTAAAAGTGGGAGAGAAGCGGGTGAGAAGTGCGTTTATTTTCCGCGGTGTTTTAAGCCGAACGTTTGAGAAATTCCTTTTCTTGAATGCACATTTGTTAGCCCCAACAAGAGCAACAACCGAAACGAACAGTTATAACGATTGCGGTTTTCATCAAGTAATGGCCGCATCCCTTAAGTTTCCTGGTTTTTACATTGGGTCGTATGGTAAGCCATCATTTTTGCATGTCAATATTTTAAATTCTACATATGTGTTTTTGCTCAATATTCCACTGTGTAACTTACAGGTAGTATCGGGTTGTGTCTCTGTTCGTACATGACAGACGCTCACATCATGAGCTAAGAACACTGGAGAAAGAGCTCCCTGTCGAGTTAGAGGCAGGTGTGATTGACTGTAAAGAAATCAAGCTCTGTGGTTGAGGCAAGTGCGATTGGCGATTGACTGTAAAGAAAGCGGTTCATGAGAAGCCCACAAGAAGGAGCACTTTTATTGAAGTGTTCGTCCTGTAGCGTACAGTATATTAGTAATAGTAGGGAACCGAGCTGAACTCGTATTAGAAATAGTGTAGTGGCAGCCGAAGCAAAGTTGGCCGGAGTTTTGACCTCACGGGCAAGGACAGGTGCGATTGGTAGTTCCAGCGATATCTTCCCAGCGTGCCCAGAGGCAGTCGTTGTACTCTGGAAAACCTCTTGTGTCCAGCGTGTGCCGTTTCGCGGGTTCTGCGACAGCCAAGTAGTGCTCCAGCGTCTTCGCCATCTCGGTCACCACCTGCAATGCGCATGCACGCAATAAAAGGAAGCCCTGGCGGCTTCTTGAACATAGCTGAAACGTTTGACGTCATGGTACAGGACAAGCGGTCTTCTCAGAGGTCTCCTATAGCCGAAACGTGATAGTTTCCTGCAGTGTAGGAGCTGAAGCATTGGCACGGAGATTGCGATTAGCGCTCTAAACACTGTAAAAGGACTCTGCAACGCTTCCCATAAAAGATTTCACTCTTTCCATTGCATCTGGAAAAGCTGTAGTTATTGTGAGCATGCGGTAGCTGAGTGTGATTTATCAGAACTATCCGCCTAACTATTATTCAGAACTATCCGCCTTCTGATTATACTTTGCTTTAATAAGGGTTTTAACTAAAGGCACTACCGAATTCATTCGTTGATGCAACATAAAGAAAGGTGCCAAGAGCCGCTACACTGCAGTAATGACGTAATTCTAGTGTTTAAAGAACGCCAAGGCTCGGGAAAGAGACAAATCTTTGTGCAAGTTACTAACATATGTTAGGGGCGTAGAGTAGTAATTTTTCGCTGTGTACTTTGTGACCCCGTTATCCACGTGCTGCAGTGTTTGTTGACTACTGAAAGCATTTAAAATGCGGAAAAAAACGTAATGAAAGTGTTTTAGGGCCTCATCAACTTTAAATTGCGATCAACCATGCTTGTCGCCTTTTCCTATAAAGTGCGAGATTTAACGTGTGGGTAAAAGCCCTGTACTTTGTGTGAGGCCGAAAACGCAGACATGGCCAAAATCCTATACGAATGCTTTGAGCTCCAACTTAAAGCTGAATGGCATTTCTCTAACCAACTAGAATGGGAGACTGCGGTAACCAGCTCCGAGCCTGAGACCCAAATTCAGGTTGTGGACTGGGCTTTGGAAGTCGCCGTGAAACAAGGTCTTCTGGTCACCTCATAGTGTCAAGAAGAAGCTCATAAATATTCCAATGATTATTGACCAAATAAAGTTGTTCCTCCCCCTCAGTACTGCATCCAGCACCTAATTCTACTAGTTCACTTCGAATACTTTTATTATTTCGATCAACAGCTAAACAAATTTGGCCGTTTTCTACCATTGGACTTCTCACTGTAGCAAGTAAAAGTAGTGTTTTCTCCGACTTCTTCTTTATAATTGGTCTTCGTAGCCTATATGGCGAGCTACGATGATAAACCAGCATGCTGAATCTGCGCGCTCAATAAAAAGCCGGTTTTAAGAGGAGGGTGCCCAGATACGCAGTTTCTATGAATTTAAGTGTTGCTCTGGACCGTTTTAGTCTTTCGATAGGTACCTGTCAATGGCAGAATTTTAATGTAATTTATTCTACTGTTACATTTAGTTGCAGCTGCGCCTCTGTTGTAACGTGTTTGCTCTGTTGCTTGCCGCGTTTGATATGCGACATAAGTCCGCCTTTTTTGTTGTGGTTATTGGGGTGTAATTTCTTCCTGTGTTAAAAAATGGCCTCAGTAGCCTAGGTGTACAACCCCTAGCTTCGGAGCACATAGCCTAGATTTGAGCTTCAGAAGTACCAAGTACCGAAATTTTAGCTAGAACTGTGAATTGTTTCCGAAACAAGATGTTCTCGTGGGTCATTTCGACGCATTACTATCATAAATTAGGAAAGTTTGATATTGTTTAGGTCGAAATAGGGTGGAGCTTGGCATATCAGCACACACGTTTAATTGACCTTCTGTGTCCTACGATCTCACCGGAAGCACCTGACGTGCCGACTCGGAACGGTGTATCGTTGCCGTACTCCCCTTATTGTCATCGTCATCAGCATTAGTAGTCACCTGAAACAGAACTGGCTGAGCACCGACCTTCACTGTACTAAGCTACACTGGCTGCACTGACAACAGGCTACACTGACGGCTTATGTTCCACGGTGGCCTAATCCGTGTACTGCAAGCGAATGATATTATCTTTTAACCTAATATACTTTGCCTACTAAACGTAAGTTGGGTTTCTTGTGCATGCCATGCTCACTTTTTATCATTCAGTATTTGCGGCCTGCAGTAATGAGCTTCACGCACTGTGACCTAGTGCGCGTATTGTTTCAGTTTTCTTCATTAGACTCAATGGGATTGAAAAAAGATATACGTGGTACGCTTGTGTTCCTGTTTTTGTCCTCGTTACATATTTTTTTTATTTGCATTACATATTACATTTATTTTATTACATATAATGGATGGGAAACCGGAATTTTTATATCCAATAGAGAGGAACTTTATTCGTAGTAGGGCATAATAATTACCATTCTCTCCGCACTCCTACGCCGAACACTGCTTATAAATCAATGCAGGAAGTTACGAAACCCCGCTCAAGATGTCAGCAAAAGCTAGAGTCATTCAACAAAGTAGACGTTCAGAATTGGTGCACAGGCTCAAGTCAGTATTGATTTGAATAATTCATTGATTGATGATTGATTGAGTGAGTGAGGGACTGACTGACTGGTCAAACTTGTTAATGATAAACGACAGGGTGTAATTTATTTCGAATTATTAGTTTTGTCAGGTGTGTAAATCCCTGTCTATGGGGTACGCTATATTTTTGATAATGAACAGTTCGGCAATCGTACTACGCGAGTATTGGCTACTTTGCTAGTATCCTGACATTTGAATGAGGTACTATATAAACTGAGCGATTGCAATTGCCGGATTCAGCAGCGCAGCTTGATGTGATAATAAGAATTGACGAGTTAAGCGCATTTACCAGCCCCGTGACGCCAACACAACAGTGGTAATAAGGGGGATGTTGTTTTTTTATGAATAATCACCGGAAAAAACATCGTGTCACCATTAGTATTCTGCAGGGTTTCGTGTCATAGGGGGAGCCTGTTTATGGGCATTAGCCCGACGAGCTCTCGCCTCAAAAACCACCCAAAGTGCGCGGTGATACCTAATTAGGGGCGAGCACGCCGCTGATTCCCGTCAAGATTTGAACACAATCAGCTCCCTGGCCTATCCTGCCTCGACAAAAACGGTGACGAGAACGGCGATACAGCAGTAACTCGCCCGACACCCGCGACCTCCCAACAACTTCCAGTTAATCGCTGGTGCATTAAAAACTTTATCACCCTTCCTAGAAAAAGTTGAGAGATGCGCGAAAACTGCGTCAGAAGTGCGTCAAAACGTTCGCTAAAAGTGCGTCCACCCTTCTCTCAAAGAGCGTCCAATCGAGCGTGACACCTTCAAAGACGAGAAATCGCAAACAACAGTGAACCCATGCGACCATTTTTCGCGCACTAAGTAAACGCGAACTATTTAAACGTATACCGAATCGTGGTTTATGATATAAAGGTACACTATTGTGCTCTTCTCTCTATGACCGATGTGCGTATTGTCTTATATAGAACCGCTCTTTTTCGCCATTTTCAAGTAACGGCTTTGACACGATGGACGCCCGGTTTCAAGCAACCCCCTTGTGTCTTTCGATCTCATCAGAGCTTTTCGGTCAACCGACTGGTCTATTGGGAAATACATTAGTTTTCTGACAGAACGCCATTGGTACGACTAAGAAAGCCTTCGCTTTAAAAAGAAAAATACATTAACAAGGGTTTCATTGGTGGATATTTAGGAATGCGTACGCATGTAATGCATCTCCCTCTAGAACTTGAGGCCGAGTGCGGTGCCCACGCCTGGCTCTGACTTTAGAAGACCTCAGCACGGCGTTTCTCGCACGCCCCTCGCAGACAGTGCTACGCGTCCTTTGCATTTTAACCATTTCAGTAGTCACGTTTGCTCGGTTTGGCAGCGGCATTAGCTGCCTCTCGCCCCTTTCGCTGTCCACCATGATCGGCATTTAGTCGCTTCCACACGTATTTCATGCTCTTCTGACGCTTAATCTGCCCTGCACTCGTTGCACACTCCACTGTGTAACGCGTACATGTAAGGGCGCTGGGAAAAACTGAGCCGGCGGCGCTTCAACTGGACGTCTTTACTGCAATTGAGTTTGCAATGGTGCTACAGCAGCGCCACCGTAGACAATGCCGTTGTCCTTACGTCACCGCTCTCCGCAGATCGACGGCGAAATTATTTTTTTTTTCAAGACATACACATCTATTGCTCACGCAATATTAAAAACCATCGCGTTGGCAAGTCACGCGGCATTGGCAGTTTTTCTCCACTGCCGTTTCGCAAGGATTTCCTTGTCCAATCACTGCCACTTTCAACCAGTTTGCTTACCGAAGGTTGTTCCTCCGCCAAGTTGTTGAGCTCGCAAGGGTCGCTAGAAAGGTCGAACAGGTAGTGGCCCTCGCGTAGCTTCGCCAGCCCCGGAACGGACGAGTTCCCCGACTTGCACTTCACGGCAGCCCGCTTGCGCCACCCCGTAGGCACGGCTAGTTTACCGCAATTGAGCTCCTCCAGGACCTCCCAGGTTAGTGAAGACGTCATCAGGGAGTTGAGGCTGTTGACGGAAGCATTGGCGCCTGCGCTTGGCATCATACCTCCCGGCGTCGGGATGTGAACTTGAAGGTCTCTACCGTCAAAAGGGTATCTAGACCCATTTACAGAGGGCCCGGTGATTGAGACGAGCTTGTAGACACCGTCCCGGTAGGCCGACAGGCCGGTGAGGGAGTCGGCGTTTACTAGAAACTCGCGGCGTGGCCACGGTGCTCCGCTGGTAGACTTCGGTGCCGAAAGAGCGGGCCACAAGTCCAAGCCATCGATATTACCCAAGTCCTGCACCTGGCCACCCTAATGGAAACAAAATGTGTACAATCTACCACAGCCCTTCTCTGCACACTCCCTGAACCATGTGGCACCTTGCGTGGGAATGACCCTACCATACAACGCCCCATCCTTCTCCTACCCTATCAGTGGGAGGGCGTATGGACCAGCTCGCGGTCTTAAGTTCAAGAAGAGTTGATCTCACGGACCCTAGCATGAACTACAGCTAGCGGCTTTCTGGACTAAGGAAAGACCACCCACATTTCTGTTGTTTTATTTTTTTTTTCTACAAATAAACGTTTCACTCCCAACTCCCTCCCTCCCTCACTCACACACTTACTCATTCACTCATCATCGGCCCTTTGCGTCGTGAAGATAAATAAAAAGCCTTGGCCGTGTAATCATGCTGGAACAGCTATAGATGAGTAGCGGCATCACTCGAAAATTTAGTTTTGAGACATCAGAAACTAGTAAGTGGGCAAGACTGGTTCATTGTCGATCTACCAGCTCGTTCAGCGCAAAGCCTGCCAATCAAAACACAAACGCTGCACAAGCACATGACTAGAAACAAAAACGCATAACTTGAATAAACAGGCTGCTACAAGTTGCCCTGCATGTGATGTCAGAAATACGCTTCGCTTGCTTTACCGTACAATGTCGGCTTTCAATAGCGCCAAGCGTATTGCACTGCAAGTTTACAGCAGCATAAACTTGAAAAGTGGCTGCGAAACTCTCATGCTGTCCACCGGGTGCCTGAAGAGACGGTCGAATCCTCCAAATTGTAGTGTGAAGCCTCTATTGCCACACGCTGCGGAAGGTATATCCCGGGGCGAGATGGCGAACGGCGAACAACCGTAAACAGTTCCCATCAACCTAGGTCTCCTCTGTAAGTATCTAGGCGAAATCATTATACTCGTTTTTAGGAATGCACGGAACACAACGTAAGTTGAAAAACAAAAGATTTTGTAGAATTCAAGTTTGGCGCCCTTGCAAGACCGCCTCATAGTCTCTACAATGGCAGAAAGAGGGCGCCAGGAGTTCCCGCTAGAAGTAGGAGTTCCTGTATAAACATCCCCTGCGAGGGGCACGATCAAATGCAAGCATTTCCGGGCCGCGCGTAATAGTTCGTTACGTTAATGTTGTTGCACTTGTCGCAACTGCTGACGAGAGAGCGCTCGTCAGCAGTAATTTGAATGAGTCAACGTTATAAGGCGCGTTAGTAGCGTCCCATTCTGTGTCGGCTTTGTGGCGCAGTGGGTAGAGCACCATGTACATTGCGTTCCGCCCGCACGGTCGAGGGATCGAAACCTGGCGGCGGATAGTATTTTCTTTTTTATATAGTAGGGACAACGACGGTGCGGACTACGGACGTCAACGCGGGTGACATCGTGAGTTACTGAAATGCTCTGCATTTAAACAATTGAAGCCAGTTCCACGCTTGTGAAATTTGATGATGCGGCGGAGCTGTTGTTAGCGTTCCCGGGTTAGCGAACGCGGACATTCCAGCCCTTCAGCGTCCGCTGTTTCCGTAGCGCGTGCGGGTGAGTGTTCACCTGCGAGTGCACTGGGACCTTCCAACCATTCGCCAAAGCCCGTCCGATGGCCGCGCGATCTCTTACGTTCTCTTTTCCTCTTCTCCCCACCTCCGCCTACCTGGGACGCGCCCGGCGATCGTGTAGCGTACGGCCGTCGAGGCGGTGGCGTCAGCTGTCTGCCCAGTGATTTGGTTTCGCCTGGGGCGAAGGGAAACACCTTCGTATGGCGTGGCAAGCACCGCTGGACATTGCGAGCCCCTAAATAGCTTCGCTGTAATGAGATAACTTCAACGAACGCGTCTCTTAAAGGAGCCACGAAGAGAAAATACAACTTCGTTTAATTTGAAAGAACTAGGATTCAGTATCTCACTCAGCTCCATTATCAGCCAACAAAAGATGTTTTTTAACAGAAAAAAAAGCAAGAAGCATTTAAAAACTTTTCAAATTTTGCGCCACACTGACGTGCTATGAGCAAGAAGGACGTTCATACGGGCCAACAATAAAACATAATTTTCAGTGAGTCAACTGCACGTTAGGATTCAAGTGATGCGGTAAAATGGAACTAGAGGCCCCATTACAGACGTCCAGTCATGTGTAGTCACGTCAGGTCAGTTAGGCGGCCGCCAATCGCACAAACAAGGTTCCGTGACGTCATAGAAGAGTTGCGGGAAATTGGCTAGGGGGTCGCGACGGCTTCACACGTTTTCTTTAATATCTCCGTTATTTGTTCGAAGATTGCGATGATATTGCTATCATTGTTATCGGGACTAAGCAGTCTTTCTAATAAACCCAACTTGTGTTTTGTCTTCATGGCTTCTTTAAATCCCATTTGAAGTCATCTCTAAATTGTACTTGAATGTGGCCTAATAGGATTTAATTCATATTCGATTTGTATACCGCAAGTCTCCGGGTCTCCTCTCACAATTCCGTTTTCTGCCCCTTGTACCAGCAGGACTGAAACATCACGGCTTTGACGATTTTTTGTTACAGCTGATGAGTTCCTGAAAACACCGGTGTGCTATGCCACTGTTAAAAGCACTGGAACGGTAAACAAATGTTTGTGTTTAATCTCACGCATTAAGCGTTCTTCAAGTTGTTGACTCTTAACAACGTAGATGAAACGAAAGCTAGCGAAAGTATAACTGGCACTCCTATTTTACCTGCCTAACCAGCTGTTTTAGCTACAGTTACTGAACACTTCAGTGGCAGACAGTAGGGTACTTGAAGGGACACTAAAGTGATTTGTAAACATTGCAGGATTACTAAGCGAAAATTGTAGTCTGGGGTCTCTAGGCCATGTATCGCCGACTCTCCCTGTATATACGCGATTTTATTCAGTAGAAAAATCAATTTAAAAATGCTGGCCTCCTCTCTGCATCCTCTTTGCCGATTTCTATGACTTTTTGCATGACGCCAGAAAAAGATCGCTTGCTTTATTGCGCTTGCCTGACTCTTCAACCTCCCGACAGAATCAGCTGGCCTAGCGTTTAGTCGGCCGCCGGCAGCGCATCGTCCCAATGCGTTCGCTCACTTCAAACGAAACCACGACACGATTTCCGCATGGAGGAATGTGCTTTTAGTTCGCTAGTTTGTAGATTGTATCAAGCTCCAAGTCCATGTAGCTCCACACAAGCACACATGCCACGCTTCGCTGACTGGTACGCTAGTAGAAAAATCCAAGGCCAATTGAAGGCGGGATAACTCAGTCGAAGTTAAGCATAAGTGACTAAGGAAATAAAATCAACCGAAACGTTTAGCGTACAGCGTAAAACTAGGGAGCAGGAAGCCCTTTCTTGCGCTGGGGGAACAAGCACAGCGGTCAGCAGGACGACTACGCATCTGCGAACGCTTTTCACGTCTAAGAAATGCATTCGCTAGGCATTAGATATTGTGGGACTTTAGGGGACGCATACTGCACGAGCACTACACAAGAAATAGTCATCTAAGCTGCTTAAAATGCTATAACTAAATGAAAACGTAAACTGGCAATGCATAATTTATATACTTTCTATTTCCGCTACTGGCAGCGCTGGCTCATGGACGAGTGGTCTGCTGCGCTAGGTATATTGTTTTGAAAGTCGCAAATTCGGATCCCCGAGAGTACACGCGCCTTTTTTGTGAAGTTGATTTCTTTGTTTTTGGCCGATGTTTTCTATGCTCAATCCACCATTTTTGCGCTGTAACGTTCATTGCTCCACAAGCGAGTTCCCAGAACGCGTGCACACTGACACTGACGCGTTATAGCGAGTTTTAGTTGCCGTGCTGTTGCCATAAGCACCGACTTCTTTCGGGCAGTGGACACCGTACCGAATCAGCCGACCCTTCACCTGGTGCGAACACGCTTTTTGCAATACAGGCACGACACAGGCAAGCCCCAAGGATTGGGGAAAAGCGCATCGCATTTCAGTGCCTGCGGTGACGCGGAGGGCATTCCTTTACTGCGTAGGCCTCGGCTTGTGATTGCTACGGTTCCAAGCCGTCCTGGTAGGCTTACCTGACGCACTTTGCAGCCGACAATATGGCAGAGCGCAGTATGCTGATTACTGAGATATCGAGAATGCCCAACCAACGATAACGTCAGAAGTCACTCCGAAGTCTTCGTCAACAGGAAAAATCTACCACTTGCTTGTGCTGTTTTGAAGCTCCAGTGTGGCTGCACATCAATGCAGCTAACGAATCCGACACCCTGGCCTTTCAGTTTGCTGCGCAGAGAATCCCTCGGCGGCATTGAAACCATGGACTCAATTTTCAACTTTGAAAATGACGCGAGTAGACCTGCCCTGGACATCACCTAACAAGGCCATCCTCCCATGCCCATCCGCTACCGGCCCACGCTTCGGTCTTTTCGTTGGACATCACCTTGAATTCAACGCAGCACACACAATTGCTTGCCCTGCTAAGTGCTTTCCATTCTTCCTTTGTTTGGCACCAAACTGCCTTAAGCCTAACTTCAACTGTTGTGCATCACATCGACACTGGCGCAGTCACAATTGCGCCACATCCATACTGGGTATAACCATCTGACCATCGCGTCATTAGTTAGAAAGTGGATGACATGCTTTGGCAAGGTGTGATTCGACCGTCGCAAAGCCCCTGGTCACCGCCGGTAGTGCTCCTCACTAAAAAATACGGCTCCATACTTTTTTGCGTTGACTATCAGAGGCTTAATTAACCGGCTAATCCGTAAAGACGTATCTCTGTTTTCCCGTATTGAAGATGCGCTTGACTGTTAGCATTTTTGGCAAGTTTCACCTTCTTTATATTTGTGTTCCAGTTCTTGGCAGGTGCCCTTGGCCAAATATTAAATACGGAAAAGAGCCTTTGTTAGCTCCAACAGTTTAATTTCATGCCATTTCATTCGGTCTTTGCAAGACTCCCGCAACATTTGAAACAATGATGGACAATATCATAAGGGGTCTCAAGAGGCACACGTGTCTGTGTTATTTCGACGATGGCGTCGTATTTTTTTAAGGATTAAATGTGCATGTAATCCGGCTCAAAGAAATTTTGACCTGCCTCACATCCCCTGGACTACAGCTTCACCTAACAGTTTCACTTCTGAGCCTGCAAATTGACCATTTTAGGCTATGCGGTGTCCAAGGAGGGCGTTCTACTTTGCCCGAACAAGCTGCGGGCAGTTTCGGAGTTTCCAAAGTCGATGTCACCCAAGGGCCACCGCAGCTTCGGCGGCTTTTTACCTTATTCCCACCGGTTTGTGCTAAATTTTCGCTTCCATTAGAGCTCTTCTGACGAGTCTACTGGGCAGTGACAATGCAATATCTGCGTAGTCGCCAGACTGTCACGAGGTATTTGTACTCGTATACGGAGCATGTTGACATCACCGCCTATTTTGCGCCAGTGCGACCCCAGCGCCCCCACCGGTGCACATGGACGCCAGTGGTGACGGCCTGTTCTCGCACACCGAATAAGTCGTTGCGTATGCCAGCCGGACCCTCACCAATACCGAGTTAAATTATTCGCTAAACGAGAAAGAGTGCTTGGCCATTGTTTGGGCCTTGGGGAAATTCGCCCTTATTTATGCGGCCGCACATTCGCGGTTGGTACCAACCACCACGACCGCTGTTGGTTTTCGTCCCTTAAAGATCCCAAGAGACGTCTTGCACGTTGGGCCCTCCAAATTCAAGAAAAATCATGCACCCCTCCACCTAATGACGACGATAGTTGAACGCGGAGCTTTCTCGTGATGGATTCTTTGGTTGGCCGAACCCACAGTGCAACTCTCGGGCGTGCACTCCATAGGTGTACTGTTTGGGTTTGGGGTGTACTGCAGTGAATCGGTATCTCCTGCTTGGCGTTGGGTGAGCAATTTTTTGCGTGGGTGCCGGTTTGAGGTGTGAAACCCCTAGACGTGACGTTAGGCTTGACATCCTAAACCTCCAAATGGGAAGCCTAACGGCACGCAGAGCAACACCAATCTTCTTGTGACGGTTTTTTTTGTTAGTCGTCTCAATTTTTAGAACCGCTTCGACCATGTCAAAATGGGGCAATTGGATAGACGCCGGCTTCACAACGTGATGGACCGACGTTTGATTCCGGCCACGGGAAGCGATTTTTTTCTTTCACTTCACGCATGATCATTCGCCATCATCGTCAGAGAAAGACGGTTTTCCTGCAAGGCGCATTGGCGTACAACAGCATCAATTGAAACAATAAAACTTCGCTTTTACGACATTCACGTCCTTTACAGATCGGGGCGCAAACACCTTGCGCCAAGGCCACCTTTAGCTTCGCTCTGACGGCCTCTACACCGTGTCTTTATTCAACGGAGTCCATCATCTCTGCACTCACACTCACGGACATGTTCCTTCACCAGCACGAAGACCCGTTGGCCGGTTCTATCACGAGCTGCTTTTCCGGCACGACGCTCCGCTCTCAACCTCGAGCACTGCGACGGCAAGCAGCCAATTTCCCTATGCGGGAGGGCCTTCTATGCCGTCGCAACTACAGTTCCCACGGCAGGAAATGGCTGCTCGTGATACTACATCATCGACGACCCTAAATAGGCGCAGGGTTTCCCGTCGACCCCAAATCCGCCCATGCTGGCGTCTTGAAAACTTACGCCAAGCTCCGTCAGCGCTATTACTGGAAGGGAATGTATGGTCTTGTCGGGACTGTATCCTTGACTGTGTGGCTTTTCGACACCGCAAGCTGTCAACCACGTCCACCGCGAGGCCTGTCAATCCCGTACAAAGCCTGCAGCAGAAGTGCAACCGCTACCGTGCCATCCTCGCCCATTTGATCGCATTGGCATAGACCTTTACGGACCCTTACCAGCACGCCTTCGGGGAACATGAGGATTATCGTCGTCGTAGACCATCTTACAGACTACGTGGAAACGTCCCACTCTTCCCAGCACTACGGCACGGAACGAAGCCCTGTTCATCCTTTATCACTTGCTCCTACGGCATGATTCGCCTAGGGAGCTTGTAAGCGCCAGAGGACAAGTATTCCTGTCCGGAGCTCTCGATGCTCTTGTCACTCAATGCAACATTGTTCATCGGATGACTACTGCCTACCACCCGCAGACAAATTGTTTGACGGAATGATTCAGTCGCACGCCTGGTGACATGCTTTCCATGCACATAGCTGCCGACCACTCTATCTGGGACGTGGTACTTCCTTTCGTTGCTTTCGCGTACAATACCGCTACCAAAACTACCACCGGCTTTTCTCCCTTTTTCCTCCTTCTTGGAAGCGAACCCTGATACAACATGGACACCATGCTCCCACAGAACCGCAATGCTTTCGGGAGCAAGCCCGTCTCCGAGATAGCGAGACACGCTGAAGAAGGTTGCCACTTAGCTCGCCCCTCCACGTCAAGTAAGCAAAGTTGACAAAAGCACCAACACGACCTAGGAGGATTTCCGCTATATTTTTTTCCCCTGGCTCTAATGTTTGGCTATGGATTCCACTTACAACGCCTGGCCTGTCTCCTACATAGTCTCTCGCTAAATAACACGGACTACAACGCATTATAGAGTGCGCATCACCAGGGATTTACGTCGTCGAGCCATTCACTCCGTCTGGCGATCTCCGTCGGGAACGACGAAAGACAGTCCACGCCAACAGTTTGAAGACCTACCTCCGGCCCATCGTGTTGCAGTCGCCATGAGGTCGCCACAATATCTCATTTTCACTCGGTAGTAATTGTAATGAAGGAGAGACATTCAGGTCACATGATTCAAGCTGCGGCAAAAACCCAAGCAGAACGCGGACAATGCGCTCTCAGAACGCCCGCACCATGCCTATCGCGATTGGGATCAGTTTTGGCTATCCCGCTTCCTCCACTGCTCGAGCAAGAACCGCCTCTACGCGGAGGCCCGTCGGCGCAAGATGTCGCAGTCTCGTAGGACGCAAAGCGAAACAAGACCACAGCAAGTGGTGTACGTTGGCTATTACATCGATGCGGTGGCCAACTGGGCAACTCGGGTCTGTAAAACAATCTTTGAAGTGAGGCCATTGGCGGGTCACTGCGGGAGCTAAGGCCACCCCCACCCGGATCATCCTAAGCGCAACCTCCTCGGCACGGCTAAGACACAGGGGGAGGGTGACAGCACACGGTGGAATTAGAGCACGTGTGCGGCACCGGAGGTGCTCTTTTCTAGTCAGCAGGAGAGTCGCATCACCCAGCTTTAACGGGAAAGTCGGAGATAGAATGGAGAGTGCTATCCGGGCTGCTGCGTCTGCCCTGCAGTGGGCCATGCGGAACCCATTCAATCAGTATCTTGTGAGCAATTCGTGCCACAACGTAGTGAATACTCTGCGCCAGCATAGGGCTACGGCTCACTAACCGTAGTAAGCGGACTGCTGGAAGGGCACCGGGGCGAATTACGATGCACGCCCAGGGCCGCAAAGTGAGCCCTGTTACAGCTACGAGAGCCTCTCTAATGGCTACAAGTTCCGCACAAAGCGATGCTGGAGGTTCGGGGACCTTAAATCTGGATGTCTTACTGAGGGCTGGGTGGCTAGTGTAATGAATTGCAGTGGAAATCACAGTGTCTTCAATACTGGCATCTGTATATAATATGGTGGAGCCGAGTGAAAGGTGGCTATGCATGTCGGTGATGCGTTGTTGAAGGGCAGTCGCCGAATTGTTCGACTGTGGGCGACTAAGGTCAGTTGGCTTGTTGCCGCTCAATTGCACGAACTGCCACGGGGGGAGCACTCGCTGTGGTAGGGCTGGCAGCGTATGCGGGACTGCGTAAGCTATTAATGTTCGCGCTGAATCACACAATGAAGAATTCAGTTCTCGAGCTTTGCGACGTTGAGGAACAAAAAGTTCATCCAACGTGTTCAGTTGGGCATATTCCTGGAGAGCAACTACAGACGACGCATCCGCATACAACACATGGATATATGGCCCCATCATCGTTCCCTCCTAGACTTTTTAAGCGAAGCGAACATTCTCATGTTCATCTAACAAACTTTCCTCATCATCAACTCATACCCCTTATCTGTGCCCTGTGGCAAAATAAACGCTCAAAAAAAAGCACCGCCTCTATTCTACTTCGATCATGTCTGTCCCTTTGCCTTCTCAATAAACCCCATTACAGTGTGGACTTAGGTTTTATTAATCGTCCTTCAAGGAGGCACGTTAGCGAAACTCTGGAG
Source organism: Haemaphysalis longicornis (assembly GCA_013339765.2). Taxonomy (NCBI): domain Eukaryota; kingdom Metazoa; phylum Arthropoda; class Arachnida; order Ixodida; family Ixodidae; genus Haemaphysalis; species Haemaphysalis longicornis. The sequence continues at coordinate 37,267,215 of CM023457.1, read as the reverse complement.
GGTAAAAGTAAACCATCTTCAATTTTCCCATAGGGCAGCTGCAGGATCTCACCTGTGTGCACAAGGTACTTCGGCTGACTAAGCAGAAAAAGTGCACAGGGTGTTTTTACTGGCTGAAGTCGGCTGACTAAGCAGCCAAAGCCAAGAGGCACTGGACAATTTTCCGTCTATCCCTGTCTAGCAAATAGTCCGTCACATCGTCCATTTCGCCTCTGGCTTCATGCCTCATCTTACTAGATATGACGAAGCACAGGCAGTGTCTTCGAATGTCTTTTCATTACTCACCGGCAGCGGAGTACAGCGTCGGCAACCAATCCGCGACGTGAGCGATCTTCGAAACAACTACGTCTCCGTTCTGCGGCAGAAGGGAGCTCCATATGAGTGCGGGCACCCGGATTCCTCCTTCCCAGAGTGTCCCCTTGCTGCCTCGAAGCGGCCAATTGGAGCCCGTGTTGGAAAAGATGCCCCAGGGGCTCCCTCCGTTGTCGCTTGTGAACACGATTACGCTGTTTGACAGCATGCCACGATCGTAGAGGGCCTTCACCACACGACCAATGGACTCGTCGAGGGCATCCACAGTGCCTGGCAGTAGATAGAAGATGATGATACTGAGACGGGTGCGTTGCAGGATATTATATCCGTGCTGCAATGTCAATGCAATATCAGCACAAGAGCAATACTCAACCACTCAAGTTTGCCGCACAGGCCCTTTTGACCCCTACAAAAGCGTCTCTCAGACGAAGACTACAATAGAGTCCACTATATGAAATATAAGCCATCCAGGTGAGGTCATGATTACCAAGACAAACTCCTCGACATTATTTGACACACACACACACAAACAGCCGTATTTCTAGAGCACGCAAAAATCAAATTCAAATATGGGGTCTCGTTCAAGAACACAGGGTTCCCTGTGAGCGGGATTCCAGGACGCGGTATTTTTATGAGTTGAAAATTAGGCAGCCGATTCGTGTAAGGGGACCAGCATTGCAAACGTATATGGCTGCGGCGCTGTCACTACCTTTGTCAGTGTACATCCATCAATCTGAACGCCAGCGCCTAAACCGCTTTTCCAGGGTAGTAACATATGCGCGGTACCCACCTGCTAGTAAAGTCCTGTTTCTGTCACCGATATAGGGAAACTTGGCTAGGTTCCGTTCTGGTGCATCCGTGGTTAGCTCCAACGTCTGTCCATGAACAGCTGCAGAGGCCAGGTACAGGAACATGGGCTGCCACATCGAAAAGGAAGGGGTTGCATTATTAGCCAACTTCGCCACCATAACGTGCGTTTTTCTAAGAGCGAAATGTTAACACTTCCAATTCTCAAGGCTATAAAGACGTTCGGAGTTTGGTCAGAGTTCATAGCTTCGTGAGGAAAGAGTCTTCCTTTTGCATTAAAGCTCGGTATGGCTCGGGTTTCATGTATGTTTGTGCTGTGTCAACGAAAACACAATGTATACCCTCTCTTCTTCAGCGCTGCATTAACGTGTGTGGCTAGTTTTCTTCACTTCCTCGAGCCGGTGGTAGTCGTCCACGCTGAACCCAGTCAGATGGCACCACGGCGCGGCCACATTTGCTCAATGGACAAAAATTAAAAGAGCCCTCAGGTGGTGTTGAATTCGATATTACTGATTTTGCATTCGCCATTTCTAACAAGTGCTTCTCTACTTTAAAAATACACAACTTCTATTACACGGAGTGACTCTGGGAACACCCACCGCAAACTATGCTATTCGTGCATTCTTTCAATTACTTATGCCAATACTGACCGTGCTTGTGTTGTGGTGAGAGATGATATCGATGGCCCTCTGAGTGAGGAGGTCGGTACTGTAAGCGCCACTCGTGTTCCTTACTGCAACCTCGTTGTCCCAGAAGTCCACACCGCAATGGTTGTACTGTGCACAAGGATGAATCTCAAAATTAAAAAAAATACTCGCAAAGTTTCCAAACTCTCTAACGAAATTGTCAGGAAGCATGCTTTGTAACTTTTGAGCTGCTGATTGTGTAATATTTAGGAGAGGAAGTGCGGTGTGGGTTATTTTCGGAAGTTGAAACGTGACAAAGATCCAAAGCGTGTCGCAGTGCAAGTTAGACACAACTTATGTGTTTGTAAATAGGCGAAAAGTTCTCCGAGAAGGTGTCCTTTCAGTGTGAGCTCCAAGCTAAGTGACTCTCAAAATCAGCGGCATTACTAGGCCGCGAATCTCACCGGAAAGGGATGCGCAGCATTCTCACATAAGAGCGTTCATGCCCATTCGCATTTTTTTTTTGTTTTGAGGTGAGGCCACAGAGAATGATACGTCGCGTCACGGGAACCACCATAGGACCGTAACACGCAGAATTTTATGCGTCTCCTTTCGGTATAACACCTCTGGATGGCAGGGTGTACTTTACTTTCTTTTTAAGAGAGTCGACCCACTTTTAAATTAGGGATCGTGCGGTCTGACCAGCCTAAACAAAGTAATTTTCATGGATCACGCCGAACCAGACGAAATGAGAATGAATTCCTGACACATAGTGATCCGTTGGCATCTTACGAAGTTCAGGTACGGGTTGAAGTAGTTGGTGGCTTCGCTGTATGAACCATAGAATGTGTGGAAGCCGCGTCTCCGTGGTGTATACACGAGTCTTGAGTATCCCAAGTGCCACTGAAAAAAGATAGAAATTAGAAAAATGCCATCGACCTTGTCGTTGAGTCGCCCAGGTGTGGTAGTGATCAAAAACCTTCATTTTTTAACGAACGTCATGGTGGTTGCAGACAGCTGGGGGTCCCGATATTTTGGGAGCTTAGTTAAAGTTGATGCTCGGGCGAGTAGGTGTTCCATACTCTTGATTTCATAGCGCACAAAACAAACAATGGCGGAAGGGAGAGCGAGGCACACAGGCGCTGACTTACAACTGAAGTTTATTGCTGTGACATCCGCCATATAAATACACCAGAAATCTAGGCAACTAAGAACGCGTGAAAACAAGACAAATTTGCCACGACATCACTGCCACCATATGCTTACACATGGTCTAGATAGGTGATTTCTTTTGCTGGCAGCGCGACCCTAGGGACGCTTAAACACGTTTCTTCTTTCTTTGGTATTTCGTTAGCCTCAATAATTTCCCTTCTCAGTTTATGCCTGTTTTCATACAATATTGCGGTATTAAAGATAACCTCGCACCCAGCACAGTCTCTACAATGTATTCCTAGATGACCGCTTTTGCACTTTTCCACGTTGTAACTGTGTTCTTTTAACCTATCGTTAATACATCTCCCCGTCTGCCCGATACATCCTCTGCCACACAGTAAAGGGATACTGTAGACTACGTTTGTTGCCCATGGAATGAGCTGTCTTTGACGCTTCTTCCTACAAACCGGAGAACTAGGATTGTCGCTATTAACGCGCCTACAAAGTACCGAACGCTTATCAGGAGCAGAAAACACAACACTGACATGGCACGCTGCGCAATTCTTTTTGGATTATGTCAAACCTCATGTATGTGTGGAAATACTGCAGACTTCCCTTTTGTTTGGTTATTCCTTTCATTGTCTGTTTTGTTTTGTTTTCTTATTCCTACCAAAATTCTGTAAGCGCCCCTTCTGTCGCGCTGTCCGCAAAATAAATCACCTATCTAGACAGTGTGTAAGCATATGGCGGTAGTGATATCGTGGCAAATTTGTTTTGTTTTCACGTGTTCTTAGTTGCCTAGATTTCTGCTGTATTTATATGGCAGATGTCACAGCAATGAACTTCCGTTGTAAGTCAGCGCCTGTGAGTCTCGCTCTCCCTTTTGTCCTTGTTTGTGGTGTGCGCTGTGAAATCAAGACTAGGGAGCTTAGTATTTCTGGCACACTCAGCGAGAGCCCATTGCCCAAGGAAAGCTTGGCTGGAGAGAAGCAGATATTTCTTCGGGCCTACTGCTATATAACTTTGGGTCTCTAAATTTTATTTTCAGCAATGACAAAACACAGGTGATCAAACGTGGGTCCTCCCAAGGCAAACTTAAGTCTGACACAACCCTTAATATTCGCGGCTGTCACCACTAATTCCAACAAAACGCTTGCGCTTGTCGCTGGCGTCAGGCGCGGGAGGTCCAATATTTTATTCTCAGGAGCTTCTTCCCGGCTCTCTCACAAAACGAGAGAAATGAGTGATCCTGTGTCGATTAGTATGTCCAATTTGCATCCATTTAAGGGGCACTCATTCACTGGACTGGTTTCCCCTGAGTAACGAACAACGCCAACATCGCCCGCGTTCTGGCTAGCTGTTAAGCAGGGCTGAGTCAAACCTTCTGTCCTCCTTTTCCCATAGGCCTTTTGCAGTGTTGTACCCTCCCCGCGAGGTCGAGGGGGGAACGCTACTGGTTTTTTGAATATCTGTTTCGTTCTGGGAGCTGGATCATTAATGCCCTACAAGGTGACCCGTGCTACCTCGAAAGCGCTGTCCCAAGAACACACGTTGACCGCGCTGCTGCCCTGGGTGCACTCTCCGCGAGAACGAACTTTCATTGTTTTCAAGCCTCCGCTTTAATTCCGCGGCATCACTGTCAGACTGCCTCTGGTTCTCATCCACACGAGGAATACCCGAAAAATCGCTGCATGGCGACTCGTTTGATTCTTCCTGAACCGCACAATCAATGGCAGAGTCAAAATCTTGAGAATTTCTCGACATGACAAACCTTCTCACAGGGTCCCTCAGCCAATGCACGAAGTGCGATTTCATCTCCTCGCGCGGCAGGTCGTGCTTTACCTGCTTCCTCTCAGCAGTGCTACCTGCCTCATCCGACACCGTGGCCCAAGCGAGCACTTGAATCGTCGTTGCGAAATATCTAATATCTGCACTCGGCGCCTGCCCCGCACTCATAAATCTTTGCGTGCGCATGTTCAGTGGTGCTCTATCGAACCTCTCCAGCAAAACCTCCGTACGCTCTGAAAAAGTAGTCACCATTTTCGCTTTTGCATCGTTTCAAACAAACTCTCGGGCTGTACCCTTCATCTTGCACTTGCAAAGACACGCAGTGTGCTCATTCGGCCACACCCCAATGGCAGCCAGCTGCTCCACTAACGTGACGAACTCCTTCACCGAGCCGCTGCCATCGATGTACGGAATCAGGCTGCTAAGCGCGAGCATGCTGGTTGCCGCCGCCGCGGCTGCTGACAGAGTTAAAGGGGCCAAGAAGACAAAATACAAGTTTGTTTTATTCGAAAGATTTCGTGTTCGAAGTGCCCCCAGCGCTTCTCCGGAAGCAAACAATGCTTTATTCACTGCGAAATAGATCAATTTAAGCTGAAATATTGATTCTCGCGCCAAAACGCATGTTTTAAGGACGTTTGCATTGACATCTTAGGAACAGGTCTTCTAGCTAAACTTGGTGTGGAGTGGAGACTTGCTTACTGTTAGTCAACCTAGATGGGGCCACCACACCGCGGCAAGCCGTTTTCTGCCTTTGGTTTGTTTGTGACGGTATTTAAACCTGGCTACTTTTCGTTCATGGAGAAAAAAATCGTTTCGTGAAACATGGTGCTCGCTCGAACAAATACGGTCATGTAAGACACCGCCGCTTGCGTCAATCGGCCAGTGTTGTCTGAGCATGCTAAGAGTGGTCTGAGCATGCTAATCAGATAAGTAACGTATCACGATCACGCTAATTCCTAGACATGCATAGGGGGAAGAAGATTGTAAGAGAGACGAACACGGTGGAGTGGGAAAAAATCGTGATGATGGTTATAAGGGGGCCCATCGCACCTCCGGACACGTTTCTGTGCCAGTGCTGTGTCGCCTAGGGTGAAATCTGAAGCGTCCACTTCAGCGGAAGCTGCGAAACGAACGTGGTCACCCACGGAAGCAGTTATACGCCTCGGAAAAAGAATAAGGAGCGCAAAACAATGAACCCCATCCGGCCTTGCGAAAGTGGATGTTCGGCGAAGCTGTTGGAAAATACTGCACATGCTGATGGAGGAGGGTAGGAAATATTCTTCGTCGCCTCGGCGGGCTTGTCGCTTGCGCTGGGCTTATCTGGCGAAAATGCTGGGTCCTCTCCTGCCTGCGCATGTGGTCGGCGTCTTGGGCGGGAACTGCTGCGTTATACCTAGCCAGACGCATGCGGCCGCACTCAAATAATCTTTATTTTATTAAGGGACTCGTTACGTGTCCGGGCCACACCAAGATAGAAAATGCTTGTGGGGTCATGATAAGCAGTTCGCTTGTCAACCCCATTTTCGAGAACAGGGGCCGAGTTCTCCAAAAAAAAAGTGGCGTCATTTAGAAACCACGCGGCAGCGCTATGCCAATTCCTGTGTTCTTCCGCTGGGGCACCGCTTTGTGAGGGGGGAAAGGGGAGAAAAACACAACGAGGAGCACAGTAGCAATGGTGCAAAGCGACGCGTACTGCCCCCCGTCGTTCCGCTTGCGACTTCTCCCGCTTGCTATAGTGCTCTTCGTTGTGCTTCTCCCCCTTTTCCCGCCTCTCAAAGCAGCACCCCTGCGGAAGAGCACAGGAATTGGCATGGCGCTGCAACGTCGTTTCAAAATGACGCCCCTTTTTCCCAAATTCGGCCCCAGCTGCAAACCTAATCTTTAACATGCAACACATGACGCGTCCCATTATTCACAGGCGCCTTATCATCCATCATGCTGTTTTGGTGCTTGTTTTGTGGTATTTTACACTGGTACTGAGTTCTATGGTTTATGCCGGATTACCCTGACGCATGCGCTCAGCAAAACCCAGCAGCGAGAGCTGCTGTGTTTTGCCCGGGTTTCTTGTTTACGATACGAAAGTTGCCTAACAACGAATGGCTAACAGCTTCGCTGTAAAACGCCGCCTGCGGATGGATGAACAGGCCATTGGTGCAGCTAAAACCACCACCAGCCCACATTACCGCAACTGCAACGACGCGTACATTACAGGCTGGACGTGCATTTTTCTGGGGATGAACACATTGTGGAAACAGAAAATAACGCAATTATGACAGACATATGATTAGACGTAGTAGACGGCATTGTTTGCAATATAATGTAATTTTTTTTCGGAATCCTACGGTAATTCTGTGAAGTTTGATGCGCGCATGGCGACCCTACTCACTTTCCCAAGTGCATGCGTCCGGTAGCCGAGACTCTTGAGCCGTTCTGCGATCGTGGGGACGCTTGTGTTTAGGCCTCCCTTCTCCGAGGAAAGAAAAACGCTGTGCTGGAGGCCTGGGTGGAAGAAGTATTCCCGACCAAGCAACCACATTAGTTCCCCACCTGCCTAATGCCTACGTATAAAGCGTTCGCGCAATTTGTACAATTTTCGGCCACAATAGTTCCCCCCATTTTGTACTGCGCAGAGAGGCCGTGGGTCAGGGAACTCGGTGTTAAATTTTCTGGCACTTGAAATTTACCTTAACGCAGAGTCAGCGGGAGAGTAATACCAGAGTAAAGCATTGAAGGACTCTGGTAATACCTTGTAATTGCTTCTTTTTTTTCGTTTTACCTAAGATAAATAAAAAACAGGCCTACGCTCCATATTGGGGAATCGTTCCATACTGCGTGACAATCATATATATAGGTACATCACTTTAGCCACTGATCCACAACGTTGGCTGGCGCCGCCTGCCAGTCGAAAATTGCTATGGGTGATGTCGATCCACTGGATACGATTCCTTAAAGTGAGCGTACGCACTTTCCTCTACTCTCCGACTGATGTCACCGAGTGACGTCATCTACCAAACAGAACGTACTTGCTTACGCAAACTTAGAAAACGTGAGTAGCACGTTTTTATTTATTTTTTGAATGAGAGTTAAGGTAATTGGTGTGGATGTTGTCCTATCCTAGCTAACATAAATCTGAGCATGAATAAACCATTGACGCAGCTTTCACTAGGAATCTAAGGCTGGATGAACTGCAGTGCTGGGGGGCCGACCTAGCTTCTCCCCCCACTGACAGCGGATCCGAGGAAAGAGGGAGCAGCAGTGCGAAGCCGTTTTGAACGGCACTGTAAATCAAACACATTAAGTATGTATACAGTGTTTTATTTTAGCAGCTATCGTCTTCATCCCTTTCGTCATCGTCTCCCGAAGGAAAAATTGCGTAAGGCAAAACATCTTGTATCGCGTGCTCGCCTCAGTATACCTCCACTCTTCGTCAGCTGGTCCTTGTGGCCCAGTCCACGTGTGCATTGTAATGGGATGGTTCGGCGCTGCGCAGCCGTGCGTGCAGGTCGCTACACGACGATGTACTCTCATGTGGTGTGAGCCTACAGGCAAGCCTGGACGACGCCGGGCGTAGCCGCGAGGCACCCGCTCACGTGCGCTCGGGGTTTTCTGTCTAGAGCGGACGGTTTTGTGTCGGCCTAAACAGCTGTGCTGTTAAAGCTACAGTTCCATTCACCGTAGTCTGGTATATAAGGCCACAGCAAAGCAAGGAGGAGGGGGATGAGGAGGCAAAATGTTTATTGGGAAATAATAATAATACAAATGAAAAACGGTGGGTGGCCTCCTCTGTTGGGTGGCCTCCTCGCGTTGCCCGCTGGACCAGTCTGAGCTGCTCCTGCAGGTCGGAGCTGGTCAACGCGCATTCCCACTGCTCGGGGGTAGGGGAAGCAAGAGGAACAGGGTGTTGAGGGCACAGGAAAACAAGCTGGGCAGTGGTGGCTGGAACTTGACAGTCCGGGCAGTTGTACTCGAAGCGTGAGGGGGAGATGTGGGAGAGGATGGTGGAAGTGTATGCCATTTTGTAGTCTGCGCCAGATTCGTGATTCTTCGACGGACAGGATAGGGTGGGGCGGAGGATACCTTCGGCGAGCGTGGCAGTAGTGTGGGAAGATTTCGGTGAAGCAGGGTTGAAGAGCACGGATAGAGCTTGAGCGCCGCCGGGGGTACTCTTCCCGGGAGGTAATGTCGGCAGGCTTGTTGGGAATCTGTGATAATGGTTAGGTGGGGGGTGGGTGTGTGGTTGGCCGCCGCGAGGGCAATGGTGGTGGCTTCAGCAGCGGTTGAAGAGAGATGAAGAAAGGTAGTGGAGTTGAGAACGGTGCCCTCGTTGTCCGTGACTGCTAGGGTCGAGTGGGGTGTGATGGGGTTTGGGCAATGTCGCTATAGCGAGCATCCGAGGCAGAGGAGTACATCCGTTGAAGGTGCTGCACTCTGGCCTCGCGTCATCCGGGGTTGTGTACGGGATGCATGTGACGTGCAATTGATGCCACCTTGACATTGGTCCGAATGTGGGGAGGGAGGGGGTGAAGCTCGTTATGAGGGTTCGGCGTGGGGCGGCCTAGTGCCCTGAGAAAAGTTCGACCGGTACGAGTGAGGGACAGGCGTGCCAATTGACTTGTCTGTTGTGCTTCAAGGAGTTCAGAGAGGGTGTTATGCAGCCCCGGTTGAAGCAATTTCTGTGTGGCGGTGAAAGCTGGAAGGCCTAGAGCGATCTTGGAAGCCGTGGAATGAGTGCATCCAGCTTGCTCTGTTCTTGAGGTTCGAGACAGACGTAGGGGGTGCCGAATGTGTGAGGCGCCTGAGAAGTAGGGCGTGGACGAGACGGCAAGTGTCCTGTTCCTTCAGGCCATATTGGTGTGTGCAGATTCACCAGATGAGATGGATAAGTTGCGATATCGTGCCCAGCAGTTGAGGGAGGAGTGCTCCTCTAGAGCCATCCGCGTGAAAAGGCATGCCGAGAATTCGCAGGGTTCTCACTTTCGGCACCAGTGCTTCTTTGATAGTAAGTAGAGGATCTGGTGCGGTGCTCGGGGGTCGACCACGCGTTCTGGGGAGGGGGACCAAGACAGCGGACATTTGGGGAGCACAAGTTAGGCCGCGAGGGGCGAGATACTGGAGGGTGAGGTCGATAGCTTGTTGTAAGGCATCTTGTTGGTAGCCTGGCGAGCCTTTGTTTATCCAAAGTGCCATATCGTCCGCGTAAAAAGCGTGGCATAGATCCGGTATGGTGGAAAGTTGTTTAGGTAGTTCAAAGAGGGCAAGATTGAATAACAAGGGGGAAATGACCGACCCTTGAGGAGTCCCTTTGGCTGGTGTGTTGAAAGTAGGGGATTTGTATAGGCCAAGACGGATAGTGGCAGTTCGGCCAGTAAGAAAGGCGCGCACGTATTCAAAGTTCGAGGACCGCATTGCGTGTGAAGGAGCCCTTGTAATATGGCGTCGTGCGCCACGTTGTCAAATGCGCCCTAGACGTCTAGGGTTAGGATGGTGCTGTGGTAAGTCTTGCTAAGGTTGCCGATAATTTGCTCTTTTAGATGAGCACGTCTTGAGTAGACAGGTGATTTCTGAAGCCAAACATGGTATGGGGAAAGAGACCTTTAGTTTCGAGGTAGGAAGTAAGCCGGGAATGCACCATGCGTTCGAAAAGTTTTCCCAGGCACGATGTTAGAGAAATGGGTCGTAGATTGATGGGGTAACAGGCTTGTGCTGTTCGGGAATTGGGGTTATGTCTGCGTGACGCCTTGAGAGGGCAAGGTGACTACTTCCCAGTGGTGGTTGAAAAGAGTGAGAAGGAATTCTAGGGCTTCACCGTCGAGTTTTCGAATAAGCTTGTTGGTGATTCCATCCCTACCCGGGGTGGTATTGCGAGTGAGGCGTCCCAGGGCTTGTTGGAGTTCAACGTGGCTGAACGGGGCATCAAGTGCTTCGTTTTATGGACCCGTGTAGCTGGTGGCCGGAGAGGGTGGGTGCGTGACTGGGTGGCCGAACAGGTAATCTGTGATGGAATGTAGGAGTTCTCGGGGAGGCCGGTCACTGTTATGTATGAGTCTATTAATTTGGTTGTTGGTGGCCGTTCGAGTAGGTTTTTCACCGATTAGTTTCCGAAGGATGTGCCAGGTGCGCTTGGTGCTGAGAGTGCCTCTTAGCTCGTCGCAGAAGAAGTACCAGTTTTGTGTGTGCAACGTTTAAGCGTACTGGGTCGCATGTGAAGTGATTGCCGCAATACGTTTCTTGAGGGTGCGGTTATGCTTTTGTCGTTCCCACCGTTTGACTAGCCCTCGGCGGGCTGCCCAGAGATGGAGCAAATGAGGCGTCGGCGGCAGGATTCTTCTCGGTGAGGGGAATTGTTTCGGTATGCTTCTGGACGAGATTTTCTAGGGCCGATGTCTACTCTTCTCGGTTTTCGGTGATGGAAGGAAGGGCGGTGGGATCCTTGCGGAATGCGGGCAAATAAGTGATCTTTGTGAAACCAATTTTTCGGGTTGTGTTTAATTTAGGTGTCACGATTTGAATGAGGTAGTGGTAACTTCCTAGGGTGTCTGGAGTCCTTTGCCAATCAAATGTCCTACGTTGGCTGCGAATGTGAGGTCTGGGGAGGTGTCGCGTGATACACTGTTCCCCAGTCTAGTTGGAGTGGGCGGGTCATTGTAAAGATCGAGGGCGTGATGCTGGGTGGCGTGGAGGGGGGCTGTTCCCTTTTTTGTAGCCTGTGAGTATCCCCAAGAGTAGTGAGGGGTGTTAAAATCGCGGAGCAGAAATAAAGGATTTTGATGCGCTGTCCGCTTCGCGTCGTGCGCGAGGGTGTCAATTGCTTGGAGAGGACTGAGAGGTGGGCTGTATATGTTTAGAACAAAAACGCTGGGTTCGTTTCACCGAGTTGGAAGAATTTCGTAAAATGTGTGGGCGATGGGGGAGGTTAGACTATGTTCTTGGGTGGTGAGGTGCTGGGCGACTAGTATTGCTGTGCGGTGTACGGGATCTTGGGTGTAGGCCGTGTACGCACGAATTCCAGGGTCAGGCGTGTCTGTTTCCTGGTGGGTGATGATATCGGGAGGGGCAGGGGTGATGTAGAATCTCAATTGAGCTTTTTTGTTATTTAAGGGTCGGCAATTTCATTGATAGATGGTCAGGGCCGCGGAGTTAGACATCGTCGTTGGGGAGGGCAGTGGCTAGGGCAATAGGATCGTGCGTATTGGATTTTTGGAGTTTGGCTTTCTTGGATTGCGAGATGGCAAAGGAAGAATTGCTAGCGAGGGCCTTCTCAATGTTTGTGATGCGGGCAGTAAGCACTTCGCTCATCTTCTGAATAGAAGTCAGGGATATTGCGATGGTCGATTGGAAGTGGCCGACGGCCTTTTCGAGGCGTTGGTCGATAAGGGGGTTTATTTGTGTTGGTATGTCCTCTTCAATGATGGCCGCAGCATGTTCGGCTTGTAAAGTCTGTGGTGGAAGAGTTTTGGGTGGGTTAGTGCAATAGCAGCTACAGCTGCCGCCAAAGAATTGAGGCGCTCGCTGAGGGCAGCTTGTTGTTGCTGGATGTTTCGAAGGAGTTCATAAGGTTGGGAGAGAGGGAGATTTTTTGAGGTGTTTCCTAAGGCTGGTTGCTTTGGGTGGGAGGAGGGAGGAGTCATGAGCAACGGGAGTTTGTTGAGAAGCTGTCGGGGGGGGGGGGGGGGGGGGGGGGTAGTGAGTAAGGGTAGGGAGACGGGGGGGAAGTCGTAAGCAGTGGGAGTTTGCGCTATGATGTTGGACCACTCACCTTGCTGAGGCCGGGCGCGGTGCTAGTGGGCGTCTCGTATTGGCGGGTGTTCTGGCGGGCAGTTTTCGTCGTTTCAGCGGGGGGCCGTGCGATGACCCGTTTCGGGCCGAGTGTGGGCAGGACGCGTTTCTGGAATCCTTGCTGGCGGTGGGATGCGCTTGTTGGCATAGTCTGCACGTAGGTTGACAGTCGTGCTGGGGGGATGGTTGGCGACGTGGGAGCGGGGGCACTTCGGTGAGTCTGGGTGGGGGCAGATGTCTTGACGATGTCCGACGTCGCCACAGAGTTGACAAACCTGGGCGATGCGGTGGTAGGGTGGGCAGCGGTGAAGTACACAGCCCACTCGAACGTAGTAGGGCACCCGAGTGCCGTTAAAAGTCAGGAGGGCAGATCTGCTGCGACCCATGAGCCGAGCAGTGCAGGAGGAGCGGGCGGTTTGGCTTCCAGAAGTTCTTGTAGGCCGTCCTGGGTGATGTCCTCTTCACACCGTGTATCACGTCACGCCAGGTGTTGGGCGGTGGTTTCATGTGCAGTGCAAGCTCGTAGTTGGCACTGCCGAGGTTACTCGCCGTTATTTTGCTTATCAGAATTGCTACCTGGGCATTGGCTGTACTTGCCACCAAGTGGTTGCGATTCTGTTGAGCTTCCACCATGACTTCGTTGAGAAACTGCGTTGTCGAAATGGCCCTTGCTTTCAGCAAGACTTGCAGCAAGGGTGCAGAGAGCCAGGCAGCTATATTGAGACCGGATCGTGGTCGATAAATGATTATGTAGTGGTTGGTCGGGAGGCGTGGCGGCGGAGTTACCCGCGTCGTTGTAGTTGTTTTCGTGCCTGCCGGTGGATGGCGATGCGGCTGCTAGGCGTCAGGCAATTTGTGTCGGGCAGCGAGCACCGTATCCCAAGGATTATCGGGGGGAATGGTGTGGCCACTTAGCTCGTTGAATTCCATGTTGATGGTGGTTGGTGCCTGCTGATGGGATGTCGACGGGTCACCCTGGCCCGGTGCTGTAGCGGTGGATGTCATGGCAGGAACGACAGTGTCCCTAGGCCTGGAGACGAGGCTTAGCGCGAGCGGCGAGATGGGAGACCATGACGTGGGTTGCAACTCTGTCCTTTTGAGTCTGGGGGTTCAGTCGGCTGTCTGCGTATTCCAGAAGACATACCGGAACTGTTTGTAGTGGCCCTATGGTGGTCAATGTTGAAGGTACACTCTTGGAGGGAGATAAAACGGGAGCCGAAGCAACTCGTGTTCGGTGATGTTGGCCCCCTGGCGGCGGAATCCCGCAAAGCAAGGAAAGGAAAACTTAAGCTGGGAAAGAAGTATCGCGGGAGTACAAAGGTGGGCCATGAAAGGATGGGATTGAATTGCGTTGGATTCGATAGAATGTTATAGATCCGGACAACAGGGAATTGTTTTGCATAGGTTTGTTTTATTTATGGAGGATATACGAGACCTCGAAACAACCACGTAACGCCCGAGCTCAGTGAGTCAGAGAAAGCGAGCGTAGCGGAGCATTTAGGTAATGGGAAATAGGCCACTTCATACACCAACGCAAAGTGTCCTATCCTTGGTGCCTGCCTCGCATTCGTGGGAGCATGCTTACCGAGCCTGATGGGGTACAGCCCAGTCATGAGTGCCGCTCGAGATGGAGAGCAGAGCGGCAGCGTGTAGTACTGGTTCAGCAGCCGGCCGTTAGCAGCCAGAGCGTCCAAGTTCGGTGTGGGAATCTGAGACGAGCCGAACAAGCTGGTGTCGGCCCAACCCTGCGTGCAGAACGCCACGGTAGTGATACACATGACCGCGACCGCTCAAGTAAGGTGCTTTATGTGGGAAAACGGGTGAGGCAAAAACTTGGAAGACACCTAGGCACTTCATATGAATTATATACGGAATCACTAACGGCTAATAGAACGCAGCTCGGTTTTCGTCGCGTAGAGCGCCCAGCTCGCTGCTGAATGGTGCGCCGATGGGCAAGGGTAGCAAAAGCGACCGGAGGGTCCAGTTGTAGTATTAGTTGTGGTTCGAGTGAAAGGAAGTGGAAAGGAAGTTCCCTGGAGATAGTTTCGAACTCGGTAGGGAGGTGAACTTCATTCAACCCCTGTTGGGAAGGGAAGCATAGAGGAAATGAAAGGACGGAAGGACGGAGGAGAGTTTAAAAGAGATATAAAGAGCGGGGCTGCTGGCTCCGCTCCCGGAATGCATCTTTCCGGGCTGCGACGCCCCCAGGAGGTTGCGGTGCATGCCGATGACGTGGCCCTCTAGTCCATGGCCCCACTCATAAGAGCTCCCGCCTTAACCATCAACCTCTCCCCGTTTGACTTGACTCTGTGCATGCCCAGGCCTTGCTAGCAGCGCGCCCACCTTTGCGCCATATTTCTGAAACCCGGCCGGGGATATCTCTTTTTTTATTTTCTGCACGCGCTCTCGAACGTGTCGCCGCCAGGGAGAATTTAGGAGCAGAATTTTGGGCCGATTCTCCGACGCGGCATACGCTCCGTTCACTGAGCCACTGAAGGATTTCGCATTAAAAAGGAGAGTGCTTTAAGTCAGTCAATTTGTAAACACCAGCGTCTTGAACGCACAGCTAGCCTAGAACATGGCGGTTTTACCGAAGCCTACGTGTATGCCGCTGTCGCAGAAGCTTGAGTGCCTCAGAGATTCTTTCCACCTTCTTCATAGACGGCGTCCCTTTATGTCCACCTTCGCCGACAAACAAATCTATAAAGCACCCCCATGTAGCCATAATGTGTTGAAATTTCTCAACTTACCATGTCGTCACATAGCACAAAAATGATGTGCGGAGGACTCTTCTTGGCGTGGACTCCAGAAAAAATCAGACTCATCGCTAGGAGCAGGATCATGCTGAAACGCTGCAACGTAAATTTATAGGGGCGTAATTTATGCAAATGGGAGCGAAAAGTATTCAGGCATGAAAAATTAAACAGGTGCTTTGAACTCGCAAGAATGTAAAGGCGAATGTGAAAGCCTCAACGTATCTGTATTTTAAGCGTTTTGTGTTTCATGAGATGTGCTTTTTTATTTTTACTCTCACCCGGGTATATGGCTGCACATGTATATATATTCACAGACCTTCCTTGCGCATTGCAGAGCTTGTCAGTTGGTCTGTCTTTGTGTAAAGGATGTGTGGGAAAATGGACTCCTGTTTTTGTATTCCTGTGTTTTATGCGCCTGTTCTCTCCATTTTATGTACCTGTTCACTGTGACTTCCAAGCCACTTCCGAACTATAAAGGGAGCCAAGAACTCGTCAGGCTTCTTGGTATTCTGTCTCAAATTCCTCTTTCGCTCCAGAAAGCAATAAACTTCGAAATTCAAACTTGAAAAAATTGGCCGCGTATCTTCTCCTTTCCTCGCAAATGTCGACAAAAGACGACAGTCTTTGTCGACAGGTGCCAAGTAAATGCTTCCCTTCGCTTTCCCGCTCACGTCTCATGTTGTCCCTGTTGCGTCGCGCTCCTCCCAAGATAAACACGCTAAAGGTTTGCTCTAGTCCGTTAAAATTGATCGCGTTCCACAGCTTCCGGCCGGGTGCCTCGATGCCAGCGCTCCCGTACGGCGGAGACACGCGTTAATCGAGGCACCCTACTTCAACGTTTAGAGAACCGCGTTGGCCTAGAACACGTGCGTTCCAAGCAGAACTTGGAGCCTATCTAGTGGAACCATTCGCACTTGTTGCGGCTTGAATTCTTAAAATGCCGCTAGGAGGAGCTACACGTGCGCGGGCGACAGCAGGCGACAGTGTGATTTTTTTTTGTGTTGTGGATGTAGTATTTTATTTCGCAAAAATCGAGAATATATGAATTTTTCATAAAGTAACGCTGTTAATAACCCTTGTGTATTATTTTCTGTCTTATATTTGCGCAATGTCTTGTTCTTGTTGAAAAATGTTGACAAGTAATGACATATAAACCGGCCTTCGACGTTTAAAGTTGGCCGTGAGTATATAACACTACTGCGCCGACTTTGTTTCACTTTAGCCGGGTGGCTGAATCAAGTCACAGACACACAGACAGACAGACAAACAGACATACAGACAGACCGAAATTTCTGGTTTTAGCTGTCACCCACACCTGGCACCCGGATCGACGGGCTCCATTTGGCCGGACATGTCCATTTTGCTCCACTTGGGCATCGACCGCAGACATTCACCATCTTCTGTGGACTTGCCGTGGCCTCCAACGTTCCCGACAGCAAGTACTAAATAGCGTGGAACTCAACCCAGGCCGGCCGCCCGACTGCAGACGTTGGCTCTTTGGGTCGTATCACCGGAGCCTTTTAGACTTTCTGAGTGAAAACGTCCTGTTAACGTACATTTAGACACACTCGCCCCCACCATTTTAGGCTGCAGAGCAAACTTTCGCAATTAAAAAAAAGTAGCCCAAGGAAGACTTTCGTCTTTAAAACTACTTGATATGCTATCGAACTTTCTGTAGAACTTTGCAGCTGCGCGCGTCACTACTTCAGCTGCCCCCGAAACAGCGCGCTCCGAAACTTGTTCCGATCGCTCGCTATCGCGAGGACATTCCTGTTTCCCCCTTCCTGGGAAGCGTCATCTCTTAAGGCGGTTAGAATCCGCACGTGCGTGCAGCAGTGGCCTACCCTTGTCCTTTGCCCGGCTGTTTCTCTTTTCTGGCGCTCACTCCGTTGCCCCACCTCAGAGCCCTGCTATGGCCGTCGTCCCACACTGCTTTTTTCCCTTTCCGGGTGCGCCGTTTCAGGCTTAAGTATTCTTTAGGCCACAAAATCTTTGAACCTTACAACGCGTTCGTTTGGAATAGTCCAACCCGGTTATAGCGAACTGTAATATGCGCCGCGATTAGTTCGATATATCCAATAATTCGATATAGCCGAACCCGTCTATAACGAATTTTTTGTTAGGAGTTCGCAACACGCGGGACCGCAACCCCCTGCCATTCCCACATAACGAAACGAACACATAAACTCTGTGTTTATATCCTTACACAAAACAATCCATTTATTGCATGCAATAAAGCTACTTTCCGCCTTAACTGCCTACTTCGCAAGAAAGGGGTGATTTTCTGTTTTCGCTTTCGCTTTGGTGGCACCAACTAGCACCGCATTCTCTACACGAGACATCGTTTGCACCAGTTCAAGTACGTGTCCTTAATATTGAAGCAATAATAACGGAGAACATCGGCTAACAAAAACGCTTCATAAAGCATAGGACGGCTTTACGTTGTGACATCCTCAGTCTCTTCATTGCTTTCAGCAGCCCCAGCTGCCATGACATCGGTGACGGTGTGTGCGCTAGAGGGGCTCACAATGACGGCAACATCGTCGTCAACACTCAGGAAATCATGTGAGGACACTCCTTTCGGCACAGCATCTGGAACATTGGCGAGCTCTTCCAGCAGTTCGCCGATGATGCCGTCTTGGTCCGGGCTCACTGGCTGGATGGGCTCCGTCGTGAATCCCGTGCATCGAAAACAGGTACGGAAGGTGTCGGGCGTCACGGCGGTCTATACGAGGCTCAACCTCTCAATCATGGCCAATCCGCACCTCGATCGCCGCTCCGAGACAACGCATTTCGGTGGCAATGGTAGGCGTGCCGAGTTCGATATATCCGATGTGAACTTCGTTATAAGCAACAAGCTTCGCACGCTTTTTTGTAAGATATTTGCGTTTGTTCGCTATATAGCGTAATTCGCTCTATCCGGGTTCGTTATAATCGGGTTTCACTGCATGGATAAAAAAGGCGGTCGCCCTAAAGAATGAGTATTGTTTTATCAACTTCAATGCGTGCTAAACAAGATTTCTTAACCACACAATAGTATGTATCCCCTACCCCCGTGAGACGTTTATCGGCACGTATGTTGGGCATTTACACGAAATCCCCCTTCCGCCTCAGCTTTATCCGTCCCAAAACACCCTCCGTCGTTACAATGTGTCGGGAGCCAATGAGAACAGAAGACTACTTATGTGTAGGTCGTATGCGGGAAATTCCTACTTGCACCGTATATATCTAGAATTCGTGCTATTGATGAGCCTAACCTTAACTTAGCCATCCCATTCCGTTTTTTGAACAATTCCCTTTGTTTTATAATTGAGGTGTGCTACATGAGAATAAAGCATATGTAGAATGAAATTATTAAAGTGCTAACGATACATGTTTAACGGTGAGAATTATGCTATGCTGAGGCAAAAGTTAACGATAAAAAATAGTGGGTTTTACATGCCGAAGGTATACCTGGGCTATGCTGGATGCGCGCCGTGGTGGAGGGCTACGGATTGATTTTGTTTACTTGGGGATACTTAGAAACACCGGAAGCTCGACGCACGGGCGTTTTCGGTTTTCACCTGCGTGGGAAAAATAGTTCACGATCAATATGACTTGTTAGTTCGGAGAGGGATTTTCTTACCCAAAAGCGTTGATCACAGGTTGCTCACTTAGTCCACAAGTACTCCCCGGTTATGGCTTCTGTTCCCAAATAAAGAAACTAATTAAGTTTATCGAACCACCTCTTGTGGATGAGGATTTAACAGAATGCGATCGCCGACGTCATCACATGCCGCTCCACATGGCGCACGTCGTGCGCTTTAGTTTCAGAGGAGCTCTTGGAACGGTTTATATTAGTCGGTTAATGTGACGCACGACGCAAAAAAAAACGAATGGAGGCGGACCGGTAGGCGGGCTGGCGGCGGGGGCAAGTCGCGTTTTTGAACGCCGACAGCTGCTGCTGGATGCGGGAACCGGTACGGCCAACAACCTTTTCCCTGCTCACCTTTCATGCGTTAACTGCTGTTTCCGTTCGTCGAAAGATGCCGTACAAACCCACGTTAAGCGCAGCCATATGCCCGTCATAGCAATTCTGTTTCCGACTGCGCGGGGCCAATGGGCACCTGGGCCCCTGGGGAATCCGCGAGGGCATTTCAGGGGTCTTCGGAGCCCTCCCCGAAACTTTTCCCCCACTCCTTCTTCCTTTTTTCGAAACCTTCCGTGGTATGCAGAAATTTGCCTTCTCTAGATCACTTGTACTTTTGTAGCGTAAGCTACACTGGTCGAGGTTGAGCAGTGTCGCGTCGCTCCTGGAGAGCCGTGCTGCGCATGCGCGAGGAACAGTGACGTCTCACGGTGCACAGCTGGCGCACCGAAGCCACTGCCACCGGCGTGATTAAATTGAATTGGATTGGATTGTATTGAATTGGATTCGATTGGATTGGATTGGAAATTGTTTCAGCACCAGTAAGCGTGATAATCAGCTAATCCCAGACAACCAGGAACCCTAAGAACAACCAGCTGAACCTTAGCCACGTTACGTATATCCTGGCATACCCGAGCTAAGACTGCTATTTTTTTCTTCATCAGCGAAGCTACGAGTTGGCGTTTTGCACAACACACCAGCGATGTAGAGAAACCAGACACGCAAAGGGCTGCATTTAGGTTTACTGACATCTAGCTTCAAGAACAAATTCCTTGAACATATGACACGATGACACGTTGCAGTATAAACGTCGGACACAATATGAGGCATTGAACACGTATGTGGGAGGGCTTTATCTGAGAGTGCATATGGTTTGATATTTTCGCAAAAAACCAGCACTGATTAGTATGTGGGACACCCCATACCTTTTGCCAGTTCGAAAGGGTTCCCCGGCATTCTCCTAGTTAAGAAGCGCTGATCCAGAAGGTTGAACGCACAGGACAGCGGCTAATCCTGAGGTCTTCACGCAGCCAAAGCGTTTCTTGGATTGGGAGACGCGCGCGCAAACGTGTCCTTTTCCGCTTATGCGTTTGGAATGTATAAATTCGCCACAGGTAGGATTCACCACAACACCACCGAAGGACCAATCAGCCTTAACAAATGTGCGAACTGGGTGAACGATGAGGCCAGGTGTGCGATTACCGAGGAAAAAATAGTCTGCGCTGAGACAACAGGAAAAGGCGTTCAGGTGCGTCGTTGTCCGAGCGTAGATTCTATTTCTTACTGTAATCGCATGCCCGGCCTCGTCATTCTCGTGGAAGTTATACCTAGCAGCGTTTAACGCGTACTTCAACTACGAGGGCAGCTATGGTCGGCTGAGCTGGGCTATTAGAGGAGTTTTCAGGAGTTCAATTGCTACCATACGGGTAACCAAGTTTCCAAGAACAGGTGCGAGCTTTGAGGTGTTGAACAGCGGCATTGTATTTATTGTTGAATTTGGGCAGTACAGTGTTGTAAAGCCAAACGCAAAGAAAAAGGAAGTGTATCCTCATGACCAGGCTTCAACCCCGCTTGAGCAGCAACAAAAACAGTCATAGTGCACTAACAACAACGAAATCACAAAATGCCTTCAGAGATACGAAGAAATGAGAGAAAAAACTTATTTCCCCTCAATAACTGTTGTACATCGGAACAACATATTGCAATCGCTCGATAATAAAAGCATATAGGTAAGAGTGCCCATCACATAAGGTACTAGAAACCAAATATATAACCATGAGGACAAAAATATCTCACAAGAAGTACTAGAACATGCAACGTTGCGTCATTTTACTGATAATTGCTCGTCCGACGAATGAAACAGGACTATAGCAGTACGTTTGCATGCGGGAACGTCTTGAAAGTGTTGTAAATTGAAAGTAAATCAGGGTAGTCATTAGAAAGTTTTATGATCAGATGATCTATCATTTGCTTGATTTGATTTATTGTGTGGTTTAACGCGCCGACGAAACGCAGGCGATGACGCGCGCCGTAGTGGAGGATCCCGGATTAATTTTGACCACCTGGGGATCGGTTACGTGCGTCGAAATCTCGAACACACGGACATTTTTGCTTTTGGCCTCCATCAGAAAAGCGGCCGCTGCGGACGGCCATCGAACCCGCGACCTCGTGCTCAGCAGCGCAACGCGTTATAGCCACTGAGCCACCGCGGTGGGTATCCATCATTTGCATGCCGTTATACGTGGCCTCTCTACTGGAACCAATGTGTGACGTAGCACATACACAGTAGTTTAATTAGGAGAATGAAAAGAAAATATCATAGTTCATGATCACTTGCTTGGATACGAACACAGTTCATTTGAGCAAAAATGTTTGTTTTACATCCGGGATGTGGTATTCCAGCATAAGATATCCTGACGTAATATATTTCTTGACAGGTTTAGTAGGCGAGTGGCTCCACTCTGCAACACTGAAAAGTTATCACAGTTCTGGCCGGCACCACACAACTGCTCAGAATATGTAAAATGTGAGTGAATAATCGTGTAATATAACTGCACCCCAAACCATACGGGTAAAAAGCTGTAATGACCGCTAAGCAAGCCGACCGACCGCGCTACCTTTACAGAAATGTTTTTATCGGTCCAGGTGTCGTGAAGTGAAGTGAAAAAAGACGACTATAACCAAGACACCCTCTGCGGGTACGCTCTCAACACCCGAGACTATCCGGTGGAAAGAAGAACAGGGATGTGGGGCTGTAACCGAGACGTATCAGAATCAGAATCAGAAAAAGTGTATTTTTGTCCAATGATAATGTGTACATGAGTCACCATACAGAAGAAGCTCCCAGAACCAAGGGCTGAAGGGGGACCTCCTGTAAGTAAGCGCATAGTCAACGGTACATGAAATATTGCCAGTAGATCAATTAAATCAACAAAATTAGCATATAGCCAAGGGTAACAGAAGACAGGCAGTTGCATATGGACACTAAAAAGTGTGAATGTAGTTATGACTGCAGATAAAATTCTAGAAGGTCGACCGAAATTTATTTTAAGCTTTCAAACTCGCCGACGTCAACCGCTTCTGAATTGGCAGCTATTCGGGAGGCCCTTCTATTCATCCAGCAGGAATCGCCAGAAAAATGGGTTGTGCTATGCGACTCGAGGTCCGCTCTTCAGTGCATCCAATCTGCCCTCCGCCGCGGCCCATACGAACAACTTGTGGCTGAAATCCGGTGCTTATATGACACATTAGTCAGGCATAGACATGATATCGTTTTCCAGTGGCTCCCAAGCCACTGCGGCATTACTGGGAACGAACAGGCGGATAGAGCGGCTCATGGCGCCCACACAAGTGCAAGATTGACCCGCGTCCCTCTATCACGCACTGATGCTGCAAGGTCGCTGCGGTCCATTGCCCGGGAAATCACTCTCGCTAAGTGGAATACACCCGAGTTCTCTAACGCTCGTCTTTACTCGCTCGACCCAGATTTTGCAGCGCCACCTACCTAATAACGTGCCGCGCTCGGACGTCACCTTACTTTGTCGCCTGGGCTAGGTGTTGCCTTCACCGGTGCTTACTCCTACACCATTGGAATGGCCAACAGCCCTGCTTGTGATGCGTGCGCCACCGACGAGACGATTTGAACACCTTCTGTGCCATTGTGACCGCTTCATAACGCCGAGGCAACAGCTCTCCACCACACTTCGCCGACTCGACGACCTCCCCTTTACGGCGCAGACAATTTTGTGCCATAGGCGCTGTCCGACACAGGCCGAAAAGGCTATAAAAGCCCTACTGCTCTTTTTGAAGGACACGGGCCTGTCTGAACGATTGTAGGGACATTACTATAGTGCAGTGCCCTTAGTTCGCCCATTTTATCAGTGGACCGTATTAGTTTTGTGCATTTTCTGGTTGTGTGCGTTGTTTGTACCGCCTTTATAGTTGCCTGGTCACGCCTTGCGTTTTTTCTACTTTTCTTTCTCTCATTTTCTCCTTTAATATGTACCGCTGTCCTTTCTTTCCCTTTCATTTCCCGTATCCTCTCCCCCCGGAGTAGGGTAGCCAACCGGACAGTATTCTGGTTAACCTCCCTGCCTTTCCTGTACTATTCCTTCCTTCCCCCTGTTTTAAATACGTGTAACGACGGAGAGAGTTTAACATTAGTTGGCAGGGAATTCCAAAGCACCAGAGCTGCAAAGTTGGCAGTTAGTTTTCCATAATTAGTGTGGGCGATAGGTAAAAGCAAGTTATGATTACAGGCAAACCTAGTGGAATTTAAGTTAACAAGACTTTACCGAGTGAAAACATTCATTGGAACCGTGTTATGTAATGACTTAAACGACAAGATTGTTATGCTATATTTTAATATTTCATTGATAGATAATATACTCAATTCCCGAAGCAGTGAAGGAGTATGGGTTCGCAATGGACTAAAAGTTAATATGCGAATGGCCTGATTTTGGCTATGTTGTGATGGAATCAAATGAGTGGGGTACGATGCGTTACCCCATGAAGATAAGCAGTACGTAAAATTGGTGTGAATAAAAGTATAGTAAAGGAAAAGTAAGGTTAATGCGGCCGCAGGTGTATCCTGAGGTTGTGCTATCTGGTTCCCTCTGGAAATGCAAATCCAGGGCCACGGAGGATCCTACCGTGTGATCTTGTGCGATTTACAACGGACGAGATTACCGCTGGGACATTGGTCGCTCGAGTGTTCGTCTTGTAAAGCCTCTGTTCACGATGCGGTCCAATCTGGCTTCATGGCGACAAGGTACCACCTCGCACTCGTGAACAGAAGTCCTACGTTCGAATCTCCCAGCCCCAGAACTTTCTTTCCTTCTTTTTTTGAGACAATGACCATTGCTATGCATTTTTGCATCATGTTTAGAAGATGGACGGCAGTGGTACATATTCCGCTGCTTTCCTTACACGAAGCACTGCAACGATCACTCGAATTTTGAAAGCTGATGTGGAGCGGTACCATTTAGCGTACGGTTCACACAGCGTAAAAAAACAAGGTTTAAATTTCGGGAACTTATGACAGGCTCACCACAAACCCGTTACGAAAGAGGAAGAAGAGTTAAATTTGTTACAGTGCACACAGAGTGAATGTTTCACAGTTGTGGGTTGTCGATTAAACACTGTTTCGGCTGGTCAAGGAAGGACAGACTTGATTCCAGCAACAAAGACATAGATCACAAACTACAGGTGGGTCCTCTTTTTTTCGCGTGGCTTGCGGAGGAAAACGTAAGAGCGGCGGTTGGTACCAGGAAGGTTCATCTTATAAAAATGATAGAAACATGCATAGCAATGGTCATTCTCTCAAAAAATGAAAGGAAACCAGGGGGATTCGACCCTAGGACTTGTGTTGACGAGCGCGAGGTGGTTCCTACCCGACACAGAGACAGGCGGGATCCCACCAACAGAGGCCAAAAAGACAAACACTCGAGCGACCAAGGCAACCACATAGCACAACCTCAGGATACATCTGCGGGTGTGTCAGACGGGCCTGCACTGTCAGTCCGCCGTGCCTTTCTTTAGCCTCTGGGCATCGAGTATGTCCGACGTACAGTCCCTTCAACGGAGGAGGGTATTCATATGTGCAGGAACGTTTTCGGGGTCGGCGTACGTCTGACGTGTCTTTAACCGCTGTGGTCGAGATACGACCGGCGTACCTTTAATTTTCATTTCCGTCGGCCGTAACTTCAATATCATTTACAGGTTAAGCCGGACGCAACTCTAGACACTGACTTAAAGTTCCGTCGGAGGTAAGTTTAGTATTCAATTCTGGGTTCCGTCTGACGTAACTCTAGACAGTGGCTTAAAGTTCCGTCGGAGGTAACTTTTGTTTTTGATTTTGGGTTACGTCGGACGTAACTCTAGACATTGCGTATAAAAAACCTTTTCGAAGTCCACTTCAGTCATTTTCTTTGCGGGCCTAATACATACATCGCGAGGGAACTTTGTTACCTTATCCTGATGTGCTCTGCTTAATTTATGTAAATGAGAATACTTGAGTAGAGAGACTGTCCTAATGGGCTTTATGGCCTTGTAACATAGTACGAGTGTTCTTTACAGCTGCCTCACCAAACGCAATGTGTTTTAAGACGACAAAATGAAGTTAGCTGATTATGTTTTTTTTTTAATTTTGAGTTTTGACAGTGAAGTAAAGAAACAAGTTCACCTATTGTGGTATATTGTCACGAAGCCAAGGACGACGCAGTTGTTATGAAGGAGAAACAAGTTTATTGGAGCGAACTTGTGCTCCCCTAACAACTCAAAAGAATACAGAGGCGGCGAAGCAGCGGTAAACAAAGTGACTTGCGTCGGCGAGCGTCGCAGAATCGAATGCCGAGGCGTCTGCTCTACAGGCTTTTTATCTTTCGGCGCGAGTGTTTCTGGAACCGTCGATTCACATCCAGAACATTGTAGATCACAGACGATTATTCTGGGCTAGCGACGTTAGGGTGAAACGGTTTGATTATCTGAATGTGATAGCCCGTGCGGCATAAAAATAAAGAATGGAAGACGCGCTTTGCTTGGAACGCAGATAACACAGCCGGGCGTGGCCCGGCAGTAAAAACAAACAATAAATAAGCAAGCCCATACGTGGTTTGCGGCAATATTATCATGCCGGGAGTACAGATATAACACTCACTGCTACAGCAGCTCCTTAGTAAACATCACCACATGGTTTCCCTCACTACGATTTGTGATGTCGCAAATCATGAATGGTAGAATGTGACTGTGGGAGCTCGTTTACAGAGGCTTCGGAAGTGTTTTCAGGAGGGGCAGGATAATAGATGAGGGTGATGATGCTGTCAATGATGGTGATGATAATGATTTGTGGTTATAGAAACAAGAATTGGTGTTCGGGACTCTGAAATGGATAGTTTTTTTAGCAGAAGCCGGCGAAGAATCGTATTCTTTAATCAAGCATAATTTGTTTTAAGTGTTAGCGTTTGGTTCACTTCAAAAATTCTGCATGAATTAAAGGTATTAGTTGATCGGTTAGGTAAGAGCAGTCCTACTCACTGCGTTGCTCGAGGACCGCGCTTGCAATCCCCGTTGACGAGTGATGTAATCCCCATCGCGAGTAAAATTTTAGTAGGAAAATTGTTTACTCCTCCTTACAGGAACACACAGAACTGATGTGATATTAATGTGTCAGTAGCGATTATAAGAATAAATGAAGCAAGGCGACTCGCGAATCAAATAACGAGTACCCTTTTCAGGCAGGTCGTACGTTTGCGTAAAACGGCTCGGAGGTATTTGAGCCTCTCCGTTAGCACCACTCCAGCCATATTTTGTTGTTTTGAAGCCGTCCTTTGTGTAATCAATTGAGAGATTATCAGCTGTATTGAGCCGGCGCTACACAGGCGATGAGTCGCTCCGTTGTGGAGTGCTCCGGATTACTTTTGACCACCTGGGAGTATTTAACATACACCGAAATTTCAAACACACAGCGTTTTCACTTTTCCCCTCTATCAGAAAAGCTACCGCTGCGGATTTGTCTATTCGTGCCAGGACCAACAGGGCGGGGTAGGGGGGAAGGGCGGGTCGGAGCCTTCCTTTTTCACAACACGGGGGCTCGAGCCACTACCTCACCCCCCCCCCCCCCACCCCCCGCCTTTCGCTAGCCCCAGCTTGTCTAAGCAGTTTTCTGAGGCAAACCTGAAAGCAGTTACTGCAAGTATATGCAAACTAAATGAACGCGAGAACTCCTGCTTAGCCGAGAATTTGTGACAAATCGTGAGTTGTGAAACAAGATTTGTCGAGCTTGCCTCGGCAGTTTCTGGAAACAACGTACATGTGAAATGTAAAATTAATCTACATTGGAAATGCTGCTGAGCGCACGTGTTTCAAAGAGGCATGTTCTGAAAGTTGAACTGCACTTAAATTTCAGCTGGGCTGAATTTACTTTGAACTTACAGTACCTACCACCAAACCAGCAGGAACATGACTGGGAAGTCCCTAGGTATGCGTTGTTAATTAGAAGCGTTTACAATAGCTTCATCGTACAAGAGGCGGCACCTCCCGGCGAATCGATGAAAAAGAGAGGTGAAACGAAAGTGACATTGCGACCTGTCGGGTGGTTGTTTCTCCGGCCAGTCAGAGGAACCGGTCGAGCTCCGGTGGGCGCGCTCCTCCTAGGGCTGCTGTGAGGGCGAAGCATTGCGCGCATATTTGCTCCGATCTTCTGTCCTGTTGCAACCCCTTGTACACCGGCTGCAACGACACTTGAGCTAGGCCGTAATGGCCGCGCTATTCTCAATTTCAGTTTCAAAATCACCTATTGTTGATGTTTGTTTGCACCGTGGATAATTCAGCTCTCATGTTTTGTATCTTGCAGACGTTTCAGGTAGATCATACGAAAATGAAGTGTTCAAGAGGACGAAATTTTTTGTGCAGCTGGCCTTTGAGATAGAAATCGCAGTTAGAGGAAGTGTTTGGGGCGGCGGTACGTGTTTTACCTCTCCAAACATTTTCTTCATTAATACTCAGCCGCTGTTACCGCGAGTGGTATATGTGTATGTGCAAAACCTTAATCTTCCTAGAGCGACCAACTTGTTTCTGCAGTATAGCTTCGCTCTAATGAAAGCATGATACCATTTGGCAAATCTCACGGCAATGCCACTTTCTAATACCGTAGATACAGGCGAATTCTTACCGCCGCTCTTTCAGCCAATTTGCTTGCTGACAGTTGATCATGCGCGAAGTTTTTTAACTCGCACCGGCCGCTAGCAAGATCGAACAGGTAGCGGTCCTCGCGCAGACGTAAGTGTACAACGATTTTTTTCAATCATCTGATGTTCTGCTTTGTTAGAAGATGTTCAGCGACAACTTTTACGGCTTCCAATGATGTGCTCCACATGCATCATGAGTGCAGAGCCGAGTGGGCACAAAAGTTTAATCAGGAGAGTGACGATGACGAAATGCCGATACTGTTGTACAACGAAAGAAGCCAGAGGACAGGCCAATTTCGCTACTAAAGCAGTTGAACGGGAGCATATATACTCATGTGGTCTCACTGATTAATCTGTAGCCCTCCAATACGGTGCTCCCCATAGCCGAGGTTTAGCTTCGGCAAACAAAACTCCCAAAATGTGAATTTGAAAGTGATACAGCAGTAGCTGTATCAAGTATGTATCGTAGTTTCTTGCCGCAAGCTTCTAGTACTAGCAAGAAACGATGATTAAAAAACAAGGACGCCAAATCAGGCTCGATAGTTCAGTCAAGATATGTTGCACATGTTCTAAATGGAGGGATATGATCGGCGCACCGCAATTGATAGCTGCAGGTGAATTTGAACCACCTGGGGTCTTTTAACGTGCGCCGAAATCCAGCCCACGGCAGCGCGTGTTTTGTATATCACCTGTGCTTCAAATGCACCTTGTGCGGTTAGATAGGAAGCCGCAACCTCAGGTGTAGCAGCACAGCTATCTTCCCCGGCAGGTTTACAATAAAATGCAATCTAGCAACTGGGTCTCACAACGCAAGGTAGCTGGCCCTGGCTTCATTCAACGCAGAAAAACGGATGCAGCTGCTATGGCGATGTAGATTTGCAGCATTTTGTTTTCTCGAACAAGTACGGTCTCGTCGCTGCTAGGCTGCTAGGCGGTTTTTTCACTGCCATTGTGCACTGGCGCGTCCTTGAAATGGCATTACAGGGAAGGCCACAGATGTGCTTCAGGATCGCACAAGTGGTGTTGTCTTCTACAGGGTACCTAATGATAAAAAAACAGTGGCGTACGCAAAAGGGGGGGGGGGCGGGGGGGGGGCGAGGGAGCTGTGGGCCCCATCGACATTTATTGTGTTCGATGAGGTAGAAAAGAATAGGGGTGCTTACGCTGTTTATTATGAATAAAAGACATCTTCTGGCAGTTATTTACCTCTCGAAGCTGATGCACCATTTACCTTTGCATATGATTTCGCTGTCTGCTCTTAACACAACGTCAGTTCTTTTGCAATGCCACTGTCGAAGTAGAATATACAACAGCGCGTGTGGTTAGTTTAAACGTATTCTGCAAAATTTCTGGTAAAGGCTTGCACTCTTTCCTTCTTGTCTGGAAGCCTGTGGAAGGTGTATTTAGTGCCAGAACGGAGCGTCACTGCGCGATTTGCTCATTGCAGCTAATACGCCTTCGTTTCTGCTTTGCTTCTGGGGCTTCCTTTTCAAAGTGACTATTGAATGCGCTCCTTGCTGTAACTGAAGAAAATCTGGCCAATAGCCGCTACAGCCCTGAAGGACGTAATTCCAGCGGTCGAAGAACGCCAGACCAAGAAAAAGAGAAAAACCTTTTGAGCAAATTTCGCAGTTATCTGATGGACCTACAGCAACAATTTTTGGCTGAGGTACTTTACGACCTCATAATCTAAGTACTGTGTGTGTTGGTTCACTACATCCTGCAATCATTTAGGAATAAGAAAAAAATTGAAAAAAGTAGAGTACCTTAAAATAAAGTAAGCCCAATGCATTCCGAAGTTTTTGAACCCGGAATAGATTTGGTAGTTCTTTGCGCTTTGTTTTGTTTTTACTTTTGCCCCTTTTCTATGTTCGCCATTTCCTCTCGGGAGGGGGGCGGAGGCATCTGGCTACCTGCGCAACGAGACTGTGCGCACGCCACTAATGAAGCGATAATGTTTTGGTGAGTGTTTCTATGCTCTGTGACGTCCGAAAAAGCCCACCCACAGGCCCGCAAATAAAGAGGGTATGACAATTTTACGTGGCTTTTCCCCATCCAATACTAGACATTCGTAGATGTCCATAGTTATTATTTATCATTGAGAACTTTACCTTTAATATATTCTTCGTTCCAAGAGAATGGAACGAAATTGCCTCTAGTCGATTAAGTTCCACGTGATTCAAGTACGTGCCACCATGATTAGTCCGCGTTGATTATTCGCCGCGAGATCGACATGTAGGTGGCGACAGCGTCGCGCTGCTAGTGTGGATGCACCGCTGAGCGGCCCGGAAGAATGCACACTGTGGGCGCGTTTCGTGCCTTTTTTCGCGCCGTATGCGCGCACAAAAGGTGCAAACAAGAGTGGTATGCTGTAGTTCGGTTCCTCAACGTTCAATGTATAGCATAGAAGCGGCAATAGGTTTTCATTACTACGACAAAAAAGCGCCGACCCATCGGGAATCTCAGAACTGCCGCAATAAGGACAATGAACTTTTACGCCGTGGCTCGTAGCAAGCTCGATCTTTCCAGACTATGGCTTTGACCCTTACATAAAAGCATAAATAGAAACAAATAATAAAGCCTCGATCTCTGTAATTCAGTTTTTAACAACAATTTCAATCTTTTTTACTGATGGTATGACGCATTCTTTCATTTGTGGGATGCCCTTAAATGGTAACACCACTTAACTGCCCCAACATTCTTTCTAAGAGCTTACGATATTTTTGTGTGTTCGAAAGGCAACTTATAATTACTGAATTTTAACCCGCGCAGAGATATAAATGCAACCGTTATAACGGGTCTTTTGCACGCAGCATTAGTTAAATGAAATTTTAGCGACTCTGAAGGCGGGTTTGATGAATAACGGTGTCGGATCACTTATTTACGGCTCCGTCGCAAGGGAACTTGCGAATTAAATTGCTAACGCGCGCAGTACAATGAACATCTCATATTTAGCTACACTTTCGAAGTATCAAGCAAGTTTACAATGTGTAAATCAAGCTCCTGGGACTTCACAGTGAGCACAGATTTTCTGTTACGGCTGCACTGTTGACCATTTGCGTTCCTTTTAAAATCTAATAGAGGCCTAGAACAGTGAGATGTGTTTGCATTCTTGCGTAATGTCGCTTACGAACCATAAAGATGGGAAATGAAGTTGCAGATGTAGTAAAATGCGTCTTTTCATTTCGCATTGCGAAACAGCGCCACGGATTCCCGGTAGCTACTTTGTTTTGTAAGCTGCATCCCGCTTTTGTCTTGGCATTTAATTCTTCAGGATTGGCTATAAAAGGCAAGGATAAAAGGTTTTCTGTGCATTTCCATTTTTTTCCGGGGGGGGGGAGGGAGGGGGGGGTCCTTCCAACGTTCCAAGAGCAGCGAGAAGAGAACGCGTGTAACGCTAAAAGCGAAACGTTGGTTATCAGTATTACTTGCAATGAAAGTACGCTAGGCGTCGTGTTCCGTAGCGGTGAAAAAGCAGCACTTCAACAAGTGAAAGCCAGTACTTTCAAAACTGATTAACCTCCCTTTTGGTCCGAGATTGTCCTGGAATTTTGGGTCATTTTTGTAAAAATTGTTATTGAAAGCAAGCATTGTTGGAAAAATAAAAAAATAACATCCAGCTAGCTATACACCCTCCACACATGTGGGCAACAACGTGCATTATATTACGCAATTTTTCCTCTTTCTTAAACTTAGGTCCACCTTAAGACGCTAAGACGTGACCATATTAGGCATTTGTTTATGCTGAGTGAAACACATTTCTGGTCAAGGTGATTCATGTAGGGATTTGAAAATGAGATATATAAAAATGACACACGTAATGTCACAGGGCAGACGCAAGCTCACAACTGCTTAATTTTACCGAGAAATCTTAAATGCTCTTGTGCATCCGCAGAACCGTTTTTTTAAATAATGCGTAAAATTGGCAACACAATATAAGCAACAACTATCCAAAAATTGTATTTATTTTCGAAAAGGTACGGGAACAATTCGATCATACAGGCGCTTGCGGGAGTGAAAATACGTTTCCGGTAATGTATGGGCGATAGCGCAAGGGTAGTGTGCAGTCTAATTGTTTTTGTTTGCTTCTTCTTTCTATAAGGACATAGGGCAATTTTGCAAGGGTGTGGCAAAAGCGCGCACGGGTATGCACAGGTCTTGTCGTTTCTTACCCGTTTCGTGTGCTAAACTTTTATCCTTTAAATAATCCCCACGTCACCTTTAAAAAGCACTTTTTGACTTTCCCGAAACGGCAGACGATTGCGCTCACCAATTAAGAAAGTGCAATGTGTCGAAGCAATGTTTATAACAGGTTTAACACTCAAGCGGTGACCACGGCGAAGATTTTTCGTGGAATTAAACCAGCGCATTAACCCGCAGCCACCGCTGATTATTGCGTTTCTAGAGGAAATTCGCAAGCACAGGTAACTATGTCATTGGTTACTGCCAAGCAAGTACACATATTGCTTGTTTTATCGAGTGCAGCACGCGCCTTGCGCCACGCGCAACGTGAGCGAGCAGGCGACTCGAGAGCGCCATCCACACTAGGAGCGGTTCGTCGCGCCGCCGCCAGGGGCCGACTGTGTTCGATCTCGGGGCGAATACAGTCCGCGTATGCGACATAGACCAATCATGATAGCTCATCTAGCTTAGGCCGTTGCTAACTTCCAGTATTTCTCCTGACGCCATACTTCCTGCTACTCTAGTCCAATCCAATTTCATCTAAGGAAATTACGCGCTCATTCCCCGCCATGCAGTGGATCCTAACGACGAAAGCGTGTCCAGCAACGCGCGACGCGCAGCTGTCACTTCTCTTTGCATGCAGAAAACATTATTCTTAGAGGCACACCACGTAAGGTGCTTGCCTGGCGATTGTGAGGCTCATGAAGGGAAATCGGTCAGGGGATGAAAATATTGCTTCAGTTCCATAGGGACCGGGCGGCCGTTGTATGACACCACCGTCGCTTCAGCAACAGCGCCTCCCGTGGCGAACCGCTCGTCAGAGGAATGCCGCTGGCCGTCAGCCCAGCGTTTTGTGTACGACTTTTTGTCGTTCTGCTGCGGTGCGGCTTGCAGAGTGTAGATAACCACAAGGACATTTTTCAGCTCGGTACATCTTGAGCGTGGAGGTGACCTTTACGAGGCATGCCATGTGTGGATTTACGCCCATACTCAGTAATTACAAATAGCAGACGGCTCTCAATGCGCTAAGCTGGAAGTCAAGCTGGAAGTGCAATGTCCGGTTCTTCGTTCAAATTTTTTATGCCTGCATGCCGTTTGGCCGTATCGAGGAATATATTGCAGCTAAATGCTCCTACAAAGCCGATGTGTGCAGCCGACCAACGAATGCTGCAGCGCTGGCCTTTGGCAGATCAAGAAGAAACGGCGTCGTGCACAAGCGAAAGACGAAGTTGGAGGGTGCCTTTTAAATTTCCCTCAACACAGAAATTGTGATAGACGACGCTCCGTAACTTCATTAACTACGGTAGAAACGCGTTTAATTTCACAGAAATGCGTTTACTACAGCCATCGGTATTCATTTACAGAATAAATACCGCATAATAGTAGAACGTTATTGCTTGTCGTGGAAAAGCATTGCCTTATAAGTCTTGCAACGGTTGCTTGCTACTTGGTTAATAGTTTTTTTAAAACAAAATACCTGCGTGGCTGATGGGCAAGCGACCGGAAAGCGCTAAAACTGTGCCCTCAGTTCCACAACTGAATTCTGCGATCGAGTTTTACAAGCTGCCACCTACGTTTGAAAAATCATGCACTCCTCCGTCTAACAGTTTACGGTGATGGTTTATCGCAAAGCCTTTCTCGTGTGGGTGTCCTTGGTTGCCCTTTGGATTGAAACTTTGACTAGCTGAGCTTTGAATTTGACCAACACGCAGTTTGGTCTTTTGATCACAGCGTCTTTTACTTCGACCCTTTCCCATTCTATTTCGCACGAAGAAAGCTTGTTAAACCGTTGGCGTCGCTAGGCGGAAAGGTGCATGATTTTGCTAGTTCAATTTTGCACTTCAATGACCCCTCTCCATATCCTAACTGCTAGCAGAGTGTCGGAAATGCGTCTGTGCTGGAGGACCCCAGCTGATGCACCCCTATTTGAAGCAACTAGTCGCGCGTTTTTTTTTTTTCTCACAAGGCATTACACGACTTTTTTAGGTACTCGGCCAGGAATGCTTAGGCAATAAAAAACATGGGCTGAAGTTATTACTGCCACATTTTTTAACTATCGGTGCCAGAGCTTATTCCACGCATGTGGTAAAGTGGGAAGAGGAGGGGGATGGCTGCTGGGTGGTTGAATAACTTTGGCCCTTGATAAAATGACCCCTACAAACGTGCGACCTCCAGCTTCAGCTCTCAGACTCCCATGCTGTCACTCAAGAAAACCGAAAGCACAAAGCTCACGGTTGCAGAAGGAAAGTGTAAACTGGCGCGACGTTTCCGCGGCCACACGGCAATGATCTTTTACATAAATGCCTTTCCCTTCAAAGCACACGTATCGAGATATCCCACCGTTAAGGCTGGCGTGTAAACCGTAGTCATTGAAACAAGTGAAGGAAGTGGTAGAAATGAACACTAATAATAATAGTTTTATTTCTACTCAGATAGCGCGGAGCCAGGCGCAGAGCGCCGCAAAAAACGTTCATGTCAATGAAGGCCGTTCCCAAACTTAGAAGCGTCCAACAAGTTTACGTAGCCGTTAGTGCATTTAAGAAGAAATGAATACCAATAATAGTAGTTTTATTCGTACTCCGATCAGGCTGAGCCAAGCGTAGATCGCTGCAAATAGCGCTCATGTCATTGCAGCCCATACCCAACTTTAGAAGCGTCCGACAAGTTTACGCAGCCGTTACTGCATCTAAGAACCCAACAAATCTGTCAAGACTTCGTTTCGCCGCACATATCCGCTTATAACACCACCAGAACATTCAAAACACCGAAGCAAACACGGCAAAAAAATTCCCGCGCCTTCCCGCGAGGGGAACACGAGTAAATGCAGAGCATTGGGGGTCGTTAACGCCGCGTAAAGTCGCGTTAGGGTGGGTAGTTGGGTCATAGTTGCGTTGGTGTTGGTTTGGGGTAGAGAGAGGAGAGTAAAGTCGCGTTAGGGTGGAGTGATGAGCAACGCAGTGACTGAAGCACGAGCGACCGCTAGCCGCTTTATATTTGCAGCGCGCGCAGTAGAGGGAGAGCAGTACGGGGGGGGGGGGCGCGCATGCGCAAGCAGCGCGCGCCCTTCCACGCCCCACCGCGCTGCTATCACGCACCTGTTACGCGGAGACCGCGACGGAGCGACCGGGCTGACTACGACGCATGCGCGCGCCAGCTGTTGTTGAGAGAGAGGAGGTAAGGAGGAGAGGCGCACCAGCTGCGGACGCGGAGCTGTGGACGCCGTCCGACGCAGGAAGAGGCGAGGCTAAGAAATGCTCTGCATTTAAAACAACGGAAGGCTGCGTAGTCCAATGCACCGACTCATTTCACTAACAAGGGGAGCATCGAGTGGTGGCGCCACCCGTGCAGCTGTCCGGTTCCTATAGCGCAGACAAGCTGAGAATTGGGCCAATGTCTGCAGGCTCGTCAAGGGCATAATACTTATTAGCTAGATAATCACTGGATACGGCACATTACAGGGGCTTTTCCCGCTCGCCTATGGGTGGCGTTAGTTGGCTCGTGGGCTTGGGGTACCTCCATGGCGGTATTACACTTCCACATAGATACATGTAAACTTATTTACACCCGTTTGGTCTATAACTACACTGTGAGTGGATTTTTACTTTTTCGTAGATAATTAAAACCTTCACACCGCATCAAAAAACAAAAAGGAACACCTTTGAAATGAGGTAATTTATGTAAAACACCCTTTATGCGTGTATTCTTGTGTTTTTCATAGGGTGTAAGGGTGTTATAATGGACGAAACACCTTTAAGGTTGTTTTCCTTTGTTTATAGTGCTAGCCTGTAAAGGTGTTCGTTCTAGACAGTGATAAATCGTTTTACATTGTAACAACCATACACCCTAACAATAATGAAAGAAAAGCCCCCTTTAGCACGGATGAAAGAAAAGCCCCCTTATAGAGCGGAGAATATAACGATAAAATACACCTTAAAAAGATGTATTGTGTTTTACTACCGGGCGAAAGGGAGTATAAACTACAAGACACTCTTAAGGGTGTTTCTTTTGTATTTTTGCTAAGGTGTAAGGCTGTTAGTTATGGACATAGGTTATGTTCACCCTTAAGGTAAGTTGTCACCTTTTTAGAAATCTTTTCATATTTTGATCCTAAACTGATTCCTTTGTGTTTGCCTTAACAAGGGCTGTATAAAATCCCTTCCAGTATGTTATGGAATAAAAATGAAAATTAAACACAATTCAATCACTGAAACTACCCCAAATATGCCCATCATGACAACCGTCTGAAGTGCCGGTCCCGTGATGCAAAACAAAAATGGCTGGGCAGAAATATAGCTATACATGCAGGCTGCGCAATGAACTAGAATCTTTGCTCTGCCATCAATAGTAAGTATGGTATAGCCAAAAAACAAAAATTGGCATTATTTCAGGTGGTTTCATTCGTGTCGAAAATTTATAACCTCAAAAGTTATTCACGGTTTTCCGTTATCCTAATTCATTGCACAGAGTTATGTTTCAGGAAAAAGCATGGGAAGTTTCATCAGCAAATATTGGTTTATTCAGAAGTTATGATTTACTGCGAAACAAAAAAGAACTGAGAATGAAGTTTTGAGAAAAACAAGAAATAAGTCTTCCAAACATGTTTCATACATGATTGGAAGATCGTGGGAGGCTAAAAGCCACCAGGCTCATAGCTGGGCCCTTCCCTAACTGCCACGAGTTCACCGTGAGATCGTTTAACAGCTCGTCGTTTTTTTCAGGCTTGTTTTAGATGCGAAGCATCTCCTGCTCGGGGGAATGTCCTGCGTCGTCCGTGCCGCGTCCGCAGCGCCTCTGATGATGATTGTGCCAGGATGCCCCTAGGGATTGGCCAACCAAAGAATCCATCACGAGATAGCTTCGCGTTAAACCACCGTCGTCATCTTCCCGCAGGGGAACCGCTGGTGAAGAAGGAGAAGAAGGCAAAGCTGCGAAGAGGAGGGCATGTACGTTGCTCTCGCTGAGTCCGCAGCGCCTCTGATGATTATTGCGGCAGGATCTTCCTAGGGATTGGCCAACCAAAGAATCCATCACGAGATAGCTTCGCGTTAAATCACCGTCGTCAAATTCCCGCAGGGGAACCGCTGAAGAAGAAGAAGGACAAGACAAAGCTGCGAAGAGGAAGGCGTGTACGTTGCTCTCAGCCGGTGCACCAACGTCAACAACCTTTACCTCACCAACGGTGACGGAGACTACCGATTCTACCACAGAGACGACAACATCGACAAGAACATAATGGACGACTTTCGGCGCCTCAAGAACCACCGCCTACTCAACGTAACACAACAGTACTTGTGTGCCTTTTGCCACCGGTGCACCCCGGACGCGGAATTCACTCTGGCGCTACTAAACACCAGATCACTCAACATAACGGCAACACAATGGAACCACACGGAACCCCCATGATGCTTCGCCTCCTCATCAGGGTCGCCTCCTCATCAGGGTTCCCCACGGGAAGATGGTGTAATTTTTCATTTTCGTCCGCCGTTGACTGGCGCTTGGCGTTCTTTAAGCGTCTTCGGTCCCTGCTGTGGCAAGCTACTGTGGTGTAGTAGCCAGGATCGACACCAGCCTGCCTCAAGATGTCCAGCGTGCCGCTATTTTCATTGTTGAAGTGGC
Source organism: Haemaphysalis longicornis (assembly GCA_013339765.2). Taxonomy (NCBI): domain Eukaryota; kingdom Metazoa; phylum Arthropoda; class Arachnida; order Ixodida; family Ixodidae; genus Haemaphysalis; species Haemaphysalis longicornis. The sequence goes on along the minus strand of CM023457.1, from coordinate 37,229,606 downwards.
ATTTACAATCGTGTAGTCCAAACAAAACAGTGCGCAGTCCTACATAGACATCTTTAGGGAGATGCTGCCAGAGCATCCCATTGAAGCATTCATTCGCATTGCTCAATGTTATCAACCTCTAAAATACTTCACCACAAACTAACTAATGTATCTTTCGTAGTTTCAGCACGCACATAACTTTATTTTATGATTGAAATGTAGGTTTAATTTTCACAAAATGTCAGTTTCGGTTTCAAAGAGGTCTACCGGTAGTTCATAGAAAACATCATAACTTTTGAACGGAACCCCGATAGAGTCACAATTTTTACAGCAGCACAATCCTTAATATATGTAGGTTCTTCAAATAGTAAAAAATAAAAGCGCTATTTTTGAAAAAAAAAACGTCATTTTCAAGGGTAGCGAACATTAAGGGTATAAATCACTTTACAGGGTGCAAGTGCGGCACTTTCAATGCGATGCAGGACGTTAATAAAACATGTTAACAAGACTCGCCCCGCCCGTAAACCGACCTAAAAGATATAAAAACACAGACTTATTCCAGAAAGGAATGCGCGAAATTGAGATAAGAGAACATTTTACAGCAAAAAATTCACGGACCTTGCGGGGAAACTATTTAGCATTGCTCGGGCTAGAACCCAGGCCATTCCTGTACAGGAGTGCCGGGCTTGAGCCTATCGGGAAACGGGATGTTGCGCTTCTACGTCTCCCAGCCTCTGCTCACTGTCGTCGAGGCACTGTGATCAAGGTCCGCGCACAGACACGCGCATGAATTACTTGGCAATTGCCCTAAATGCGTTTCGCGTTAACATTATCGAACCAGGACGGGCACTTCGTGATACAAGAAACAGTCAAGTGAAGTATCTCTTGCAGATGGATAAACGTGTATGTATTGCTGACATTCAGCCTGGTGTGTTTCTTGTACTGGCCTAACGTACCAAAGTTAAACTTGAATATATTTAGGAGAAGGTGAGGTCTGAGTTTCGTAGACAGATGAGTAAGAAATAGCGCGAATAATAGAGTCAGCTTATGATTACCAAGAATATATCGGATTAACACGCGATATTTTGTTCTGTAACTTGTAGGTTATGGAGTGTTGTTATTCCGCATTGTGGAACAAGAGAAACAAGTGAATTTGACTTTGGAAGAAGTAAACCTAATATATTTTACCTGAAGTTACTCTAGTTTGCCAAAATCAAGGATAAAGATATTGTACGGATATCATACTATAAGACCGAATTCAAGCCGAGGTGCAAGTAAGAAGCGTACTTCAACAGGATGGTCTTCAGCAGGATGGTTTTAGGATGGTCTTCAGCAGGATGGTTTCAAGAAAAACAGGTTTTAAAACGCAGGCGAACACATGAAATATGCGGCCTGAGTTCAAGCGTAAGGCATCGGTGATTATACCACGTAGATATCTAAACCGCATGTTATCAGCAGGTAAACAGGTTTTTCATGGTATAAAACCGTTCCTGGCTGGTTCCACAATTCTAGTGGGTTATTTAGATGAGTGTCAAGTTCAGACTGACAATATTTTAAAACAACATCAAACTTCAGAGGCCAACGGAATTGCGAACTGGTAATAGCAACGTTAACTAGTGCCGTATATGTAGAGCAAACGCGGAACGGTCCCAAAACACTTTTCTGTGACACACCGGATGTCACAGGGGGATTGATTGGTTTCCATCAGTAAAATGTACTGAAAACTGTGTCTGATTGGTTAATTATGAGTTTTAACGGGCCGGGTATGCACAGGCGATGAGGTGCGCCGTGGTTGAGGGCTGAGGAATAACTTTGAAAAACTGGGGATCTTTAACGTGCGCCGAAATCTCGAACACCCAAGTGTTTTCTCTTTTCGCCTTCTTCAGAAAAGCGGCCGCTGCAGCCGTGAATGGCACCCGTGCCCTTGGGCTCAGCAGCACAACTCCTTAGCCACTAATCACTTAGGCGGGTTTGAACGGGGCTTCCAAAATAGTCGTAAATTCATAAACCAATATTTCTTGCATGTTTCGCATTTTTAGTTTAGTCACTGTACTTTTTCGGGTGGGGCATGAGAACTTTAAAAATTCTAAATTTGAATTTTTGGGCCGTCCTAGATATTTAGCAAGCAAATTTACTACTTAAAGAAATTTGGGTGCTATTACGAAATAGCCTTTTATGAGGCCGTGTTATAACTTTGCATGAAGTGGCGATCTATTACATATGTCATATAAATTTAATCTATACTGCTTTGATACGCATGCCTGCATTTACAGGTGGAGTAAAATTTTTCTGTGCGAGAACTGACTCCACTGTATTTGAACCTGCCAACGTTTAACGCCGACTTAACGTGGCCCAGCGAGGAAAGCTTAAGCTGCGCTATTACAGAAATTCTCAGGCGTTTAATCTCTACCGCAGCGTGAAGCGAGGTTACAAGAACAGCTGAGGGCTTTAAGGTGTCGTTTAACGAGCATATTTTGGTGCTTCCGGAAGCATCGCTAAAAGAAGGAATTACGGTAAGGTGCTGGATCTACAAAAGAATGGCAGGGAACGGGGAGTAATTCCTCATCATTTGTCAATGGGCCGCAGACGTTGGCATGAAAGGAAACAAGAAGTACAAGTTGAAGATAGTTTAAGCCTATGCACGAACTTCTAGATACGAGGATGAAGGCGCGGACAGTTTTTATGAGGATATCAAATCGGCACGAAAGTGAGTGAACATTCAGTTGACTTCAGAGCAGAACGGGGAGGCAGGCTACAGTGACAACTCCGTTTTTTTTTCACGGTGTTTTAAGCCACATGTTTGAGCGCCTCCATTTGATGAAGGCAAAATTATTAGCCCAAACTAGAGCAGCAACAAAAAGAACACTTAAAATGACTGCTTTTTTCACCATGTAATGACCGCATCCCTGCAGTAACCTGGTATCCATGGTTTTTAAAGCGAAAACTTTCTCAGTGGTACCGATGTCGTCCTGTGAAATAACAAATTCATTTCTCCGTAGATCTGTTAGTAGACCGAAAAGCTGTGACAAGATCTCTGGACACATGGCACGTGCGTGCAAGCCAGGCTTCCATTGTGTCAAAATGGATTTCATGAAAATAGCGAAAATAGAAGGGTTCTAGAAAGACTATTTGCACCCATCGAACATCAACAAGGAGTATAATGTCTCACAAACCACGCATCGGTATATCATTATTATCGTTCGTAGACGCGCTCGCTTGGACGCGGATTCGATTGCGTGGGTTATCTATTGGACGCGAGTTCACGCGAAGAGTTTCACGCACTTTTGACGCAGTTTTGATGTGAGAATGCTTTCGCACTTCTCTCCACCTTATTTTAGGAGGGAATGGTAAAGTTTCTTCGGCTGGTTTGTACGCTAAGCTAATAATCCTATACATGTCTTTAAGTTCTAGATATGTGTTTTTGCTCAACATTCACATGTGTAACTTTTAGGTAGTAGCTTGTTGTGTCTATGTTCGTGCATAAGGGAAGCTCACATCATCGGCTAAGAACCCAGGAGAAAGAGCATGCCGAGTTACACACAAGTGCGACTGACAGTAACGAAAGAAAGTGTTTTGATTTAAGCAAGTGCGATTGATGTTTGACTGTGAAGAAAGGGGTTCATGAGGAAGCAAACGGGAGGAAGGGCTTTTACTAGAAAGGTCTTCCTGTAATGTACAGGATATTAGTAATAGTAGGGCAGCGTGGGGAACCCGTATTGGCAATAGTGTAGTGGAAGCCGGAGGAAAGTCGGCCGGAGTTGTGACGTCACGTAGGTACGACTGGTCGTCCGCGCCCTGTCTTCCCAGCATGCCCAGATGCTGTTGTTGTACTGTGGGTAACCTCTCCAGTGAAGGGCGTGCATATTCGCAGGCTGAGCGGCAATCAAGTGGTGGTCCAGACTCTTCGATATCTCGGCGACCACTTGCGATACGCATGCGCGCTTCAGGGAATTAAAAGACGCCTTATAATGGCTTCTTCGAACTAGGTGACACGTGATAACTTTCTGATGTTGGTGGAGCAGAAACAGCAGGACGAAGGTTGTGATTCGCAAGCTAAACACTATTCCCTCATATTACGATCAACAATAATTTTTGGCGGTTGCTGTACTGCCAGATGCCGTATACCTGTGGGTACGAGTCCGCCACTCCCTCTACGCAACAATCGCCATCTATCAGTTGGCTTTGAACACTCCTGCTGTTCTTTTGAGCAATTGCAAAATAACGGGGCTTTCATTGATTGATCAAAATTGCTTCCGGTGCAACATCAATGCAACCATGACGGCGCCCAACACAGACCCCACCACGTGTGATTAAAGAAGCTCTGAGCAGTGCCAGTAGGATGACGTGGGTAGGAGTCCCGGCCGAAGCCAGACCACTGAATTTTGCAGCTGTTTGCCCAGCGAAAACAGGCTTAACTGGCTGCCTCGCGAAATCACTTGGGTGGGCAGGCTCGAATGCGTTTCCAACGCTTGACTGCTGCGGCCAGACGACAAGAGGAATGTCTTTTACGGCAACGATGGCTTAGCTGGTGTGAGTCGCTCGGCCCTTCATCCGCCACATCGTCTATTTAGCGCACTTTACGACCAATGGAATCCGGCGGCCACACTCCGGATACAGCAGCCAGTGCGTGCCTGGCATCAGGCAAGAAGTCCGATCAATTTGCCTTCGATGTGGTTCGCGCCTTGTACCCTGCATTTGAAGACCTTCCTGCTAGCAACGCGTGCCCGTTTCGCCTGCCGAGTTACGTCGGTAACTCTCCTGATGACGTGGTTCATGAAATACAATCGGCCTTTCAGCATGGCAGAGTTCCTTGCTGCGATAGACCAGGCGAAACTTCGGTCAGCTCCCGGCACACACGGCGTTATGTACGAGGTTTAAAGAACCTTGACGATCCGGCCCATAGCCGTCTCCTCAATTCCATCAATTTGGTGTGGCCCTCGGGCCAAATACCAGAATCATGGCTCCAGGCAGATATGGTCCCTGTACCAAAACCAGGCAAAACACCCGAGAATCTCCCCTATTTGCCCCCAATCGCATTAACGTGCACCTTATGGCGACTGCTGGAGTGAATGCTGGCTACGGGACTTCAGTGGTGAATGGACACTTTCCGGTGGTACCAACTGGCACAGATCGGGTTCGGACCTAGTTTGGAGACAGAGGATGGTTCAGTATTGCAACACAAATCTAAGAGTAATTGTTCGACATTCATTTTTTTCGCATTTAAAGTAAAATAAACAAACAGGGGCAAAGTGTTTCGTTCTGTACATTTATTTTATCTGAAATACTCTGAATTAACCGATTCCACTACGAAACTCATACCGACCATCAAAGGCCACAAAATTCTTCGCTACCCATAACCCAAAAACAGTATCGTTTTGTCAACTCTAAAGTCGCAAGGGTAGTGTTAACCAACTACACCAGTCTTCACTTGCAACTAGATGCGTGCTTGCATTTCGGAATATATTTTTGGTTAGCATGCGTACGAGAAGACATAAATCCCCGTGATTGCCTTGTATAATCAACTTTTCCCTCAGAAATACATATCTCACTGCGTATATTTCTTCTTGTTTGGTGCAATTTCGCTGAACCTTATGTTTTCAATCAAAGTAACTTCGCAGGCCCACCCCAGCAGTCAGTTTTAAGGGGGGGGGGGGGGGGGGGGTGTTGGCCTCGTTCAACGCCAGGACTTGTTGCCGCCTGCCACGATATCCACCCAAAGGTTGGGAGCGATGCCAACTCAGGGCGATGCCAACCGACGCCTTCTTGGTTGAAACCATTTCTTTTGATCCGCATTATAACAGTCTCCGTTTTGAAGGATTGAGATGCATTCAACACTAGGATAATCTAGATCCTTAGTTTCTTACTGGCGCCACAAGCTGAATTCAAAGACACACTGATGCAAAACGTTTGCAGTGGCTCGCCATGAGTTCCACCAGTTTACACGTCTGTAATAATACCATTTCGCAAAACGTGCCTTGCTGGTCATCTGCGAAAAAGGAACCATATGCACGCAGTTCCAATAAATAACAATTGCGTTCATTTTTTTTTAAATAACGTCTGCCATCACCAAGAACGCTGCACAAATGCACCATTTTAAACTCACTTAGGCCACCCATTAAAATCCTTGCTCCACCTCGCGTGTCTAGACGAACAAGCGGACGTTATCCGCTGGAATACAGTCTCGGAACGAGCCTTTCACTATGAAAGCAATAGAACCAAGCTCGCGATAGAACATGGGTTTGAAAAATGGAAGTGGGAGATATTTTTGTTCGTTGAGAAGATAGGGCTGGTGCAGGGCGGGCAGTGTTTATTCCCTCAAAAAAACGAGTACACCTTAGGCACTACCTTCTGCTTTTCCTTTGATCCTTAGTGGCTGGCAAGTGATCCTCAGATCTGCACATACTTTTATTCCTCCATGAACACCAATCTGCAAAACTATAGGACTGGCGTACAGGAGGGCAGAAGGCAAAAAAAGGTCACAGGCAAGGAGTAACTAATCTGTTGTTACGAGCAATCGTGTCACAGAAATTACTTTCATTACTGCCGTTTACTTAGGTGGTTATACCGAGTCGAGGTCTACCCCAATCGTACCGCGCAATGTAACACTGCGTATTTTTTGTTAGTTTTGTGTGGATTGTTGACTGTCTAATCTAGTGTGTCACGTGTGTCATGCGAGCTGGTTTTCGCCACTTTATACCTATACTCTGCAGCACATCATTTGTGTATCCTTCTGAAATAAATTACCACGCATTTCATACTTCCAACCGAACCTTTCGTTGTTTTTCCAACACATATTCGAAATATTGAACAGCATATGCGAAAAAGTGGCGACTACCAATCCACTTTACGGAGATTTCTCTATGACATCACGGAATATTGTCCGTGCGATTGGCGGCCGCGGACATAAGCCACTTCCAAGAAACACGATTTGGCAATTGTACTGGCGCCTTTGGTTCTTTTGATTGCATCGCTTGAATGCTAACTTACACTTACAAAAATGTTTTTATCGCTGGCCCGTATTACGTGACTCCTACCCATAATACGTAACTGTAGCGCGAAATTTGAAGGTTTCGAGTATTTCTGTCGTTTGTTCGGTTAGGAAGCTCTTTTATCGCTGAAAGAGATGTTTCTAATTCCGTTATAAAAGTTCATTTCGCCATGCAAGCGCACCTAACCCACCAAATTTTAGGAACTTATCGATAATCTTCGTCACTGATGTAACAAGCCATCCCTCTCGTAATACGCCTCAACGGTAAATTTGAGGCACAATACGTAAATGAACAAATAAATACATGGAGCTGACTGGTTACCAAGGGCTAGGTCCTTCCAACTGAACAAACTTGAATTTAGTCTTGAGTGAACGTGAACGGGGAACAACCGGTTAATGGCACAACGGGAAATTTGAGGCACAATAAGTACATGAACAAATAAATAAATGGAGCTGATTGGTTACCAAGGGCTAGTTCCAACTGTACAAAGTTGAATTTAGTCGTCAGCGAACCTTGAACGGGGCACAACCGGTTACCGACACTGCAGAGCGCTCCCAAGGCCGCCAAGAACCACAGTCTAGAGGTCCTTGATGGCGTCCCGCAGCCAGTCGTTTCGCGGGTCGGTCGACGCGTGGGCCAGTCGAACTGGGCAGCGCCAGAAGGTGGACGCGTGGCGCTCGTGGCAGTTCACGCACTCGGGCTCTCCGCGGCGCTTGCACTCGGTGTACACGTGGGGTCCGCCACAGAAGCGGCAACGGGTGCTGCTGGTGCACGACGGGGCCTCGTGGCCGAAGCTTTGGCAGTTGAAGCACTGCATGGGCAGCCGGAGCCTGCGAATGGAAGAGGTGGTGTTGCTCAGAACGCTCATTACGGTAGCAGCAGACTTAAGCATGAGACGACGGACAAAGTGGGCAATTTATGCTCTAATGCACCTTCCAATGCTTCGTCCCTGTACTCATGTGGCGGCTCACCCTTACGCACCTCAATGAAATCAGAGCAGAGACGATTAAACAGTTTGAAACGGTGTGCTCTAGCGGGGAAGCCGATTGGAGGAGACGTCCGTCACGGGGCTCTTACGTTACAGCGGCGACATTTCTTTAGAGATAGTCGCAAGCCCGGCATTTACGGTACCAGCGAGCGCCATCTACTGTTTCGTTTGGAACACTCCTCCTACTCTTTTGTGCAACCACTGAAAGAACTTCTATTACTGGAGGCGGTACTAATCTGATATGTTCAACCATACTAGGTGAGGCTCCCTGGGACGCAAACAGCATTTCCTCACCAGATAAGGATTTGGCAACCCTGGTTGAGTACACTTGCTAAAAATCCTCCCAATGATTATACAATCATACTATCGGCTTCCAGGCACGCGACAGGCGTGGCTGGAAATCTTTGGGAGAGGCCTTCGTGCTGCAGTGGACACAACCGGGCTAAAGATAAAGATAAAGAAAAAGGAGCTTCACTCTTCGTCTTCGGTAGCATAGGGTTAGAATCGCGGGTTTTCGCGCAACCCGCCTGGGTGCGAGCCCCGGAATGCCTAATTTCACTAGAGGAACGTGCTTGCAGCACCATCCCTACCCTCCTGCAAAGCCCCACGCAATTCTGCCCTCTGCCACATGACTGGAGCCATCTTAGCTCATTAGAGTTAACAATAAACTATTATTTGCTGCTCTGCCAAGCCGGCAGTGCCGCTGCTCGCCTCTGATTGATCCTTGAGCACTTGGAAGGTAGTCAGGGTTAGCCTGGGGTAAGTCTCAACAAACTAAACCGCACCTTTGGCGATCGACGAGCTATTGGCTCACGACAGCCAGTGACCACGTGCTACTGGCCTAGAACAAGCACCTCGGCATTAGCCTGTTAGCTACCTGCTAGGGTTTTTCTCATCCCCGGTTCTCATCCCCGGTTTAAGCGGCGTCAGAGAACCCACGCGAACGCGGCTGCCTGCAAAGTGTGACCCGCTCGTAGTCTTCTATTTTCTCCCATTGGCTTCGCACCGCATTCGCTCATCGGCCTCTCGAACGCCACCTCTCTTGAGCGGAGTTTGCACCATGTCATTTTATGTGATTCAGCTCCATATTACGTAATACGATTGTTCCGTATTCTGTTGGGAATTTTCAGCGGCCACGAGGCGGAGGTGTTCACCGCTTGTGCGCGCTTTCATTGTTTTTGTTTGTTTGTTTGTTTGTTTGTTTGTTTGTTTGTTTGTTTGTTTGTTTGTTGTTTGTTTGTTTGTTTGTTTGTTTGTTTGTTGTTTGTTTGTTTGTTTGTTTGTTTGTTTCCGTGTATACCTGCGTGTGACCTGGTAAGATATTTTGTCTATGGTGACAGAGCTTGGGAGAGGGCGATCGGGCATGAAGAGAAGCACGACGGTTCCGGTGGTCAGGTCTCCGGTGTAGCCTGTGTCGTTCTTCATGTAGCCGATCTGGCGCTTGGCGCACAACAGGCCTTGGTCCTCCAGGAACTCGAACAGGACAGCGTCGGAGAACCGCCTGGACGCGCAGAGGTGCAAGATAACAAAGGAATCTACGCCAACATCATCGACAACAATTACTTCATCCACGAAGACAAAGGAAAAGGCTTTGCAGCCAACACATTTAGAACGATCATTCTTATTGAGCTTCAAGCCGTGTGTGCCTCATCAAACGCGAAAAGTGGCCGGGGGCGCCAACTCGAATGGTACCAAAACGGCCACCTCTGCAAACAAACATTGTGTCACATCTGTGTCCGTGTAGGACTTGAAAGCCGGGTGCTAAGATAATGAGCGCAGAGCGTTATTACTGCGCGCACTTGGCAGCCGGCAAAGCAGGAACTAGAGCTAGCATGATGCATTTCAGTTGATCAATATCTGCCAAGGCAATTTTTGGCAATTTGATGCCTTACTACAGGTAAGGTACAAGTTAATGACTGATTATTAATTGATAGAAAATTCAGTAAGCTTAGATTAGTGTAGTATAAGGTGATTAGGAAGGTTGGATTCAGGTGATTAAGGTCGTTACGGGAATTGGGGCTGTACTAAAGCGGAATAATAGGGAATAAAGGGAATTAAGGTAGTATTTAGGGTGAATTGAGATGTATTAAGGTGAATCAAGGTAGGTTAGGATCAATAACAGTGGACCAATATAGTTAAGGTGAGAACGGTGGCATTATGGTAGATTAACGTTTATTAGGGTGCAGACTCAGATGTAGTATGTAGGGTAAAATAGTGGGGCTGCTGTACCGACGGGAAGACGCGTATCTAAAAGGTACCCGTCACAATAGTAATGTCTGGGTTTTCGCTTTCGAAGTGCATAAATTCCCGGAGATATTTTTGCAGCAAATATCATCAGCGCAATTTTCATCGCCCTGGACGTCTAAAAACCAAGGCTTCTGACAATTTTCGGATTTCAAGCTACGAAATAGAATGCAGGTACTATCAGAGAGCGCACAGTAGAATGATCGCCCTTAGTTGCCTTAAAGAATTAATCGGAACGATTGGTGACGATGGTGCGCGGCTGTGTGTGCACGTACCCACGAATTTTGTTTCTAACTGACATTTCCCACGACAATAAATTTTAGTACAATTACCTCGGTACTTTTCGTATGTAGCCGACGTTGTCGGTGTAGTTACGTCCCACGGAAATTTTGACGGGCACTCCCGCTAAAATGTTCAATTGAAGGAGGTTGTTGGCAGTCCTGGCCGACTCGACGAAGACTTGGAGGCAGCCGTTGCTGTCGATCGTCTGAGCGTACACTCCGCCCTGAGCTGAGACCTGAATATCGTGGGTGACCCACGTGTAGTCGATGTCGTGGAACGTCAGTTTAGTGTCTTGCGGCCTCATATATATCGGTATTGGCAGGGGCCACTTCAGCTTGCGCTTAGCCCTTCTCTTCGTGGCATCCGCAGCATGCCAGAATGCGTGACTTTAACATCCCTGAGTAAGAACAGGGGTACGCCTGCGGTCCGATTTCACCTGTCGATCCTACGTCCGAGGCTGACATCCCTGCTTCTAGAGCTCTCTCGTTGCTGTTGACAATGCTGCTACCGCTCTCAGCTGTCGCCTTTGCTGTGTCCAGCTGTCCCACGCCCGTAGATTTCGGGGGCATACCGTAGACTGCGCCGTCGACAGACGCAACTGCCAGCTGTCGGTTCTTCTCGTTTGTCAGCCACAACGTATCCCGACATGCTTGAAATGTGACTTCCTTTTCCGCTGTCGCTACCAACAACGCCGGCTTCGTTATTCATGATCGCGGGTAACGGGTTCATGCTGTGACTGGCACAATCGCTCTCAACGGCTGGCGTTGCTGAAGTGGCGTTTTCGCTCTCCGTCAACTTGCCGGATGAATAGTAGTGGTATTTATCCGCGCTCGCGTTTCCCGACCACGCGCTAGCATCCAGACCAAGGGGTGAAAAGAAGTTAGAGTGGCCGCTCGTGCTATTAGCGAAGTAGGTCCATGGGACCTGATTGTTTGCTTGTTTGCTTGGAAAATAAAGGTTCGGGTTAAACGTCCAGTACGGGATTACGCCCATGACTGGGACCAATGTATTGTACCCATAAAACGTAGCTGGGGTCATTTCTGGTTTGCAGGCAGCGGGGTTGCTTTGTCCTTCCGCGTGGACTACGGTATTCGTCTGACTATTATAACAGTTCCCGCTGTAGATGCACATTTCCTTGATTTCTTTTCGTGCCTGTGGGGCGTCTATTTTTTGTCCACTTGAAAATGTCGGCGTTGCTGTGTAACCGAAGCTGCTATTTACTGTGCGCATGGTGCTTGAGCCCCCGCCTTGATCACTGACGTGAGGGCCGTTATGGCTGAAAACAGTGGCTGCACTATAAGCGTCTGTTGCAGTCGACTGGCAGCGCGGCCCGCTAGCGAAATTGCCAACGGGATTGTGGACCCATGTATTCGCGAGGACAGGGTATACTGCGCTTTGCTGGGGAAAACCAATGTCGGAACCTCCGTAGTTGTGGAGAGAATACGCGTCACATAGGCCGCCACTTTGGTCGGGTTTCAAGGTGGAGCTCGCGCTGCACGAATCGGCACGTTCGCTGCCGCTGCTACCGCCAACGTTTCGGGTCTGTGGCGCACATTGAAAGCTCGAGGTTGGGTTGGTAGCACCGCTAGAAGCAAAGTGGTTCCCTGAAATCTTGTGTCCTTTATGTACACTCATCGAACTAGAACCCGAGTCCCTATTAACACCGATGTGCGTAGCAAAGCAGCCGGAAGGAAGAGACAATGTTTCGTAGTGCTCACGCGGCGTCGCATGGCCCGACTCGTAAGGGCGGTCAGGGGCACCGTAGCTCTTGCACTTACCGATGGGCAGTCCCGATTTGCCAGATACCAATTCATATCTATTCACAGCTGTACTATCCTCGCAAGTTTCTTGTCCACTTGATAAAAAGTTCTCTTGCTCGTACATGCCGCTTTTCTTACAGAGGTCTGTGCTTTCCGGGAAGAAAGTGTCGGCACCATAACCATAGATTTGGTGATTAGGTCGCAAGTGGATTGCCGATGCAGTGGTTCTTGCCCAAAGACGTTGAAGTCGTCAATACCAAGGAACGTTCGTGGAATTCAGGCACAGCAGCATTATCGAGGCACTGCTTCTTGGACGGTGGCTGATCCCGCGTCCGGCAGCCGACATCGTTACTGCGCACACTGGATGGCGTCGGAAACATCTTTGTAATCTGTGTGAGACCGGTCTTGTGGCAACTTGGGTGGTCTGGCCGCATGAATTATTAAAAATATTCTCACTCGGAACTTGTGAGGCTTTGAGATGATATGGACAGATTTCTCCTGTAAGGCTTGGTTGGTGAGGTGTGGTATCTATGTTTGCCACGCGGAGGCTATTACGCTATAGAGCGACGATTTCGCTAGCGATTAACAAAAAAAAATCCTCAAGCAATTTCGCAAGAATATGCGGAGAAGGCAAGCTAGGGTTAGAGGTGAGACAACGCGGCTCCTACTCGTTGCATAGAACAACCACTGGCTTCATAACAAATACTGATATATTACGCCTGTCGAATTATTTCCTCAAACTCAAGCCGAAAGTTTATCGTTCCTTTTCGCGATCGCGCACGATCCGTGCTTGGATCCACACGGCGCCTTGATGAACGACATTTTGTGTGCGCGCTCGGTTCTCCGGGCTCGGTGCCGATGGGCCAACTGCTACTGAAAAATGAATCTGTGTGGAACAATGCGTAACGGGGAACCCGCCACAAAAGTGGAGGCGGGTCTAGACTCACCTTTTATGGTAGAGGCAGATACTGCGGAGCACAAGAAATAGGGTTGGGGGGAGAACACTGTAGGCTCAGTTGTGATGATTAAAGGGGAAATTGGTGCGTTCCAATTTCCCCTTTAAAGCTTCGTTGCCGTCTTCGCGGACACTCCGCCATGTTAAGCCCGTTCCAATTCGAACGAGGCAGTCAACGAAGACTGCTTCGAGCAGACAGCATCGAAGTCAGCAACGATGCAGGTTAACTTGCTGTCCAAGCTATCAAGTGATGCCACCGCCAACTGTTTGCGTATTAATGCTGTTACAAACTAACTTGTTCTTTTATCTGAATATTTAGTATAATTTACTTGTGCTAAAGATGATTCTGTTTAATTTGTAAATCCCGTGATGTTTGTAATAAGAACGGTAATATTACTTATGAAACCTGCGGCTTGCGTGGCTCAACATGTCTGCTACGAGGTTGTCGCCTGCATTGGTGCTGCGGTCGTGACCGCTGCTCCGTTGCAATTCTTATTCCTTTAGACGCCTAATAAGACGGCTTTGTAAACTGTCTACCAAGCTGTCCGCGAATTGGAATGCAGCCTCAATTACCCAGGAGAGGGTAGTCTCTCTACATGCCCTTCCTCCTCCTTGCCGAGGAGTACATCACCGAAATAAAACTCAGGCGACAAAAAATATAACGGTGTCTTTACAATACAACATTAAGCCGACAAATGCAACGAACACTTGTCTAAAAGCTCTCAAAAAAATGATTCGTACCTAAAGTTCTATGCGTTCATTTTTGTAGGAGCAGGTACGTAAACACGTTAAAACCACACAATTTAACATTCTAAGAAATCCCAATGATTATAATATTTATAGAACGAAACACATTACCCATGTAACGATTCAAAGGCCATAACCCAGTGATAAACAATATTGCCAAAAGTAATAAACAAAATCGCTACGAGGGCGCAGCGATAGAAACGCTACGGGGCAAACGTAATATGAAATAAAAGCTGCATCGTAGTCCATCGTAGTCAACCGTCCGTTACGAGTGCTATAGTTTACTAAATACCAATCCTACAAATGTTTGTCTGCTTCCGTCTTTTGGCCATTTCAGAGCCAACGACTTGGACATACAACACGACGCTAGTTTGTACTTTAAAGGTGGCAGATAAAACTTAGGCGGGCCGTCAATTAGAAGTTACACCTGCGAGGAAGACGTCCGGCTACAAAATGCGGGTCATACATCAGGAAAATAATACCTACAAAACATATTTGTGATTTTAGTTGACCTGGCAGTCGGCAAGGAGGCCTGGATGATATCTTTCCGCGCACCGTTTTTCCCTTGACCTTCCTATTTACGGCCCAAACCAGGCCATATCTTGCGGCTGAGGCATTGTTCCCGCAGACACTACGCAGTACCGCTTTGCCCGTAGAGACGCAAAGCGGCTTCGAATCAGATACGGGGTAAGCCTAATAGCTTTTTATTTGCAATTTTTACCTATTTTGTCTTCAGCATAGGGAAGCGCTTACCGTTCGCAGAAGTGAACTCAAGTTTGCGAGAAAAATTTGTGGCGATCCTCACACGGTGAGCCCCTCCCGTTGTTGAGCGGTAAAGGCCGAGAACTTCGAGGGAGGCGCAACACTGCCTAGGTATACGTGAGCATTTCAGAGCATGCGGGATGACGGACACATGGGCGTGCTGCAGCACATGGCCGTCGGTTCACGCTGGCCCTGTACCGACAATCTAAGAGGGGTACCTTAATACGGACGCCCAGTCGTGCGCAAGATCGGAATCAGCCTGAATTAAGGCGAACACCAAAACGACGACAAAAACAAGACAGTGGTACGTTATGTATTCTTGTCGTTTCGTTGTTCGTCTAATTTCAATCTGATTCCCTTCCGAATACGTACCAACTCGCTAGATCAGAGCCATTCACGAGCAGGTTGCTGTTTGTGCCACTGCGATAAGTGTACGCAATTCCTTCCATTGATAGAAGCAGCAGTTTATTAGTTTTCGACTATTATACAGCCTACACCAAAGGCCTAGGTAACTGACTACTGCCATGGAGCCGACTCGACGCTTTCTCTGTTTTTTTGTCGTGCCCGGAACCCCTGTAGAAGCTAAGGGCCTTTCTAGAAAGGTTAGACGAAATGCAGACATGGACCATCCGGAATGTCGCGACCGTTCACTGGTGATCAAGGCGGTCACTTTCTTTTAATGTTTGTAAATGCGCTCGTGATACTTTTAGGTGGCTGTGGTAAGTACAGGGGCTGGAGGCCGGCCGACGAACAGCCGCCGAAGAACCGCTGAGTTCAACCTTCTTGCAAATGCTGTAGGGTTTGACAGCAATCCTCGACCATCACACTCACATTGTACCGTCAAGAGTGAGTACGAAGTCCTGTTCTTTTCGCAGCCGCAAAAGCACGACTACGAGACATGCCTCGCGGTAACTATTCCAAGTACTCGGTCAATCAGGAAGCGGCCGAAGGAAAGCGCTCTCTTCTCGACATCAAGGACGGCACCGTTCCACTCGTCATCAGCTCATTGGACCCTGGTCTCACCCTACGCGAACTAGACGGCAGGCGTGTCCGCCGAACGCTGACGCAGGTGGCCGGCGAAGAGCTGGAGAGAATGTTCTTCACCAACAGAGGAGGCATCACTGTCTACGTCACAAGCAGCCAGGCCTTCACCCGACTTAAGGCGCTGACATCTATCATCGGAGTATCCGTGAAGGTACGCGCTCCTTCAACGAGCGGATTTCCCCTTTGAGTCAGCCTTGGAGAACCCTTCTTCAACCTTAAAACACTTATAGTGTCCTAAGCTGGGCGAGTTGGGATGGAATACTTGGCTGAAACAAGCGCGAACGAAACGAAGAGTGGCGGAACACCAGCGCCGTCCTCGTGTTCATTCACTCCGTCTTCGTTTGGTTCACGCTGGTTCAACCAAAGTTTGACTCTTTTACCTTTGGGTATATTTTGAATACAGCAGTGGGAACGAAAATGCATGTTGGTATTGAGTTCATACGTTCTGTCGCAAATGCTTTAACACAGCTATAACGCGGTGTTGTGGGGATAAGTAAAACCAAATAAGGAGATGTCTATACGACAGACGAATGTGAACAGAGTTTATAGTATGACGGCAGACGGTCAATTTCTGCCTTTGTTGCGGTTATATGACCTGCCTTAGGTTAGGATGATAACATCCAGAGACGGAGGGAAAAAACATAGCACACACCCGCTCGTTTGGAGGACCAAGTAATATGTAGTTAATTCAGCTGCTTCGGATGATATAGCTTTAAACAAAGTGGTTGTAAGACCACAGCACACTTCAATTACATGCCCGAAAATCTTTTGTTCAGCTGAATATTTGTGTTGGTGTATTCCCATGGTTAGGGAAATTGAAAATTTCAGAGTATTTGAATACACAAAAAGAACTTTTTGTTCAAGTGTGAGGTTGTCATTGCAGGAGCAACTCTAACATATCATTCTCCAGTTTCTTTTCCTGTTTATTGCGTATGCAGCCAGACCTGGCCCATATTCTTCCACAATGCTTTGATGCTTTTGCACGCAGGCCCAGCTTCCTCGCTGGTTTCACCGCAACGCATGCAAGGTCGGCCCCGTGCCGCAAAAGTTCAACGACAAGCGGCTGCTGGAGCTGCTCGCCCCTTCCGGCGTCATCCACGTGAGACGGCAGCTCGTGCACTCGCGACGGCCAGACGGCTCGATCCAAATCGACCCCACGGATCAGGTTGTCCTGCACTTCGGGCCAGAATATCAGGTGCCCAGACAGGTCAAGATGGGCATGAAGCTTTACGACGTGAGTGGCAGCTTTTGCTCGCATCATGCAAGAGATGCGTACAAACGGGAGCAATACAGTTACCGCGCCAACTCCACTATAGCAACTCTTCTAAAGTAACATCTAAAGCCGAAGCTCTGATGAGGCGTTCACAAATCCAAGGCATGAAAAAAATACCATGGATCGTCACTACAAGTGACAGCGCATGAATGAGCGGATGGCCTAAATCGTCACCCAGCGTCAGGGGCTTAGACCATACCCCTTTTCTGTCGTCAAAAAAGAAAGGCTCAGCACCCCCCTCCCACCGGTCTTGGCCCGAGCATACGAGTCATGGCAACCAAACCAAAAAAAGACTGGCTTGAGTGGTCCAAAGCACCAGGCTTAGTACAACTAAAGCAGTCCCGCTTCACAGGTCCCGCCTGCCCTTCATTTATTCATTCGATTCCCTATTAACCTTGTTTCTTTTCTTCCTTCTCATAATTATCTTCACGATGTCGATTGTATCAAGCGTGAAGCCGCTTGCAAGTATATTCCAAATGCAACGCGGAAATTACGATCGCAATTTCCTAACCAAAGCATTAGGAGTCGTAATTATTGCGTTTCGTGCGACTGTATAAAACTTTATTTCAACTGTATAAAAAAATGTCACTACACTGGATGGTCTTTGATTAAAGAATGTTGAAAAGTCGGGGCTTACCCCTCTAATAAAAAACAAAAACCGCCAAATGCAAAAAAAAAAACAAACAAAATGCGAAAGGCCGGCACCTACACAATGTTCTCAGTAGCAGAAAAATGAGAATAGAGCACAATTTTTTTAGGTTAAAAATAATCATCACCCCCATTATAGTTATCAGTTATCGTCTTGAGCAAATTCCCCACCACCACCCCCCCTTTTTTAAGACACTTCGGAAGCAAGTGGTCCAAGGCGGCTGCGCCAACTAAGCTGAAGAGGATTTACCCTTTGGTCTAGAATTCTTTTATCTTACACAAACGCTAGACGACGCTAGGCATCGCCCACTCTGCCACACCATAGCCTGATCCGTTTCATATTGTTCACGATTGTAAAACATGCTTCGCAAGCCCCGGGCACTAATAATGTCTATTTGACGCCCGTCACGCGCAGGTGCATTCCTACCTACCGCCGCCGGTGCTCTGCTCCAAGTGCCAAGAGTTCGGTCACGTGGCGAAGACATGCCCAAACGGTCAGCGCTGCAAGCACTGCGCAGGGCCGCATCCTTACAAGGTCTGCACGAAGATCATGGAAACTCCTCGTTGCGTCAACTGCGATGGCGACCACACGACCACGTTCGCCGGTTGCAAGGCCAAGATGAGGGAAGTGAAGCGCAAGCGTGACGAAGCCATTGAAGCGAAGCGGAAGCATATCAGGGAGCTCCGTATGCTCGACGAGCAGCGAGAAGCCGAGCAAGCTGAAGCGTTCGAGACCAGCTCGCGGTACAGCCGTTACTTTTTCTTTGATTAAAGAACCTCTCCGATTTGTTCGTGTTAGGCCTGATGTGCCACGCTTTGTTCCACTACGACTGTATTGAAGCATGGGCGATTGCTTTCACAAACGATACTTCTTACCTTTCGACAAGCATGGTGTCTGCTAACAAACTCTTTACTCTTCCTGTTGACCTTCGTGTCGCAGCCGAGATGCGTTTGCGATTTTGCCTTAGTTGAATATGTGCCAGTTACTTCGGTAGTATTGGTTGTTCAGAAATAAAGATCATGGGGCAACATAAATACTACAAGATACAGGCACTGATACAAAACTGGGGGATAAAACAACACACATTGCGACGAAACACTAGGGTCCCATTGCGTTTTTTCATGTCCGTTTTTTATTTTCTAGGAGTTAAATTTACTGTATAACGACTGCGATTACTGTTCATAATCATCCTCAGCTTGCTTTGTCTACTGCGCAAGGACGGCCTCTCCTTTAGACCTCCAGCCACTCCCGTCATGCGATTACAGCTCCGTAAGACTGTATATTAATACATTGCTCGTAACTTAGCCTTGTATTACGGCTGCAACAAAAGCAGTCGTTGCCGATGGTGACACACCTAAACTGTAATGCTCTTCGCTACAGTCCCGGACAGGCTATGTTCATATTGACACTGCTGTAGGGGATGATATAGAGTTTACACCGATGAAACTGGGTGGTGGTCAGGGAACCACAGATGAGGAGCAGTGAGTACATAGCGGTTACAGTGCAGACCGAACCTCTTCCTTTTTTTACCATTAACGGCCGGTCAGTTCTTTAAAGTTGTCTTCTCAGATCGCTTGTGTCGTCACTTTCCGTCGTAACATTTACCCCGGGGGAAGACGAAGTGACGTTTCAGCTGAGCTACATGCACAACCTCAGTCCTGCACGAGCGGCGGCCGTTACACGTGACTTTGGCGACGGCATAGCTCGCATCGTTTAAGCGGGATAGCACCTCGAAATTTCCGGAGTAAGTAGAAATGACCTGCTGCTGTAATCCTTTGCTGCGGCTGAATCCTTTGCGCGTAGGCATAGTGTAAATGTGACGGCCTCTACACACTACACGCACTTTTCTTGTTCAGACTAAGATTTTCAGTGCATCATACTAAAGGACCTCAACCAGTTTCTAGTAAATCGATTCATTCTAATAGCATACATTAGTGGCTTCCATATCAATACTTCGATCGAAATGTACTCCATCAACTTCGAGGTGACGCCCTCACCAACCCAAGTTTAACGCAGACTTCTGCGGTCCTTGCTGTGTATCTCACCAGAGGATCAGACAGTCAGACACTATGTCGTTTTCAATGACCTACAAGAGGCCATTGGCTGTGGCGCACGAATTTACTAGGTCCACAGTAGGAACCAAACACTTCGGGTCACTCTTCATCCTCATTTTACGATTTCTGTCACACCCCTGTCATGGTATGCCTCAAGATTCTGTGCTATCGCCGACTGTACTCAATTGGTGATGTCAGGACCTGCCGCGGTATCCATGCAGTACCCTGTGCAATTCAAATAAAGCACAGCACACCATCCCCAATGCAACACGGCAGACACAATACTGGCATATCGGTCGACAATTCAACAGTAATACTTCGCATTCGTCACATCAAAAGGAGTGCTTAGGTGTCCTAGACTTTTCTTCTGCTTCTAGTCACTGAGTGCCAATCACTCAGCAGTGTCGCGCCAATGACTACTAAATGACCCTCGATGATACTTCTACCAACACATTTTCACAGACAAATGGTTTTGGACAAATGTAGTGTACAATTACAGGATAAAAATTAGGTTGTCAAATTCACACAATGGCCACATTATAGGCTTTGTAGGCTTTCCTTTGTATGCTTTCCATGTAGGCTTTCCACAGTTTTGTAGGCTTTCCATTTAACGAAGCACACTGGTCTTAGAAACATTTTCTTTGCTTTCCAACCAATACTGATGAAACTTCATAGGCTTGTTCAGTTTTTTTAGCTGATTTCAAAAATCTAATTAGTTTTGGTGGGAGGTAACTAGTTTCTGTGTTAATTAAAACATTCCTTGATTGTTTTTGAGAACAGTAGGAAAAACTATTCCACAAAAGATTACCAGCAAGACATGAATAGATACCAGAAGTTGTAGAGAACGAAACATGGAAGCAGTTTTTTTTTTGCAATCACATACATGTATACATCAATTCTAACTTCTAGGTTTGAACTACTCCTGTTAACCATTTAAAAGTAATGCTAATTAAACAACTACTGAAACACAAAATGTGAAATCTGCTTCCCAAATCGCATGGTTTACACATTCAGCTTCACAGTGCAAAAGAAATGATGTTCCTAGCTGCACTACATGCTGGGATGTACCTCTCGAGAATTTTGTATCACTGCGACACCACTCGAGGCGAGAAAGTGGGGAATTATGGGAAAATAATTATTCTTTGTTACAAACGGGCCGCTATATCTTTTATAAGTACGTGGCACTGTTCCACATACAGAATTTTTGGAGGAAAAACTGAAAATAAAGAAAAAAGTGATACCTGAAAAACTGCTTTTCTGGGCAATTTTGTGTTCCCCAAGACCCGTGTACCCCCTTTAAATCAAATTTTCTGCATTCAGGGGGTTCGACTGGAGTTTAAATCGTCCCGTAGGTGATGCGACTAAGCAGCAGGGCCTGTTTGAGCTTGCAAGGTTCACCCTCTTTAACTACTGTATGTTGGTCTTAGACGTTGAGGGAGACAAGTAAGTTGCGAACATGCTTTAGTGAGTTGGAGGCTAAGGGCAGCACTCGGGCCATCATGACGCAAAGGAACGCCAAGATTACACAGAACATAAACTTGGGGGATAGGAGTGTCTTGAATCGCCAGAGTAGAATTTGATGGGGTTTCGGCAGGTCTATCTCGCGTGCGTAAGCGAAGCATCACTAGTGCAGACTTCTCGACTTGGCAGCGTAGCCCTTCTGGTATGAGATATGTGTTGATAGTATATATAGCTTGCTGTAGGGTGTCTTGTTTGGCTCCAACTGACCTTGAATTGTCCACAGTATGTTGTTGTCGGCATAGAAAGTGTAATAAAGGTCTGAGATTTGGTGAAGTCTTATGGGTGAGTGGAGTAATAGCATTGCAAAGGAGGGGCGATATAAAGGAGCCTCCAGAATTTTTTCTTCACCTTTTTTGGCTGTAACAGCGCGTGTTGAGTGAACAGTCCGGTACAAAAGCCAAACATGGCATAGGGATACTGTCTGCTTGTTCAAGGTGCGTGGTGATTTGTGTATGTACCAAGTGTTCAAATATTTTGCCAACAGAAGAGGTACAGGCGTAGTCCTTAGAGGTTTGTGGATCTTCGGTATAAGGGTGATATCTGCTCGTCCACTGTGCAGGCAATTCAAACAGTGCTTGTGCGGGCTGTTGAGTGAGATAACGAAGGTGTTTATCTTTGTAATGAATTCCTTGCTCTGGCTTGTATTTTTTTACACTTTCATCCTTTCATGCTCTTCCATTACCTTTTTTGGCACCAATCCTCCCTCGAAATGAAATCCTGGATATACGTAACTGGTGGGCGGATGATGCCGCACCAAGAAATGTTTTTTTGCACCCCCACGCTCACGTGCATTTCCCTTCGTGCTCCCATACCATTATAAACTTGTGGTCCCTGTTTCGCAAACAATGCTGGGTGCATTTGTAGGATTACAATCATCAGTGGTACAACGGACAGCTGGGCATTTGGGCACATGTGGGCATTAAATTTGGGTTTTGTAGATTCTCTCTTGCTGAGTTTCCTTCTAGTGTTCTATTATCCTTCCTCTGCCACTGAATTCTTCTGAAATATGCCCAATTAGCAATTAGCTCATGATATTTTGCAGCACTAAATTCACTTCAAGTAAATCCTTTAGCTAGTTTAGAAAATTTAGAAGTCCGATCGGTCTGGAGGAGGAGAAAATAACTTTATTCGGTCGAAAGGGGAGGCCTATTCAGGCCTGTGGCGTTCTAGACGACAGCCAAGATGCCTTGGCTCCTGGCGATGTCTTCCTTTGGATGGCTCACTGTTGGATTTCAGGCTTTTCGCTGTGCGGCACGGTTTCCCATTGCTCCTTACTAGTGATAATAATTGTTCCTTTGGAATTTTCGAGCCCATTTCTCTGTATACTGGGGCGTTGCCATAGCATGTGAGCCAAGGTCGCAAGCTTAGGGCAGTGTTTACATCCAGCGTTGTGTATTTCCAAATGGAAGGGTCAGTCGAGCCTTGGGTTAGGATAAGTGATCATCTGGAGACGTCTACACGCCACTTCTTGCTTCTTGGTGAGCGAGGGGTCAGCAGCCGGGTGGCTTCGTCTTTCCCCTTCGTAGTGAACAAGAGCGTCTCGGCAAGTACAGACGCAATCTTCGGAGTTGTCTGTGGAATGTGCGCTGGGGCTCTCGGTGGGTGAGATCTCGAGCAGCCTCGTTGGCCCGTTCGTTGCCTTGTAGTGTCACATGTGTGGGGGTCCACCTCAAGGTGGTTTTGGTGTTTTGGTTCGTCTCGTGGCGGGTAAAGACCCTGCGCCTTGCGCTGGAAATTCTTCCTTTTGCAGATCACTTGGTGGGAATCGCTAATCATTTTCCGCACTTGGGTAGCTGCTATATCAGGCTAGAGCAAAGGCCAGTTCTTCGTCCTCCTTCGGGTGTTTGGTTTGGGTGGAGCAAGGGTTAAGAACTTTGCTCGAGCAGTTTGTGGCGGCTGAAACCATAGCTCCACGTGGCTGTGTCAATACAAACAACGTGCGGATTTCCTCAAGTTCCTGGACTCACAGCTCTCTCCGCAGGGGTGGAGATCTTGTCGCCGATGGTCTTCTCATATAAAATGCGCAGGCTGTCTAATAGGTGTCAGCCGGCGGCCATCTTGGGGAGGTGCTCTAGGTGTGCAGTGTGTTGCACCGGCTTGCCCCTTAGTTCTTCAAAAATGTTGCGCGCACCCAACGCGTAGTATTTTTTTTTATTTAGAGCGTACATGGGTATTCCTAGAGCGTGGTCATGCTCATTTCTTGATGAGGCTGCTTGGTTTGGAGTCATTTCAAAATATTTACAGAATTGTGGAGTTGTTACGGGTTCGTGTGGGGGAGAGGCTGGAAGATGGGTACTTTTTGTTAGTAGGGGGGGGGGGGGGATATGGTGATCCACCCGCCCCAGTTGACTGAATGCTTCACTACAGTTCGCAAACTGGAGTCACTTCAAATCTAAGCTGAATGAACTCGCGCAAGCACTGTTCGGTAGTTAAATTGGAGGTTTAAAACTATATTATGACCCTTGATCGAAATTCCTGCGGAGCCTAAATAAATGATAGGAAGCGGAAGCATCCCGCGGTGTCCCACGGCTGCAAATAGAATATGACCGGCGGGAGGTCGGCGGAGGAGCGGGGTCGATGCTACGATATGAGCTAGACGATTCTAGCTTCACTGTACTATCAGATCCGTTCGCCCCTAACGAGATCCGCGGCTTGTTTGGTTTTAATAATCAGTATCCTGGAGTAGCTACCTAGCGATGATAAATAAGGGTATCTAAACAAAGGGCATAAACATGCACAAGCAAACCGCGGTATGTACGTGCACTGCTTAAAATCAGCTGCCGACAGTTTTTACCTACGATTGTCTTTGTGCAGTCGCACAGGCGCCGGCTGGCAGCTTGTTATGTAGCTTTGTGCTTTCCACAAATATTGACGCCCAGGCATACCTCGGCAAATTTGGCGCGGCTCACTCAAACTCACTCACATTTTTTTTTTCGAATCACCACTCACTCAAACTCAGACTCAATGCTGAGCAGCACATCTGCGCTCACTGAAACTCAAACTCACATTGAGCTCAAAACTCAGAACTCACTCGGACTCAAAACTCAAAATGTACTCAGAACTCAAAATGTACTCAAACTCAAAATGTAATTTAAACTCAAAATGTACTCAAACTCAAAATGTACTCAAACTCAATTTGGACTCAAAACTCAAAATGTACTCAAAACTCAAAATGTACTCAAACTCAAAGTGTACTCAAACTCAAAATGGACTCAAAAATCAAAATGTACTCAAACTCAAAATCAACTGAAAACTCAAAATGGACTCAAAACTCAAAATGTACTCAAACTCAAAGTGAACTCAAACTCAAAATGGACTCAAAACTCAAAATGAACTCAAAACTCAAAATGGACTCAAAAGTCAAAATATACTCAAACTCAAAGTGAACTAAATACTCAAAATGTACTCAAACCTCAAAATGTACTCAAACTCAAAATGTACTCAAAACTCAAAATGTACTCAAACCTCAAAATGTACTCAAAACTCAAACTGAACTCAGAACTCAAAATGGGCTGAGAACTCAAAATGAATTCAGAACTCACATGGCCTCACAGAGATTGAGACAGTCAGAGAGTTAGAGTGAGAGTTTGAGAGTGTGAGATTGAGTGTGTGAGAGTGAGAGTGAGAGTGTGAGTGTGAGTGTGAGTAGGTGTGAGTGAGAGTGTGAGTGTGAGTGAGAGTGTGAGTGTGAGTGTGACTGAGTGAGAGTGAGAGTGAGAGTGTGAGTGTGAGTGAGTGTGAGTGAGAGTGAGAGTGAGAGTGAGAGTGGGAGTGGGAGTGGGAGTGAGAGTGAGAGTGAGAGTGGGAGGGAGTGTGAGAGTGTGAGCGTGAGTGTGAGTGAGAGTGAATGTGAGTGTGAGTGTGAGTGAGAGTGAGAGTGTGAATGTGAGTGAGAGTGAGAGTGCGCGTGTGCGTGCGCGTGTCAGTGCGCGTGTGCGTGCGTCGTGCGCGTGAGCGTGGAGTGGGGGTGGGTGGGTGGGAGTGCGTGTGCGCGTGTGCGTGTGCGTGTGTGCGTGTGCGCGTGTGCGTGTGCGTGTGCGTGGAGTGTGGTGAGGTGCGCAGTGCGAGTGAGGTGCGCGTGTGTGTGCGCGGCGTGCGCGTGCGCGTGTGCGTGTGCGTGAGCGTCGGTGCGTGGCAGTGCCGCGTGACGTGTGCGTGTGCGTGCGCGTGCGCGTGACGCGTGTGCGTTGTGCTTGCGCGTGCTCGTGTGAGTTGTGAGTGTGCGTGTGCGTGTGCGTGTGGATGAGCGTGAGCGTGAGCGTGGCGTGCGCAGTGTGAGTGAGCGTGACGACGTGAGAGTGGCGTGCGCGTGTGCGTGTGCGTGTGAGTGTGCTGCGCGTGCGCGTGAGCAGTGTGAGTGTGAGTGTGAGCGTGAGGTGAGTGTGCGTGTGTGTGCGTGTGGTGCGTGTGCGTGCGAGTGAGCGTGCGCGTGACGCGTGTGAGTGTGGTGCGCGTGTGAGTGTGACGTGTGGTGTGCGTGTGCGTGCGAGTGGATTGCGCGTGAGAGTGGGGTGCGTGTGAGTGCGCGTGCGAGTGCGCGTGCGCGTGAGAGTGGTTCAGTGTGCGTGTGCGTGTGCGTGAGCGTGCTCTTGTGCGTGTGTGTGCGCCGTGCGGTGTGCGTGCTCGTGCGCGTGTTGGCGTGGGTGCTTGTGCGTGGCTGTGCGTGAGCTTGCGCGTGGGTGGGCGTTGCGTGTGCGCGTTGCGTGTGCGTGTGCGTGTGCGTGTGTGGTGTGCGCGTGTGAGTGTGCGTGTGCAGTGCGCGTGTGAGTGAGCGTGCGCGTGCGCGTGTGCGTGTGAGTGCGCGTGCGCGTGTGAGTGTGAGCGCGCGTGCGCGCGCGAGTGCGGTGTGGTGTGCGTGAGACGTGGGTGGGACGTGTGCAGTGAGCGTGCGCGTGTGCGTGTGAGTGTGCGTGTGCGTGTGTGGTGAGAGTGCGCGTGAGCAGTGCGCGTGCGCGTGGAGTTGCGTGTGATTGAGTGAGAGTGCGTGTGGGTGTGTGCGAGTGGAGTGTGAGTGTGAGTGTGAGTGTGAGTGAGAGTGAGAGTGAGAGTGAGGGTGAGAGTGTGAGTGTGAGTGTGAGTGTGAGTGAGAGTGTGAGTGTGAGTGAGAGTGAGAGTGTGTACCTTTTGCTGTATACCTTTTGCGATATCCTCATAATTATAACCAGAAAGCATTTTCATATTTGTCCCACGTGACCCCCTCGACGAGACCTTTAATTTGATACCCCACACACCCTAGCAGGGTCATATAGAATTCATACCAGTCAAACTAACCATGACTCATGACTGTAACCAGGACGCATTATTTAGGTGTCCGACATGATTCCCCTAACTGGAACCTTCAATTTGACGCCCCACATGCTTCAGCGGCCTCACCTTGAATTTAACCCCATCTATGACTCATAATGACCATCTCATGATTCGAACTACGAAGCCTTTTTTTATTTGTACCACGTGATTCCCCTCTTCAAGACCGTAAATTTGATACCCTACACTCCTTAGCGGGGTCACTTCGAATTTTACCTCAATATAAGACTCGCCTTGACAATCTAATGGTTATAACCAGGAAGCATTTTTGTATTTCTCCCACGTGATTCGGCTCATCAAGACCATTGATTTGATACCCATCACATCCTAGCGGAATCAATGTGAATGTTAAACCCAAACAATGACTAACCATGACTATCTCATGATATAGCCCTACCACATTTTTGTCCTACGTGATTTTCCTTATCGGAACCTTCAATTTGATACCCCGGACACCCAGTGGCATCATTGTGAATTTTAACCTAATTTATGACCCATTTTGACTATGTCATGATAATAATCAGGAAGCACGTGATTACCCTCATCGAGACCTTTAACTTGATACGCCCCAGCGTCATGAACCTGAATTTTAACCGAATCTTTGATTTACCATGACTACGTCATGATATACCCATATCTCATGTTCGTCCCGAATAATTCCCCACATCGAGACCTTGAATTTGATTCCCCACATGCCCTCGCAGCGTCATTTTGAATTTTAACCCAATCTATGACTCATTATGACTGCCTGATGACTACAATCAGGAGCATTTTTTTATTTACCCCCGTGATTCCGTTAATCCGGACCTTTCATTTGATACCTTACACGCCTTAGCCTCATCAGTTTCACTTTTCACCCAATCTAATGTGGTCATTATTCTGTATTAAAGGGCGCTGCCCAGTCAATTCAGCTAATTCATTTGAAACAGTAGAAAGGACAGCCCCCGCCCCCATTTACCCCCGGCTCTCACCTCTTCCTTTGTGACCCCTAGTATATCAAGCCGTTAACAGTAGCAGGCGAACAACCAGCACGCCAGCGCCGCCGTGTGCTTTCCCACCACCCTTTCCCACGCTCTTAGTGGATCCGTCAGGAGGAAAGTTAAGACAACCTTTTTTATGACCTCACCAGTCAATTATCACTGACGCGCCCAGCCGCGAAAATTAGGTATACAGCAAGTGCTTATGGCCATAAAAATTCAACAAGAAACTAAAAAAAATCAGACACCACCTCCCTCCCAACCGATCATGCAGATCGCGATTGGTGCCATACCCGCAGGTAACTTGAATTCCGAGCCCACAGTGACGCATGAAACTTAACAGCCAACTATAGCTGCCTGCTAGGCTACTCATATGTACTCAAACTCCAAATGGACTTAAACTCCTATTTACTCAGAACTCAAAATGTACTCAAAACTCAATATGTAATCAAACTCAAAATGTGCTCAAACTCAAATGTACTCAGAACTCAAAATGGACTCAAACTCAAAATGTACTCAGAACTCAAAATGGACTCAAACTCAAAATGGACTCAAACTCAAAATGTACTCAGAACTCAAAATGAGCTCAAACTCAAATTGTACTCAGAACTCAAAGTGTACTCAGAACTCAAAATGGACTCAAACTCAAAATGTACTCAGAACTCAAAATGGACTCAAACTCAAATTGTACTCAGAACTCAAAATGGACTCAAACTCAAAATGTACTCAGAACTCAAAATGGACTCAAACTCAAAATGTACTCAGAACTCAAAATGGACTCAAACTCAAAATGTACTCAGAACTCAAAATGGACTCAAACTCAAAATGTACTCAGAACTCAAAATAGACTCAAACTCAATCGGACTCAAACTCAGTCGTGATCACTCGGCTCAAACTCACTCAAGCTCAAACTCACTATGCCACACTAGCCTCGCGCTCACTCAAACTCAAACTCACGCGTGAGTTTGAGTCCAAATGAGTCTGAGTGAGTGGACTCATGAGTGAGTTTGCCGACCTCTGCGCCCAGGTGCAACATACGACGCGGGGCGCTGCGCGTTTCTCGTGCAAGCACGACGATTGCCCAGGTCAGGTTAGTTTTTCCAGACGGCTCTCACATTAGTGAAGTCCGTGTAAATCCATATCGCGGCTTCTCAACGCCGAAAACACACAACAAACGTCTTCAAATCCAGCACGCAATAATAAAAAAAGTAAAAGCACTGCACGCACGTCATTGGACTCGCCGGCCAATAAGATGGCTCTAGCGGCGCCGGAGTGCGCGGTGTGCCGGAGAGACCGTATCCTTCCGCCATCCGCCGTGCGTTCCGCCCGGCAAACGGAACGACCTTGCCGGAAACGGTACCTCCGTCAAGGTCACGCAAACAAACGCGTCGGTCACTCCATAATAGCTGAAAGGGATGTCAGCTTTTGAAAAAGGATCTCCTTGCGTTCGTTTGGGAAACTGGCGGAGGGGGACCGTTGGCATTTTAGCGACCGTGATTACATGAAAAAGCCCGAACCGGACGGGAGCTGGAGGTCAGTCAGCTCCCGTCCGGTTCTGTCTTTCTCATGGCTATAATCGCGATCGTTAACATGTTAACGGTCCCCCACCGCCAGTTTCCCAAACGAACTCAAGGAAATCCTTTTTCAAAAGCTGACATCCCTTTCAGCTATTATGAACCCCGGATACATGGACTCGACGAGAATGGTGGAGTCGACTGGCGGGTTCAGCTACCTCGACCCCTCCTGCGTTTATATGAACCCCGTCCAAGAATCGAGGTGACGGCCCGGAAAAGGAGCTACCGTATTTTCACGATTCTAACGCGCACCCTATTTTGCTAAATGAGCCTTAATATTTGAGTGCGCGTTGCAATCGGGCTCAAAAACGAAATCGGCTTTAAAGCGGCCAGCAGCAATGCCATGCGGAACGGACACGGAGCCCCCGCAAAATCCAACTCAATCCAATGAAAAAAATCCCTCAACAGTGAGTGAATTTCGGCGCACTAATTTCTCAATGGCATGTCACATACCTTGGTCAGCTGTTGCACATTCTTTTCTGCTGCTGCAATCAGCCCGTAACTGCCTAGAATTATGAAGATCAAGGCACTTGAAATCGCAAACAGCTTCAGTGTTACCCACTATGACTTTTCCTGCAGGAGCTGGATAAGCAATCTTAAGAAGTACAATCATTTTTGGCTTCCACAGCTGCATACGCCAAATAAAATCTCCCTCTTCCAGGTACGTGGTGTCATGTCTTTTCCATCTGCTCAGTACCATCAGTGTCAAATTACTTTTTTTCGAATTTTCCACCTACTCGGATATCTAGCGCACTATCGCCACACCCGCCGAGAAGTGCACCCTCCCCCACACCGTGCACTCACAAATGAAGAATCCCGCATCTGGCGACGTCTCCAAACAAATACATTTTACAACGGCACCATCCTCTCCCATATCTCCCCCAGCCGTTTCACCCATAACTGCCCTGACTGTCACACCCCAGACACAACCCCCCACCTCGTATTCTTCTGCCCACACCACCCCTCCCCACTCCCCTCACCTACTCCCGAGCAGTGGGAACGCGCGCTGACCAGCTCGGACCTGCAGGACCAGCAAAACCTGATCCAGCGCGCCACCCGAGCAGCGACAGCACGCGGCTACCTGGACTAAGGCGGCCGCCCATCTGCTCTAAATATGTAAAATAAACGTTTGTTCCTCCTTCTCCTTTCGAATTTTCCTGCGCGAACTTACCCGCGCACTACGATTCGGGGCGCGTTAGAACCGCGCAAATACGATATTCTGCTCCCCGCAGCCCGCCGACTCAGCCCGACGAACGAACCAACCCACCCCCTGCCTCCGAGTCGACTGGACTCGCCGCGACGGCTCTCCGACCCAGCCCGCCTGCTTATAGGTGGTATTCATTAAAAAGTTTAGCTGTCAATTTCTTTGTTTGACAACACTGAAATGACCACGGACATGGCGCGGCTTGTGCCACTGCGGCCGCACGCCGAAGAAAAATATAACACCGGCGTGCGTCGCCTGCTCCGTTTTAACCCGATTCTCAACGGTGGTGTCAACAGAGTTGCTATTAATCGCACTCACATTGGAGTCGAGGCATTACTTTGCGTTCGGCGGGCTAGAGCTTGGAATGTCCAACCCATATCATGCGCTTAGCACCGACAAGTACCGCCATCCCGCGGAGCCCGACGTAACCAGTGGCGGCGCACTCACATGGTTGCCTGCATGCGTGCCTCGCTATTGAATACAGGCTATACAGGGGAGGTTGAGTCCAAAAAACCTGTTTAATTCTACTGAACGCGCCCTCGTCGGGTCAATGTAAACGGGGCTATGGAGTGACCGACGCGTTTGTATGCGTCGTCTCCGGGCCCGCTCATCGGGTGAACACAAAAGCGCGGCGAATAACAAAGAAGTCTCCGCCGTTTTTCCTTAAGCCCTCACGCCAAAGTCAGCTCGGTCGGCGTGAAAACAAACACCACAAAAGTACACTATACGTAACGAATGATGTCTTGCTGCTGGGCGGTATTAAATAATTAAGTGAGATGCGCGGACTTAACAACGGGTGTTTTTTTTTTTTTTTTGCGGTGCGACTTGTACAAAATGCAAGTTGTGTGCATTTAGTTGGTCTGTGCATAGATGGCTTGACATGTTCGTGTTAATTCTTTTTAAATGAGTTACTTTTGGAGTGGTAATGAAAGAAAAACCTGCTAAACCCCGGTGGGAAGTGGGGGCTGAGATAACTCCATAGTGGTATGAAGTGTCTTTTAGTAAAAGAACAATCAGCCTCTGCCCACAATTCACATGACCGACATCCTTACAGTGTGCATGCTACAGCTGTCACTTCGCCAGCTCATAGATCAAGAGATAGTTTTAGCAAGCTTTGTCGATCATGGAACAATAAAAGCGAAACACAAAGCGGCGTAGCAACAAACATAAATAGCGTTGATATTAAGTCACAACTGCTTGCCTGCTGAAGACAAGTGGCACGTAAACGAATGTTCTTACTAATTTTGTAACCAGATTTATTGGCTAAATATAAAAATTCTGAGGAAAAAGCTGATATGTTGAATTCTGGATCGAAAAGAATGTCAAAAACGGGGTATACAGTGTGACGAGTAATACAGATCCATGATATACCGCGAAATGTGAGGAGTGCAAATAAAAGATGAAATGTTTCGTTTTCATATCAATCTCTCGGGAAACACATACTGCAGCAGCAACACAACTTACAAAACAGAAATACAAGATTGTGATGCAATAAATCTATTTCCATATCGATCAATACATATTTAAGTTTCATTGGTTGCCAAAACATGTGCAAAATATTTTCCCAAATGTGATCTGGAAATAATTTGTATCAATACAAGAAACTTACAATTGGTTTCGTTTGAAAAAAATCCAATCACTTCGCTTCTGAGCGCCTCCCACATTAAATGGTATTTCTCTGCTATGAAAAACAGTGGCATGCGATTTACTTTCAAGGGCTCTTGGGCTTCGCGTTTAGTTGATGCAAACGCATGTGCACAGACAGGTTACTCTTGTGTACAAATGCACTCGAACAAATGGTGCAAATAAATGGCTTTTCTCCTGTGTGACTCCGCATGTGAACCACCAGTTTACTCTGATGTGCAAATGTAGCTGCGCAAACAGTGCGTATGAAAGGCTTTTCTGCTACGTGGGTGCTCATGTGGAGATCAAGCTCTGCTTGTGTTCAAATCCTCAAAAGCTGGTGCTGCACGGGTAGGTCCTCTCTCCTGGGAAAAAGTACGAGGGAGGGAATCAATTGAGTAGCAGTCTCTGGGATTCATTAAAATCCGGGTATAACCATCTCTAATCAGCACTTCCTGCCACTGACAAAGGTATATGACTTGCCAGTATTTCTTAAGTGAGGAAGCGGCCATAAAATATGGGAACTTATCATGTCATTTTAACAGCAGAGCTGTTTAAGCCCGGGCATTATCTCTCTGTCGCACCAAAAACCTCGCGGAGCAATGACGTCACCTTGCGTTGCCTAGAACCCCTGCCGCAGC
Organism: Haemaphysalis longicornis; assembly: GCA_013339765.2. NCBI lineage: Eukaryota > Metazoa > Arthropoda > Arachnida > Ixodida > Ixodidae > Haemaphysalis > Haemaphysalis longicornis. The sequence goes on along the minus strand of CM023457.1, from coordinate 37,197,036 downwards.
TGTACATAGCTTCGCACTCACTTCACTAGCATGCATGGCTCCACCGAACACCACCGGCGCCCGTCAAGACATGACTATAGCCTGGGGCCGCCAACTCTGCCGTTTCTCCAGCCTTGCACCGCTACTGCAAGCTGCGCCAATTTTTAATGCTACCCATGCCTACGAGGCATGGTTAGCTTTAAAATGATACAGTAATGCGAAAATAAAACCCCAGTTCCGTTTCCGCCAGAATTCCCGTCCTCTTACTTCAACTAAGGCTTGCGTTTAAATGTGAATTTTTCTTTTTCATTCTTTGGCTTTCAAAATGGCTTTAACAGCATGGCTGAAATGTTGCTGCAGTTTTCCTCACTCATTTCTTCACAATGGGTTGCCTGCTTTGTATGGTGATGCAATCACTCCTTTTGTCGGTCTGACTGTGGTGCAGTAGGAGTGAGTCGCCATTTTCGACCTTAAAAATGGCAGCCAAGTTTTGAATGTTCGCCACTCTGCGCTACTGCATCAGTCCTACACGTAAGCGGTAATGGTGTGCACACTGCAGGCTCAGGTCTGCCCAAGGGTTAGGCGCTGCTCACTTGTCCAAGGTTTTACATGGGTCGGGCCACATCGAATTTCTTAAGGCATGTTAAGTATTCATGGCCCAGAATTAGCCAAAAATCCGCACACATCAAGAGGATTCCACGCCAACCCATGAATTTTCCCTTTTTCCAGAAACTTCTAAATGAAGGGCCTCCCTCAGACAGCCTTCTCTTCGATGGCAAATATGGTGTAGGGCGGCAATGCCTCCAGATGCATCTGAAAATTCAGTGGAGAAGCCGTTGATGAGCAAGCATTCTACTCAGCCCTTTACCCCTCCTTTGGTACCTTCTTGGCAAAGGTCCAAAGTAAAGGGTGCTGCAATAAATTACCTTTTCGTCCAGTTAATGCGGTTTTAGAAAAGTCCTGCTGGTATCCTCCACAAGCATCTCGATGATTTGCATTAAAGAGTAAATTAAGTTTGCAGAACAAACATTTATTTTGTTTCTCCAATCTCTCGGGCGAGGATGGCAGCCGCGGCACGCGGCCTACCGGAATAGGATTGCCGCCCACAGCTCCTAACTCTTTTTCTCCCCTACCCCGTCCCTGTTGTTTCACTAAACGTTTTCTCTCTCTCTCTCTCTCTCTCTCTCTCTCTCTCTCTCTCTCTCTCTCTCTCTCTCTCTCTCTCTCTCTCTCCAATATTAAATGCGCATTCCTGGAATACGAGATACTAAAAATATAAAACAGTTTTTTTTGTGTGTGGAAGAAATGCATCACGTACTGATATTCCCTTCTAATTTATAGCACTCTCGAAAAGAAAAGGCCAGGAAGGGTCATGCACAAGCCCTTAAAATAGTGTGACTGGCCGGGTGGGCTTTTATACCTTCCTTGTTGGGCCTTCCCACTAGGCTGAGCTTTGATTTCAGCCCTTGCACAGCTCTAGTAATGGTCAGCACTGCCGCATCTTTCATCTTTGAAGGACTTTTCCTATCTTATAACGATATCTGCTACGTGGTGTGAGTAGAATAGAGAAGCAAGGCTTCCACCTTTCCGAGCGCATTTGCGTCAGAAATGCGAGGCATGTGACAGCAGACTAAAGTGACAGTTTCCTTATTCTGAATGCAATCAAGGCTCAGATTCACAAGACCGCTCACCATTCGAGAAGGAGAATGAGCAAACGTCCAGGCCGTCAGATATTTTTTACCCTCGCATAGCAGTGTCACTGTGCAAGTGTGCATGCCAGAGCAGTGGCGGTCCCAAGGGGGGGAGGGGCGAAGGGGCGGTCGCCCCCCCCCCCCAAAGAGGTCCTCAGTTTCTTATTTTTAGTTTTTTTAAGCATTCCACTTGCGCGAAGTTAAATCCCAGCGGGTTGCACCGCATACACGCACACGCCTCCGTGGTTATCACCACCTCCACAGAATTGGCACAAGGAGGGGAGCGATTCTTTATTCGCCTCGCCTCCCCCCCCCCCCCAAAAAAAAAATCGCCCCCCCCCCCTGGGACCGCTCTGGGACCGCTACTGTGCCAGAGCGGAAATCAACTAATGGGATCCTTTAGTAATGTGCAAGTGACACAAAGAAGAAAATCTGCCTTTGTGATGGTTATCTCTGTTTGAACTGTCTGTAGCAAAAAATAAACAGTGGTGTTCACTCTTTGGTTCCCTACAAAACGAGGCTGGTATCAGAACGAACAAACGTTGCATTACAATAAGCAAGAAACTCCTTTGGCCGGAGCAGCATCGGCCAGCCGAACATAAATTTGAAGGGGTTCATAAAGCCAAGACTTCCACTAATCTTCTAGGTTTACAAATTAAATTAAGACAGTAATTTTTAACATTGTTACATTAGCTGCTTACACAACAGACCATTCTTGATTCGTAGGTATCTGTTCAAACTAATCCACATGGTGTGCTTGCTAGGACTTGTCGGTGTGGAAAAAAATTAAGCCAAAAGTATAACTACCTGAGGCCAAACCAACAGCACCTCTATGCATCTATGAGTGCAAAAAGCACACGTTTTTAAATGAATTCTTGCCTGTGTGCTCACTGATATGTTTCTTTAGGATCGCTTTGCTGTCAGTGGTGAACGGACAAAGATGGCAGTCAAATCATGTTATCGCAACCGGAACTGCAGAGCAGTTAGAACGCTCTTTCCTGAGCCCCGGAACCCTTAATTGTCCCGACTTCTCAGTGAAAAGGCTGCTGGTCTCTTGCTTTACCACAACCCGCCTTAAACGGCACCTAGACTATCCAGTTCTGAAGTGCCGCAATCAGTGATTTGTCGAAAGTTCGACTTGGAAGTCGCTCACCTTGAGGCAGAATTTGAAGCTAAGAAACGAACAAAAAATACATGAAAACAACACTTCTTTAGAGCGTGGAGGATTTTTTTAAAGGTTATGTTCAACTGTGTGTTCCAGGAACACTGCATCTGAGCATTCACTGCGACGTACATCTGGTGTAGCTGCAGAAATTATAAAACTTGTGTTGCTCAGTTTTGTGACATGGCACTTCAGTGCAATGTTTAAAATGTACAGGCAAATGTTACACAAATGAGCAATGGAAAATGTACCACAAACAATAGAGAAGTTTGCAGAAGTAGCCTAGTGAACTCTAGAAAAATAGGAACTTCTTATGCTCATGCATCCACAGTATTCCCAATTTTTAAACGGTTGTCTGATGATCCGTGAATACTCAAATTTTTTTTACAGTAAAGGAAATCAACGTCATGTACAGGTTATTACAAAATTATTCCTGCAAGTATTCACAAAAGCGTACCTGGAAGGGTCAAATTTTCGCAAAAAATAAATGCATTAGAGTTGAATACAGTCCATTTAGTCCGGGTAAGACCCTTGACAGTGAGTCAAATTGGACAAAAAACTGAATTAACCAGAGTATAAATGCTGAAGTTTAGAAGTTGATAAGCCCTCTAAATTCGAGCAAATGAACTGGCAAATGAACTGGCAAATTCGATTACTAAGACTGAATCGATGAGAGTCAACTACATTTTATCTGTGTTGCATTATTAAAAATGGGTATCTAATTGGTGAATAACCTGCAGCCATTAAAAAACTTTAGAAAAAATACAGTTACTTTTACAAATGGATGAAATGCATTTCCTCCAACATGACCTATCGTAAAACTTCAATTTGCATTCGATGGCCAAAAGAAAGAGAACAACATCTAAATGATGTAGTATTCACAGCCTGTGAACGTAATGAAATTATGTAATTTCAAAGAGAAATGCTTTCTAAACAATTAGTGCCAATTAGCGCCAATCCACCCTATGAATGCGGTTGGAAAGCAAATCTGTAAACGGCGCCCACAACGATTACCCATGCGACGTCACTTAAATTCACTCACGTCGCTCTACAAATAGTGAAACCAGAGGGAAGTGAAATGCACTTAACCACACCATCGGTTACTTCAAGCCGATATGCTTGTTAAAGGAGCACTGACACCAATTTTCGGCGTTAATATTATTGCACAGTTCGCTTCCTTCACTGAACAGAATACCCTGGGTGAAATATGAGTGGCCTGCGACACAAAGAACATCGTTTAATTGGATCTCATTTATCGCGCCGACTGAGCAGCGCGCGGAGCGGCACTCAGCAAATGGACATCAGCGTGACATCATCCAGTCCAGTGGGAGCCAAAAGAAGTGACGCGGCAGCGCTCTTCAAAAACTCGTGACGTCACTTCATGCGCGCGGCCCCACGAGCGGCGAGCGGGCGCCGGTGACGTCCGCACAAAGCGGTGAGGTGAGGGAGTCTGTCAATGCGCCGTTCGGGATGAAAGCGCGGGAATTTGAAACAAACTATTTTCAGGCCGTTCAATGTAATTAACTATCGCGCGCTGAAGTATTTCAAGTGCTGTTTCAGGTTCGACAGGCCATTAAGCATCGATAAAAGCAATAAAAGTGTAACATAAAATTTTCGTGTCAGTGCTCCTTTAAGGTTAAATTATTGCATGATGCATGAACGGTGGTTGGTTGAGTAGTATTGGTGTAGCACATGAGTGGACATTCTTTTTTTTATAAAATTAAAGCTCAAACCCTGTGTTACACGATCTCACTTCTCCGTCTCTGCAGTCGCGAATGGAGGCGACGAGATCGGCGGCAGAGACGCAGGAGGAAAAGGAGGAGGATGAGGATGAGGAGGAAATACTTCTATTCAGATTTCTGAACCGCCCAGACTGCGGCTCCGCGCCGCCAGTGCTCTGTCCACCAGCTGAAGCTGGGTAGGCAGAGAGGGGCTCGACAGCATCATCTCCCATTGTTGTTCGGTAGTTGACGGAAAGAGAGGAGGGTTCTCCGGGCTAAACTCGCACACCCCGATTATGTGGCATACAGGGACAATGCCAGACTACCCTTGACTTATTGAATTCTGATCAGATGAAACGTTCGGGTATGAAGTCGACATCAAAGACAGGAATTTCTGATCATAAAGTTGTAGTAGCTAGACTCAGAATTAAGCATAAAATGAACAATTGAGTCAAAGCTCCAACTGTGAACGTTTATGATTTCGAAAATGCCAATGACATATCAAGCTTCGATTACCTTGTATTGGCTCTTGACAGAATGCCGCAGGAAGAAGATGTAAATTCGCTCTGGGCGTACTTCATTGGTCACTGCCTTTCCCGATTTGTGCCCCTAAAACGTAAACGTGTTAAAAAAACCAACCCTTGGATAACGCGGAATCTCATCCATATAAAAAGAAGGCTAAAGCGCGCGCGAAAAAAACCTCGTTGATAGCAGCTGCTTAGTGCCGTAGTGCGAAGAAAGTTGAAGGAGGCTAAAACTCAATTCTTCCATAATACATTAACCAAATATATGAAAGAATTGGCGGTACCAAACCTATAAACGCAGTTTTAGTGAATTGGAACATTTGTAGTCAGCTGACGGACATTGCGCAAGCTTTCAACAATTTTTTCGGGTCCGTTTTCACTGCGCAGACGACTATGAATTTCGCGGAAGAGCAAACCGGGGATTTAAGTGATAGTGTTGTCGTGTCGCAAGAAGGTACGTGTGCTTGCGTTGGTGGCTAAAGGTGAATGTAAAGAAATCATGCGGGCCTGATATGATACCAAATGCATTCCTGAAGCGATATTGTGAATGGGTGTCCTATTTTCTTGTTAGAATTTTCAACGTGTCGTTGCAGAAAGCCGTTGTGCCGAGTCAATGGCTTCTGGAGAAAATCGTGCCGATATTTAAAACAGCTAGGAGACCAACTGCACGTGAAAAATTACTGCCCAATTTCGATTACGTGTGCAGTTTACTAAATGCTAGACCACATAATCAGTAAATACTTAGCCGAATACATTGAAAACAAAAACCTTTTTTTATGCGAAACGGCGCGGGTTTCGCAGGCGGCTCAGCTGTAACACAATTATTTGAAATTTCGCATTGCTTCGCCGAATTAACTCGAAAGAGCAGATTGACGCAGTTTCGATTGATCTTTCGAAAGCCTTTGACAGAGTTTACCACGTGAAACTTATTAGTAATTTGTATGATTTCGGTATATAATCCGGGAATTATTCGTTGGATTCAGGCCTTACATAACAGCTAGGCCACGTGGCCTAGCTGTTATGTTTGTTGAAATTGCTGGCGAACGGTCATCCAGTTTACCCGTAACATCCGGAGTACCTCAGGGGTCTGTTTTGGGGCCTATTTTATTTCTTTTGTATGTCAACGACATCGCGGACTCTCTGCATCCACCTATTGAAGTGAGATTATTCGCTGACGCTGTTTTGTCGCGTCAGGAGCGTTCGGGATCAGGAACTGTTGAATGATCTTTGAAAGTTGTTCATGATTGGTGTATGCAGTGGAATATGCAGATAAATTATGGAAAAAAGTGTTTGTATAAAAGTTACACAGAAGAAGTCCCCTTTGAATTTTAACTATGCCCTGAATGATGTACTTGCCCACTCCTCTAACAGCTAGCCCGTAAAGGCTAACAGTATCTGAAATAAATAAAATACAGTATGCCCAAAAAGAGTAGGCGTTGATAAACTGACAAATTGCTTTGCGCAGTCCTTGATCTAGATGCAGGTTCAGCGTCACCGTCTTCCCCCTTTCATTTCCAGTCTCTCTTCTGCGCATAAAATGGTGAAATGGAAATATCTGAAACCTAAAGCAGACTGAAGCCGAAACCGAAACTGGCCGAATCCAGTTTGACAGTCGGCCGGCTGGATCGAAGCCATTAAGCATCATCAATCAACCGCGACGTACGGGAGTTTAGCAACTCGGTGGCGGTGGTGCAAGGTGGTGTGATTGGCCTGATACACAGCAAGTATTGCCTTAAACAGTGCCGCTTCTATTGTTTCAGTGATGTATTTTCAATTATAGGTGCAGGTGACTCTAAAACCCCAAGCATTTTAGCACCGCTTACTGCAAACTGCTCCTACGGCGTCGTTGACAAGGCTTCGTCGTTGATGTCGCGGCTAAAATGAACCATTTCTTCCCCGCCTGACTACAAGCAACGCTGCGTCTCACCGCTTGCATGACTACGCACATAAGCCGCCTGTTGTAGTTGGCTGTGTTTACTTTGGTGCGGTTGCATTATAGTGTAGAAATCTCAATTCATGTGGCACTACGCGATAACATCTGCGGGGTCTCCTCAGCATAGTTAGGCTCAAAAAAGGATGATGCATGCTGCGTACAAGTTTACGTACGCATTTCATCGACAAAAGCAAGTTTTGTAATTAAGTGGCAGTGCGTACCTTGGTGGCGGTGCGGGGTTTTGCTTAGTGTTGTTTTGAAACCGGACGACTAATCGCGTCCCAGGCGGGTAGATGGCTATCGTGACCTGTCTTTGCAACATGAGCGTTGTGCACCGTTCACTTGTTTTATTTGTACACAATCCCTACAGCGCCGCATCTTTCACGCCTTTAAACGTACTAGTGCTACGAAGCTCTGCCGCCTGGTAGAGCCAGTTGAGGCCTGTGAAGCCGAAGTTGCTCGTAGAAAAGTAACTCAGTAATCGTGCGTGGGAAAGTAACTAAGAAGTCTAGCTTACAAACACTTGCACGATTCCTAATCCAGCCATAGAAAAAATACTGTATCAGGATGACTTCTGTTTTTGCAAAGATTCTGGCCGTATTCCAACTACAAGTGCAACACAACCCAGAGCCGTAGAGCTTCATTCCCAGTGTCAGCGGAGTCTCCATCACTATTGCACGACACAGTTGGTGAGCCAGCCAGCCAGCCTGTTCCTATGACTACATGCTTGACTGCGCTCCTCTGAGGGTCTTCTCTCCCTGCCTGTGTTGCCTTTACAAATTGTTGAGAAATGCCTGTACTTAATGCTGCTTCTCGTTCACCACATGCAGTGGCTGCAGACTACAGAAGCAATGCTGGCAGGAGCCCTTCCGAGCTGTTTAGCCATGCTTGCTGGCTGCCCGCACCGGGGTCGCACACAATGGCGCCGGCCCTTCCCTTGACTTGTGCTGGGCACCTCCCTCCCATCTCTTCTGTGGCTACTGCATTGATCTTGCCATCCGTCCGACCACTATCTCACCACAACTCTGTAAGGCCACACAATGATTCTTATTTGCTTCATTAAACACATCTGTTGAGCAAATTGGTGCATTATGATTGAAAAAAAACAGAGCGCGACTTAGACAACGACAGTAAAGAAGGACAAAGTTGCAAGTGAGCGCTTGTCCCATCGTCTTTCTCTACTGTCGTCGTTTAATTCGCGCTATTTATGACATTCTTACTCGTACTGTCAATAACATGCACCTACTAATGCAGGGCAAACAGGCTCTTTCCCCGTATTGAATTGGGTGACACTAAGGCTCAAATTAAGCCTGATAGTCAAAACATACCTTCGTGTTACGGCAAAGTTTTATTTATACTTGGAATAACCAATATTTGCACTTCTGTATCCTCCTACTGTTAATACAAAGCCCGCAAAGCTTGGTTCAAGCTTTCCCTGAAGAGTCGTTAGCAACAGTTTAAAGGTTAGGTTATTTTATGCTGGGCTGGTTTGAGTTAATGAAATAAAACATTGCTTTTGTTGAAATTGCATCCGTCGTTGGGAAGTGTGACGACTATAGGACCGAAATTATCTGTATGACTACTGTGTGATACTTACCGCTGATTAATATTACCACTGGTTCATTACCTTCCTGTAACAAAACCTGCTCCAGACGAAAGAGACTGTAGTTTAGGACCTCAACATACGTATTTTCGTGTGTATAACCTGCCCCTGCATATAATTGCCACCCCCACTTTCAGCTCGCCGGAAAAGAAAAAAAAAATCCTCATGTATTGCCTGCACATTTGATACAGGAAAGGCTGCACCAAAGTTACTGCTGAAGCAACACATCACATACGATGTAGACAGAAAAAGCGTTTATTTAGCAAGTAGAATACACTGACTGCAAGGTGAAAGTCACAATTCACTCATTGTCACTGTTCTCGCTAGAACTATCACTTGAGCCGCAGTCCTCACTGTTGTATACAAGGTCATCTTTTGTGCAATCACGGCCATGGAAGGCTTAGTCAGTGTTACAACGCGCTTTGCCGTGAAACTGCACTAAAGGAAGAACCCTGCGTGTTTTCCGCATCCCTACTTTGCCACTGAAATTGTCGCATTTTTTGTGCGGGTTATACGCGGGAAAATACGGTATCTGTACCATAGGTTTTCGCCTCGTATATACTGGGGACCATACAATTTCCGCATCAGCATAAGCAGGTAACTGGTTGGAGATGAAATTGTGCGTCAGGAAAAAGGAGTGATACATTCTTTTGACTGCACTTCTTTTAAATCCACCTGAGATAAATGGGCTTTGTTGTCTTTATAGTAACTGTGCAGCAGAGTAGCTGTAGTGTACAACCAGGTTTTCTCTTCATCGTGGCTTACATGCTGCAGGACTGCGTTTCACGGGTTGTAAGATGCAAGCAGCATTGTCAGAACATCGATGTGGGCTAGTTGGTTGTGCAGGGTTCGCACCGGTCCTTGAAAACCTTGAAAACCCTTGAATTTAGAAGTGTAAATTTCAAGGCCTGGAAAGTCCTGGAATTTTAAAGGGTCCTTGAAAACCCTTGATTTTTCTGGAGAGAACCAATGGCCCTACCTTTTCACAAGAATTTAAAGTGTTTGTCGTGAATTTTAGGTGTTAAAAATGTAAAGAAACATTGTAACAATCAAGTTTCAGTGTATTGCGTGAAATTACGAGTTGTGGATTCTCATTAGGCAACATTGGGAGCAGCACTCCTCAATAGAATTCATGTCACGATACAATCCCGTGAAAGCCGGCTTCGGTTCTCTATCTTGCATGTTCCATCTAGTTTGTGGACGGCCTTTCATTGCATGTTTGCTGTGCCTCATACGCTCCATGTGCGTTTGCTTTTACGTGCAAATGGTGGACGTGTACATACTAGGTCATTCTGCCTTGCAGCAACACTTGCTGAGTTAATTTCAGCTGATACTCTTGCTGACAAAGCAGGAGATGCAGGCAACATTAACTAAGTTTTGAAATCAAACAGCCTCAGCATAACACCGAGAAAAAATAGAAACCTCTGAATACAAACTATGAAATTAAAAATAAAGCTGGGGGAGCATCCATGAACCCATAGCGCCTATCTAAATGTGCATTAATGTTCTTAGGTATTGTTCTTAGGTTAGGTATTAGGTTAGGTTAGGTATCGTTCTTATGTTCTTAGGTATAATAACAAAATTTTGCATTGTGTTGAAAAAGTTATAAATAATTCCAGATAAAACATAAGATGGGGACCTTGAAAAAGTGTTTTCTGGTCCTTGAAAGTCCTTGAAAACCCTTGAATTTTTGCTTTTGAAGCTCGTACGAACCCTGGTTGTGTTTGTCCAAGATTATTGCTTTGTGCCCGAGAGAATGGCGCAAAAGAACACAGGACAATTGTTTGTCCTGCGTGTTCTTCTGTCTCGTCTCCCCATGTGCAAAGCAGGAATTTTTCATCTGTGAGCAGTGACGTGAGTGCTACAGGACGTACAGCGGGAAAGCTGCTGCCTTCCAGCGATGCATTTGTGATGATGACGATGCATTTGTGTGAGGTCTGGCTTTGCTTGGTTAAAGTGGTTGAGTGCAAAAGACAGAAAATGTGCTGTATAACTGAGCAAGCTGGCAAGTTCAGGAGCAAGCAGGCGAACAAGCTGGTGTTCTAGGCTAAGTGTGTGTACCATCGTGTCCCTAAAGGGACCCTGCAACACTCTTGAGCAGTGCACGTAAGCCTGCACGACGTTTAGATTACCCTGCCAGGAATACCTGAGCCAAATATTACACGTGCACGCGAAGCGGTGAGTGCGCAAACCTCTGTGAAAGATGCGGAAAAACCGACCGCGCTCTTTTCTGTTCTCTTCATTATGCACCCCTGGCATGGCCTAAATGACGTCATTGCGGCCATGGCTGTCCTATTGGCTGTCACTGGTCAACTTCGTGGCTCAGTTCTGGCATTTCCTGTGACGATCTGCCGCCGTCGGCACTGTGTATCAACCTCTTATATGCCTGAATCTGTGCGCACAGTTTTGGCATTTCTTTTGTGTTTTGAGTGTGCCCAGAGTTTGAGTGACGAACTCAATATTCCCCTTTCAACGATACGACTCAAAAACAAACGTTTAATACTCCACAAACGCCCTACCAGCCTGAGTGCGTGCTTGAGAGCAGGCAGCCATGCCTGCTTAATTTTTGTGGCAGCAGACTGGAAATAGACCCCTCCTTTGTTGCAGAGAAAAGGAGAAAACTCCCCAGCCTGTGATATATTGAAGGCCACCGATGAGAACGCCGCGAGCCACCTCCCTCTCCGGGAGAGTGCGTGCAGCTTTCGTCGCGTTGTGCGCAGTCGAGTTGAGAGGCAACAATTATGCACGATTTCTTATTGTGCGTAGCGTCGGTGATAGTGAATTTATTTTCATAATTCTTGCGGGAGGAGATTGATTGCTGGGACAATAGACTTTACCCCAAAAAACATTCCGAGTAGTCGATGGTAAGTGCTGCAGGGTCTCGTTAAGCTTACGTGTTTTTGACATTTGCTTTTCTCACAATTGATCTGCCATTGTTGCAATGCCACTAAAAAAACAAATTTGAAAAATGAACCCAAATGTCATAACAGTAGAGCTATGAATTCGTGAGGTTTCTTTATTTCAGTTTTTCCTCACTTTCCTGCAACCCTCTTTTTGAAGGTAAATTCTGTGTATACCGCTGCTCTAAGCACACATCGTAGAGTGCGGTAGTGTAAGGAGTGGGTTAAGAAATTGTGGCTCAGGCTTCATGCAGCAAAGTGGTTAGGGGGGTGGGGTGGATAGGTCAAGACATGCCTCTGTCTGCACTCTACATAAGCCTTGCCTTGTATGTTTGTTTTCAAGCTCCTATTGCTGGCATTGTCGCTAAATCATTAACCGCCTCCTCAGCTCACTTCACTGCATACCGAGAGGCATAGTTAAATTGCAGCCGATTTCTGAGCCTAGTGCCGAGTTTAATGTTCCATCTTAATGATGGGAAATTGGTGGATCTTTAACTTGTAAGTGCCGGGAATTTAAATCTCTCTTTCTGCTGAAAATTGTTTCATTCATGCAGCGCACCTAGCTTGCTAACGAAGTATTTCTGCGAAAATTTTTGATGATCTTTTCTACTGAGCAAAAATAATACAACTGGAAATAAAAACACCGACCCAAAAAATATATTTCGTAAAATAAAAGACATTTCGGCTGCCACACGGGAGCCTTGAAATATATTTTTCTTTGGTTGGGGTTTTTATTCTCCGTTGTATCATGACCCACCCCGACCAGACGGGCTTCTGTCCAACCATAGATTTGAGCACAAATAACTTTCAAAGCTATCTTTAAGTGTTTATTTCACGCCGGGGTCAGTTACTTGCAGGAGAAAAAGACCAAGTTGCAACATCAGCACGAGTTTATCTCGGTGGCATGAGTTTGCGTTGTTCTATAGCCTGTGGAATGTGCAATTGGAGTGAACATAGATTTGCCCCCATGTTAAAGCCCTTTTCCCTTCTATTCAGCCACTGTAGATGGCGTAGTCCTGGCTGAACCAGATTTGCTGCTGTGGCTGTCCGGTGAATGGTTCCTGCCCTAATGGTTCCTGCTGGGGCTGCAGTCAATGGTTCCTGCCCTAACGGGAGTACCGAACTTGGTAAGTTTTTAAGGTCATTACCTAAAGCTGTGGTACTGTTAGAGTAATAACATTGCATTTAGTACTCTTACTCTCTCATAGCATTGACTGTGAAGAGACTGCTCGCTACAGGTTCAAGTGAGCCAAGACACTGGGCGGGGTTAGCCCTCGCCACTTGTACGCCTATCACTCCAAGGGGTAGGAATAACTCTCATAGCACAGGGATTTATTATGTATATGCAACCATAATACAAAAAAAAATTAAAGCCGTTTGTCTCAATGTGAAAGCTGTCGAAAGTGCAGAGCAGGGATTCGCCATAATGGGCTGTAGCGCCATTATCCGCTCACTCTCACCACCTATCGTGCTCTTCACCGCCCTGTCTCGCTCCTCGCTTGATGAATTCGACGGAGGTTTGTCTAACGCATTTCAAATTTCCCGCCTTCGTAGTGCTCGCGTGCCCCCTGCCTGAAACTGGGCCAGCGGGAGATCTGTTCTTTTTGTGCTTGCTTTTCCTCCCTCACGTGCTGGTGTTGCGCTGCCGCTTTTTTTCGCTTACTGTCGTAAAAACCAACCCAATGAGCGTTCCCAACTAAATGAATGCAGGTGCTGTCATTTAATTACGTATACAGTCGAACCCCGCTACAACGAACGCCGCTTCAACGAAATTTCCGCTTCAACGAAATATTTCCAATTCCCCGTCAGCTAGCCATAGAAGTCAATGCAACAAAGTCCTCGCCACAACGAACCATTTGTCTGGCTTGCTTTCGCTTCAACGAAAGTTTAGATGATTTGGGCTGGGTTCGAACAATTATTTTACAATAAAATAAGCATAGCGCCAGCTATCTGTAACTTTTTATACATTCAGGACGCTTAGTTTCACCGAAAACATGCGCGTTGCGACCACACCGCCACCCAAAACAAAACAAATAACTCATAGGCGCACGCCATTGCTTGATGGTGATAACGATGTCGCTGGCCGTCTTTACACGAGGCGCAGGCCCGCTTCGCCAAGGCGGAGCCCCAGAGCTACAGCCAATCCGTATCCAGTTGAAATTGCATGAATGTGCTCCGCTGCTGGCGCGGTGCCGTCATGTATGCGTTGTGAGCAGCTGTCCTTGCCGTTTTCCTTCTACCATTCTTCATAGCCAAGAGCAAAAATCATGTTTGCGTGTTTGGTCTTGAAGCCTAGTCATCCTATCTTAGTCGCGGGCGCGCGGTCATGTTAAATGCAAGCGCGCGCGTCTTGCCTGCCAAGGTCAGTAGCTGCCGTGCCCTGTCGGAGGATAAGATAATGGCACTGCTCCTGCCACAAGCGAGAGGGGGGGCTTCCGAGGGCCTAGCAGTTATCTGCAAGTAATCAGCTCGGTGGGCACGCCTTGTTGTACAGTGATACGTTTTGCGACTGCATATCTTCACCCCCCTCAGTAACGCGTTCTTTGGGTGGTGAAAAAACAGAGAACCATTGGTATGTTTGTTGTCCAAATAAACAGGAGTTCTTGCGCGTCACTCCTTTTTCTAAACATTGTATTATGCTGCCAATGTTGCGGAAACGTACGGGCTATTTTTCTGGCCTTTCCGTGGTGTGTTGGGGCAGATTTCGCCTCAACGAATTTTCGCTTCAACGAAATTTTTCGCACGTCCCATCAATTTCGTTGTAGCGGGATTCGACTGTATGCCCCAAATTTACCTGCAGTTTTCTTTGCGCTAAACAACGGGGAGATGTATGACAAGTGCAAGCGGTTCACAAGATTCGAACACTTATGACTATATAAACCACCTGGCTTACGAAGCCTCTGTGGGACGCCACGACGACAGCCGCTACGACGACAAGGCGATCCCCTCAAGTGCTCTGCACTTAAAATGAGCAGTGCCGGACACGTTTCAGTATCACTGTATATTTGCATAGTTGCTAGTAATCGTCGTCATATGCATCGAAGAGGTCGTCGTACTCTTCCCAGCAAGTGGTGGATGCAAGGTCATCCTAAGCACGCTAGACTTCCACCAGCTCTTCTGTATCGACTCAAGGCAGCGGTGGCAGGATCTGCAGGCCATCTCGGGAAGTGTAGCACACTCGTAGCCATGTCTCCAATTATGCATAATGGCTTCTAGAGAATGTGGCAGCCGTGGTGACCTCTTTCAAGCAATGTGTTTTTCCATCTTTAGCATTAGCGCTGGATTTTATTCACATGCGCGATAGTGCTTAACAACATCACTGGAGTGTTGGAGTCTTTTTTTTTTTGCTAAAGCCACTGCAGGAGCCGGGACTTTGCGGTCACCGCGAGGCACGGGCTCATGAGGACTTGCCATTTTCTCACTCCTCAGGGTTTCTGTCAGTTTTTTTTTTTTGTTGCTAAAGCCACTTCTCGCGCCGAGGATACTCTGTGGTTGCCACGAGCCACACACTCACTAGCGCTCGACATTTTCTTGGTATTTTTTTCTACAACAACAAACTTCCAGCTTGTACAGCAGCTCCGCTGTGAAAACAACACTGCTGGGTACACCAAGCCCCCTGAGGCAGTCAATTGTCAGCATTTTCCAAGTGCAGGATTGGGTGGCAGTTATCCCATCGGCTGAGGTAAAAATGGGGGCTCACAGTGGCCGCTATGCGGTAAGCCGCAAGGCCTGACCAGGTGTCATGGACACTTGTCTGCTGACCTTTAACGACACCGGCCGACAAAGTGCGGACGCGGGTTTTCTGTAGCAGCCATTTTCTGTATCCCTCCATAGACGGCCGCGTATTGACCGCAGATGGGAATTCTGTAATGTTTACAAGTTCAATAACTTATTATGACAAGTTCCAAGATACCTACGTTAGATTAAAAGTACCAAGCATTCATGAAAAACTAAAGACGAAAATTTCTTCGTGTAGAAACAGGGTGGAGATGGACTGACACTGACTACCACTGGAGGGTAGCTGTGTACAGCTTCGCTGCAAAGCACGATTCTTGCAACGAGTTAGAAGTACCGTATGCTGGTGCATATTAGTCGACTCCGAAAATAAGTCAACCCCCCTAGTTTGATGCCCGCCAACGAAAAAAAAAAATTGCAGGCGATTTGTGAAGGACCGAAAAAGAACTGACTTTATTTCTGCTGTGGATGCTCCAAGCCTAGGCCTAGTGTTTGCTGCCGTCATCGAGCTAACAACAAAAAGATCAAAAAGAGATTGGGGAAAGAACAGAAAACTGATGTTTGTTCCACTGTGGAAGCTCTCAACCTAGACCTGTTCATCGCTGTTGTCGTCACTGTCGTTGTCAGTGTCATCATTGCTGCCATCGTCAGAGGTGGCTCGATCAAGCTGCATTGAAATTGAGCACTTGACGAAGGCATCACGCACCATGTCCATAGGCAGGCTGTTGGGCTACTGTGCTCAATTGTGGGTGTTTGACAGCCAGTTGTACTTTTGGCTTGTCTTCCTCTTTTATCCACTCTTTGTAGAGTTCTCCAATGTGGTCCTTGAAAGGCTTGTTATGGGATATGTTGATCGGCTGCAGCATCGACGTCATCCGACCCGGGATTACCGTGAGGTTATGTTCGGCATTTGTAACAGCCATCTGAACCCAGTCCATCATGTGGCTCCGAAAAGAGTTCAGCACAAGCATGCTCTGCGGCTTCAGCACCGCTGCTGGCCGCCTGCACCACACGAGAGGAAACCATTTGAGCGCAGTTTCTTCATCAAAGAAACCCTTTTCGTTCACCTGCACTATCACCTTTGGCAGTAACTTCTCCTTCGTCGGCATGGTTTTCCTCTTGAAAACAATGAAGGGTGGCAACTTGTGGCCATCTCCCATACAGCACAACATCACTTTAAAACTTTTGTGCTCGTTGGCGGTGGTCAAGGGTGAACCTGACGCTCTTTCTCTTCGGCAGCGGTTCTCCTGTTTGGCACGTCGAACCAGACCGGTGTTTGGTCGGCGTTGCCGATCGGGCCAAGTAGGAACCCTCGCCTCCTCCTCATGTCCTCGCCTCCTCCTCAAAAATTCAAATCTGCCACCCCTCAAAAGTTGTTTCTGGAGCTGAGTAGCGCCACTAAAAAGCCGTATCTAGCCAGCCACACAGATTGCTTGCTATTTTGGTTGTGATTACAAAGCGGTCTTTCTTTGTATTGCGGGCGGTGCGATTGAGTCATTGGTGACGGTTCCGGACCTCGAACGACGTACCGTATTTACTCGCGTAATCCTCGCACTCGCGTAATCCTCGCACCCCTAATGTGAGCCACCAAAACTCGGATTTTTTGGTTCCTCGCATAATCCTCGCACCCCCAACTTTGCAGCGGCGAAAGTTGCCTGCCCGCGAAACCCGCATGGTGCACGCGCTCTCCAACGCGCGCCCTCCCCCGCCACCTCTCCGTTCAGCGGAGAGCGCTGTGTATCCAAGGCCATCCAGGCGCCCTAACAACCTGCATGGCTGCTCCCTAACAGGCGCCCTAACCTGCTACTAACACTGTCCTTGAGCCGGTTTCGCGTGCGCGCAACTAGACGGCGTTCGTGCAGCCCGCTGTCGTGTCGTCGTGTCGCCGTCGTGGTCCCGTCGTTGAGCAGCAGCAGTCAGTGAGTCACTCACGTCAGTTGTGGATAGCTTGCTGCCATTTTGAGAACTTTTTGATCTCTGTTTTGTGCTTGGTGCCGCTTCGCCATGGGGATTAACGCCAGCTACACTGCCGCTTTCAAAGTGAAAGCGATAGAGTACGCGATCGAACACGGCAACTGCGCCGCAGGCAGGCACTTCGGCGTCACCGGCTTCAACGTGCGTTACTGGAGGCGGCAGCACGAGGAGCTGAAGGCGACGAAGCAGTCACGCCAGGCTTTCCGTCGTCCGAAGACGAGCAAGTTTCCCCAAGTTGAGGCGCTGCTCGTGGACTATTTGAAGGCTCTACGCGAAGATGGGTGCGCCGTATCCATCGAGATCTTGCGCAACCAGGCGTGCTTGATTGCCAGGAAGGAAGGCATCCCGGCAAAAGATTTTCGAGCCAGTAACGGGTGGGCCACGCGCTTCATGCGGCGCAACGGCCTTTTTTTGAGGAGGCGAACAACACTCTGCCAACGCCTGCCTGAAGCCTACGAAGACAAGATCGTAGATTTCCACCGGTTCGTGATCAGGATGCGGCATCAAAACAACTTTTTGCAGTCGCAGATTGGAAACGCGGACCAAACACCTCTGAATTTCGACATGCCCAGCAGCACTACTGTTGAGCAGAAAGGCGCGCGCACCGTGCACGTACGCACGACTGGCACGGAAAAGCTGCGGTGCACAGTGATGCTGGCCATGATGGCGGACGGGCGGAAGCTACCATTTTCAAGAGGAAGACCCTCCCTTCAAATTTGACACGCTGGGCTGTCTTGGCCCGCTTGATGTTCATGCCGAAGTTCTCCACGTTTTGCAACAATGGTGCACAGTGTCGATGGCGGCAGGCCAAGCTCTTCTGCCAAGTCGCTGCGCTTCCTTTTCGGTTCGCTGTCGACTCTTTTCGGAATCTCCAGCTCCTCCTTAAAGGAAAGGGCTCTCTTCTTGCGCGACGTAGCTGACAGCAGCCTGGTTGATTTGGTTGGGAGGAGCTCGTTCACAGTAAAAACCTCGCACGCACATCTTAGTAACCGAACATCCACCGTGAGCAGATGGCGGCAACGGTGAGGAGCGGCATGTTCTGGTAGTGCGGTCTCCCACCCAAGACCAATGAGACAGTGAGACAATGCGTGCTGGCAGTGACGTCACTCAGCCAGCAACTGAGTGATGTCACTGCCTGCCCAAAGCCTGCAAGGCATTCTTCCCAGGGGCACAGCCACAGTAGACTCGGTACGCCGCCCGGGCACCTGTCCAGCTTTATCCGGAGAAAGAGTGACCAAGAGGGGAGAGAGAGCCCATACATCACCGTCGCTTGAGCGCTATGCAGTGGGGCGCCTCGCAGGCTCGTTCGTATCATCCGCAGGCCGCGTAGGTCCGTCGTAACCGCCGAAATTTTGCCCATTGCAAACAGTGCAATTTCACCAGGGCTTCTCAGAAATTCGTTTCGTCGAGATTCCACTGTACGCTCTCTTAACCCTTTCGCTGTCACTGATGTACCGGTGAATTTTTGCATTTCCCCTCTGCAGTGTCACGACGTACCAGGACGTTCTCCATTGTGCGTTCAAAAATTTGTGCCATAGCGCAAAGCTGGCGCGCCTAGACGGTTCGCGCTATCTGTTGAATCTTTCCAGTGGGTCATATTTTCACTCGCAAGTGTCATGCGATGGTATATAGAAGAGTGCGGAGCGACTGCGCCCATCCTTCGTCGCTAGGGGCATGGTTGCTCCGCGTGCTGTACTCTGTCGGTATGAGTGACCATGCAGTGCAGAGGGTTTTTGTGCCATCCTCAATGGGTTTCTTGGTTATTTGTTTTATTCTGTTCCCACATCTGCTATGGCGCGTCAGGGAAACCTAGTGCGCCGTTGCCTCTTCAATAGACAAAACATGACTCAATCATGGCTTTTGCTCACTCGCCGCGCCCTCACTTGCCGCTGCCAGCACCAAACAAGGTTGTTGTATCAATCTTGTATACCATTTTTATCTCTATCTGCCATCATTATGTCGCAACACGTCACTTCTGTGCGTTGTGCAAGCTGCTGAAAGTGCTGCCTCCATGCGCGCGGTTACTTTTGGATGGCTGACCGCGCGGGGCCTTCGACTGCGGACAGGAGCGACGTTTCATCCGATTCCGATCTGAATACGAGTCGAGCTCGAATTCGCATTCTGAGAGTTTCTCATCCGAGGAAGGGGTGTGAGTTCCACAGCGTCAGATTCTGATGTTGAAACGGTGGGGTCGTCGTCCCGTAGGCGTGCATGGCAAACTGAAATTATCAGGAAGAATGCTATTTTTCACCCACACTTTTTTCTTTCGATTCATTGCGTTCCAAACGCTATCATAGTCAAATAAATCACTAAACCAAGCCGACACTGGGGTGCGTCACGGCCAGAAACACCCGACAGCGAAAGGGTTAAATACATCACATTTGCGAACAGAGTGGCTGCTTCAAATTAATATGTATTTTGAACGCATGCAGACAGTAAATCTCAGTTTTAGACGTGCCCCAAAAGCAGCGGCGATAGTGGGGAGCCGGCCGGAGCTTTCCGCGGCTGCTTTCGAAACAGGCCGCTAAGGGGATTTTGGTGGCGCCTTTAAAGGCAGCACTTGAGGCGGATAGGCAACAATAGTGCTTGGGGCGTTTTAACTGAAGAGTGATGAATAGCTTGTTGCTTACCTGCCAAGAATACACGCACTTCACACATGATTTTTTTTGTCCAGAGGCTGAACAAGTGAAGTGCAGTTCAGGGGGAAAAGTCGTAGCTTGACGCTTGTCAGCTCTGCACTGTTAAAGGGCTAAAGTCCGTAATCACTGCTTTTTATTTGAGTGAACGGGCTTTCTGCTCACAACTAGTCATGGCAGTGATGCACACGGGGAACTAAAGCAAAGAGGGGGGGAGTTGGTGGACCCAGCACGGTGCAAAGTGGCGGTTGTCATTCCTGTCAATTCTGTAAAGCGGCAGCTGTCATTTGGAAAAGATTTTGTATTGGCTTGTTGAGCATTGCATGCTTTTCTTAGATTGGTAGTTATGTGAACATGCAAACACATAAGAAGAAAATGGGCACTTGAGATAGCACAAACACTGTTGTGCTACTTCAAGCCATCTTTTTTTTTCAATAAGACAAGCAGTGCTGTATACTTTCTTGAATGTTCTGTGTGCTCACAGGACCATTCCTAAAGTTATTCCTCATGCTAATACCGCGTAATTTCGAAATGACAGCCATGGTTTTGTGAAACTTGTCCCTAGAGCTATAATAGCAGCAAGGGAAGAGGCAGCATTACAAGCAATGAGAACAAGTTCGCAAATGCAGGTCAATGACAGAGAGGCGTTGGGTGCAAAGCAAAAAGAAAAGAAAAAAGGAGGGGGAAAGGGGGGACAGTCTAACTGCTTATCTCCTGGTTATAGCAGAACAAATGCCATGCACCCCAGGGGGCCCATTCGGGTTAGTTACCCAATTCATTCGTGCTGGGGAATGCTTTTCCCCATACCATCATTGCCACGGCAAAACTGTCCTTCCTGGTAACTTTCTTGAAGCCCAGAGACGTTGCCATTATAGTATTACTCTAGTGCCTACATTGTTATAATAAGAGCAAATGCAAATTGTCTCCAATACTTACTAGGTTACTGATAACGTGTACCATATTTTCGTGCGTATAACCAGCACTGAAAATGTGAAAATTTTAGTGGTAAAGTAGGGGTGCGGATATTACGCGGGGTTTTTTGCCTTTAGTGCAGCTTTACGGCAATGGCAATGCGCATTGTGCCGTGAAGCTCCTACGCGCTAACACTGACTAAGCCTTCCATGACAGCGGTTGTGCAAAGCATACAAGGACAAGGAAGAAAAAACAAGGACGAGCGCACTCTAACAACTGAATTTTATTAGTGAATTGTGACTTTTCCTTGCAGTCAGTGTATTCTACTTGCTAAATATACACTTTTTCTGTCTACATAGTATGTGATGTGTTGCTTGTATCAAATGTACAGGCAATATGCGAGGATTTTTTTTCTTTTCAGGTAGGCTAAAAGGGGGGGTGCGGATTATATGCTGGGGTGGGTTATATGCACAAAAATACGGTAACTTTATCAGGCAAAGATTTCATTATACTGAAGTTCGTTATATCGGGGTACTACTGTGCATGAAGGACCCAAGGCATAACGGACACACTTTATGTCCTTCCAGAAAAAACAAACTTGGGACCAGTTCCTGTGGTTCAGCGGGATGCAGCCATGATTTGGGGACGAGCTGGCGACGTGCACAATCGCGACGGCCTGCTGGTGAAAGTGATGGCCAACAGTGCCCCTTGACCAGAGCCAGCGTTCTCAGCATAGCCGTCATCCAGAGCTTCCTGCCAAGTAAGCACATCTTTGTGGTGGGTCACACCTTTATGTTTCAAGAGAATGGGCTGTTGGAATACAGTGTAGTTCATTTGTAGTGAACCTGGTTTTAACGAAATCTCGGCTAATAAGAAAAATCTTCATTTCCCCTTGCCGTTCGAAGAAATATTTTTCATGTTCAGATATAGCGAAAAACTGATATAAAGAACTGATTTCCACTTCCTGATGTGTTCGTTATAAGCGGACTGGACTATATGTAAGATTTCTAGACAAATAGTAATCTCAAACAATCTAATCTAAAGAATTTCACATTGAAGGTCAGGTTCAGTATCAAATGCAGCTCCATTTTTTAGAGAAGTATAGCAAGAAGAGAGTATCAGCCGAACAGTAGTGCAAGGTGTGTGGTCATGTTTGTGCAGCCTGCCATTAAAGTAAATTAAAGGAATGTGAAGTTATTGCTTCGTAGCAAGAAATGAGCATTTATCCTAAATGCTAAAATTGTGTTTCAAGATTTGAACCATGCTCAGTGTTTGCGCTACTTTATTTTGGAACTTCTTGGCAGTGGTAGTTAGTGCAGGTTTGTGAATATTTGAAGCATTGGAATATCGAAGTGAATGCCATGACAGTCGATTTGGTTTTGAAGCAAGTATAGTTGAACCTCGTTATAAAAGACATGGATGTAAGAGACAAATGGGTATAAGAGACAGTATTCACCCACATGGTTGGCTGCCCTATCTCTCCCATTTTAAATTGACCTCTTTTATAACAGACATCGGATGTAGAAGACAGTTGGTTATAAGGGACAAGTCATCCTTGAACGTTAATCAACAGTCTCGCTTGTAACAGACATTTTAACTTCAGATGCAGTGCCACCAGTCACTAATTGCAGTTGCTTCCATTGTGGAAACACAGGTGGACGACAGACGCCTGCAGTCGCTATTTATTATAACTTCAGCAAACACACAGTGGTTCAGTCAGCTATGAAATGACGATGAGAAGCCCTGCCAATGGAAATGCAACTTACAGAAGTGGTTCAAGCTTACTGCCATCCATTGGAGCGCGACCGCACATGCGGGCTCTCCCACTCGCGTAGCTCCCAATCAAGAAACATCACAGATGTTGAGTCCTGAAAGCGTAATGAATAGCCTGAGCACACAGCGAAAGAAGATGTGCGCTCTGGCTATTCATCAGGCTTGTGAACTCAACATCTACGATTCATCTTCCACAAACAGTGAAAGGAAAGAAAGCTTGTAGAATCAGTTGTAAAAAACAGTGTAAATACAGTCATGAAGCAAACAAAGATTCAGAACTGTTTCATAAATTCTGGGGGCCAAACATAAATTAGAATGAATCTTTTGCAACATGCTGTAGCGTTTTTTTGAGCTTATTTTAGTCATACGGTGCCCACATTGAACTAGGGTCTGATTAGTAAGTGAAAACATGGTTCCCTGCTTATAAGAGACATCTCATATAAAAGACAGAAACTGCTCCCCGGTGCGTGTCTCTCATAAAGGGGTTCAACTGTAGTACTGTTGGAAAATTTCAAATAAATATTCGAAGTTTTCCAAGTTGTCTAATGCAAAGGGACAGCTGTTTCAATGAACTCGTATACACTTAAAATTGTGCCTTGGTGGAAACGAGATTCCGTGCTAAAAATTGCAGGGTGCTGCTTTAGTTTTGTCTTGAAAGGTGCCATGCAGACAAAATGCAAGTTTGTTTTATTCAAAGGATTTTGTGTTTTATAGTGGCAGCAAATGACGCCGTATTCACTGAGAAATTAATCAATTTAGGTTGAAATTTTGATTTTCCCGCCAAATCGTGTGTTTTCGCGACGCCTGCCATGAAGTCATAGGGGCGTGTATTCGAGTTAAATTCCGCTGCGTCATTTGGCTCTGTTGCTTTGCTTGCCGTCAGTCCTTCCAGATGGCACTACCGCACTCAACCATGGACCGTTGTCCGCTGTTGCTTTGTTTTTGACCGTGCTTGCACCTGGCTTGTTTTTGTTACGGTAGAAAGTAATCATTTCGTGAAACATGGGGTACGCTTGACAAACAGGGTCTCGTAAGACAACGTCGCTTATGGCAATTGGCCAGTGTCATATAAGGCAACTCCAAAGCGGCGGACCACTGTGCAACTAAAACAAGCATAGTGCGCCCAATACAAACAGCAGTGCGAGTGGTACTTCTGTTTTGTATGTTTACGTGTATTTTTGTAATTTTCATTGTTTACCGCAGCATTCTTGCTGCTGTAAAATGAATATGCATAACATTTAAGTGCAAATGGCTCGCTCGTTTGGCAAGCTTATAAACCCTGCCTAATTTGCGTTTGCTTTTGCCGGCCTCAGCCAATCGCACAGCTGGGCATATGACATCGTAGGTTCTGTTGCGGGAAATGAGCTAGGGGGTTGCATGGTCATTCCATTTTTTCCTAATTATGTAGCTTATTTGAGCGAAGTTTACGTTGGGAATGCTATCAGTGTGACTCCAATGAGGCAACCTTTCGAATGAACCAAACTTATGTTTTGTCTGCATGGCCCCTTTAAAGCGACAGACAGCCGATCTTTGCGGAGTATGTGCTCTCCATCCCAAATGAAAGGGCATAACTTTAAACACTGTAAACCAAAGTGGCTTTCCTGATAGCGCCCTCGATATCTGAAAGTGAATTTTTATATTTACTCGCTTTAAGTGGGCTGCCAATAGGATTGCTGGCAACCATAGCAGTGAGGCATGCAGCAACATTCTTTTAACATTACGTGAGATGAAAAGAGATACTTAAAAACTTGTCTCCTGCTAAACCATTAATGAAATGCAGTCTTTCCTATTCCTTTATGCGATTTGTGAATCACGCATTGAAACTGATGAAGCCGTTGGTGTTCATACAGTAGTGTTATGACGTTTCGACACTACATGGCGCCACCTTTCAGGCTTCAAAAAGTGTGGCTCCAAATGAATGTTATTTCCACCTGTTTATTTGGAAATTCCTTGCGCTTACCCCAGTATATAAAATGCTGTCTTTCGTATGAGATTCAGGACATGCACTCATCAAAAAATCGGTTGCCTGTCCCTTTAAAGCTCGAGATTAAAATGCATGCAAAACATATTCTTTGCAGCGGGTGCATCACACTTTGGGCGCGTGTGATAAACCACTGCAAACACGCACCGGCGTCCTCAGCTAGTGGCGGCGGGCTTTCCCACAGTACTTTGGTGATGTGCGGCAAAACAGCAAGAGGAAGCTGCTTTTGGGGAGCACCTCTTGCCTTCAAAGCATTGGCCAACTCCGCGCTCGTGGTTCTCTTTTCGCATTAAGGGATCGCACTCAAGCTGTGCCAATCAACATTCTGTTGATAAGAGCCCAGCTACACACTGTCATAGTCACAGAATCTTTGGTTTTTTGAGTAAATGATGCACAAAGTTGATGTTTTTTAAAACCTCTGTGGGACATAAGAAAACTTGCCTAGCTCCATGTTTCTAGACACTATGACAAAACTTTCTTTACAAGAAGAAATTGGTACAGTGGTGGTTTTAGAGTTTATTGGGGGACCATCATGCTTACTTGTTATCAGGCACTGCACAAATTTCGGTCTCAACTCTCCTTGTACATTCATACCTTCCTATATCGGACTTCTACAGCTTTTCAAAATGTTTCCTCGTATCGGTGATTTTAGATATGAAATATGACTATCTGATGATTATCCATAGCTCCACACATCACTGAGAGCTTTTCAGGATCTTGACAAGCAGTAGCTTACCGATGTGTTTTTTAAAGCACGAAAAATAAGAAGCACAGCACAACAACCACTTCACTTTATGATTCCATCCAAATGTGGGAGATCCAGCGCCGTTCATTGCTCCGCAACAGTGGTGAGTCGCGCTTGAATGCTGACTCAAGCTCAGCTGCGGCAGGCGGTTGGGAACATCGTCAGGGTCGCTAGTGGTGCCCGCTTTTTTAAATCGCAGTACCACAACCCCCAGATGTGTATCGGGTCAGCCTGCACATAATTATCAGCACTTACGAGCCAAGTGCTGTTGCCCCATCCGGGATTTTGTGCATGGAAATGCTGAATTCACCTCTCTAAATTCACTCATGAGGCACTCACTGTTGCATTTTTTGTAAGAGCATTTTTCGTCTGGACACACCACAAAGCCGCTTTGCGGAACCAGTTGCCAGAAAATGGACACGACAAGCTCCAGAATGGCCGGGGTGCACTTCCATCAGCTTTACATCAGCTCTGTTGGGCAGTATCGTGCTCAGAAGTTCTGCGAAGACTTTCGAATGCTTCCGCAACTGATCACTTCTTCTCAGCGGCCTCTACCTTTTGAATCATGCCCACCTTTGTCGCTGATACAGTTAAACCTCGATATAACGAAGTCATACTTGCGGGCGAAAATTTTGTTAAATTGAGAATTTCGTAAAATCGAGGTTTCGATTTTACAGTTAATTTAACCAGTTATTGAGGTTTCAAAACCTTCCCATCACCAGAAACAACTGCTATTTAGTTACCTCTCCACTTAAAGCAAAATTTGTACTAAAACTGGCCGCGAAAATTGTGTGAATTAAGAGCTTCAACCCTTAGGCAATGGAATTCGGAATAGCCGACAGTAGGTCGTGGTGTCGTAAAACTGGTGCTTTTTCCGCAAGGATATGATAGCAGACTAGGTTTTCACTTTTTCTTTTTTTCATTTCGGTCACTACAAACCGCTGTTAGTCAGTCGAGCCCACGCCCTGCCCCGTAAACTTCACCCCGGCGAGTGCTGGTTCGAAGTTACGCCTCTTTTCGTCCGTTCAGTGGTGGCTTAGGCTTGGGGGTGCGGGGGCCAACAGCGGAAGGGTGCTATAAAGCTTTTGAAAGTCTTTTTTCATGCACAAAGGCTCTGCAGTACGGGCACGTGATGCAACCATGACACTCGAGATAAAGCCATGATTGAGAGTTGAGCGGAGTACACACGACCGCTTCACTTGTGGAGCAGCGCTTACGTCCCCCGCTAAAGGGGAAAGCTTACTTTAAATATTTTCTGGCCAAATTTGATTAAGCTTTACTTTTATGCCCGCTGAGCCCTAAAGAAACCGTTTCTCCGCATCGCAGCTGTCTAATGAACACGTTTTGACCACGTTCGGAGAGCAATTTATTGCCACCAGCACTCGATGTTCAAGCCGTAGTGAAGAAGTCCGTAAGCAGTGCTTGGCGTTTCTTGCCCAGGGGGGCTTTACGTGACGTTGTATGCTGACAGCGCAAAAAGGCTTGCTCTTAAACGCGTGCGCCTGGGGGGAAATGGGCATCCTCACTTGTGGCCTTCGGTTTCACCAAACTTCCTCAGGCTCTTGTTCGGAACACTTTTTTTTCCCCTTTGAGTGCTCATGCTGCTTAAAAAGACTCATCTAACGATGGACGAACAAAATATTAATGTGGTTATCAGCGAGCACAACCTAGAGCAGCAGCACCGTGAGAAAGGACGCGTAAAAAAAAGCCTTAAAGTAGGCTTCGGCAGCCTAAGCATAGAGGGCGCTGGCGTAGGCAACGATGGAGACGTCAAAATGGTGGCCGCACTATTAAACCGTCCATCACCGCTAGTGGTTTTTGAGCAGCTTTTTTCATCGCTTTTATTGTTGTCAACCAAAATTTTCACCGCTTTTCTTTCATTTTAGCCTTTTAAGGGGTAATGTGAACATTTAATTTTTTCAATGTAGGCTCTGAGGGGCAAAATAAAACGTGCCTCGACCGGAATTTCGTTCTTCCTTTCTCGCCTGACTTCGTTAAATCAAAAGCACCGCAAAAATTTTTCGTAAAATCGAGATAAAAATCATGGATTTAGCAAAATTTGATAGAAAACTTAAAAAATTTCGTTTTATCGAAAACTTCTTTAAATCGAGGTTCTTTATATCGAGGTTCAACTGTACAACCTTTAAGGGGGGACACGGGTCTTTGGGACGAAAAAATCGCGAAAAAGTCGTTTTTTTGAAAACAAGATTTTCGAATTCCGCAACTATTATTCTCTCTATGTGCAAAATTTTGTCTCGTGAACCAGTTTTAAAGTTATATTGATTTATAACGCGCATGGGAGCTGAATTTTTGCTGAAGCCGATGAAAAAACGGCCCTACTTTCGCGTGTGCGGCGGTCGTACCGCATGCCTGATCGCGGCAACCTCGGTATCGTTTGAAAGAGCGGCTTTTCTTTTTTTTTTTCGCGCCAAACTCCCCCCGTGCAGACATTGCCGAATAGCAAAACGGCGCCAAAAACCCCGCAATAGCGATCCCATTCGCCGAGAGAAGGCACTGACCAAATCTCGTCTCCTGATTGGCAGAGCCTGTTTGCATCGTCTGCTCTGGTAGGCGAGCGTTCCGGGGCGGCTCCATCTTGCTTATCGTGTTCGCACGACAAGCAAAGACCATGCCGAAGGCCCAGCAAAGTTTGCTACGAGGCACAAGTTTGGGAAAAAAACGAAGCGGTTGTTTTACAACTTCCACAAATCCTGCAGTAGCGGAGGAAAGCGCCGGGCTGACGCCTCCCGCGCCCTGCCCGGAAGCCACCGCCGACGACGTAGGCCTAACGGCCCACCAGTCGCGGAAATGCTTTGGAAAGCGGCCGTATGAGACCGACACAGTGATGCTGCAACCCGAAGATTTGCGCAGAGAGAGGGGGGTTGCACACGAACAAATTGAAAAACGCTTTCTTCAACTCCTGCAATGAGCGGAAATCCAACTTGTTCACGAGCGCCGACGACACTCCTCCCCGGGCCCCCCTGAGAGAGCAGCTTCGTGATTGCGAGTTTTGGGCTGCGTCAACATGTTTCTGTCGGCTGTAAAGTGGGAGGGTTTGCGGGGGACAGGTGACATTTTGAAACCCGGGGGCGGCGTACGGCCTTTCCGTAAAGATGGTTATCGCGTTGCGACCTGCGGTGGATGTTGCCTCGGAGTGGAGCTCCCCCGCGTGAACAGCGATAAGAAAGTTAAACCGTTTATCGTGAACGTTCTCGCCGCGTGAGTGATGCAGGCTACGGGGAAAACGCCAAACCGCGCTGAAGATGTGTTTTTACAATGAACATTTCTCACCGCGGGCTGCACACCAAAACGTGGCAAGGCTACGTGAAGGAGAAACTTGCGCCCGCTGCGACTCGCGCTGTTGACAACGTGATGGCCGAAAGTGCGCATTCAGTGAGAAAGCTCTACGACGACTCCAACTGGGCAACACCCCGGGAACATTGTGTTATGTACGACGGGTCGTAGATGACGCGAGGCCCCTCGTCTCACATCGGCGTCGGCGTGGTTATCGAACTCTTACGGGATTAGTTCTAGACTTTGTCGTGCTGAGCAACTTTTGTGCTGGGTGCGAGCGCGGGCCAAAATAGGCGACCCAGCTTACCAAGCTTGGAAGGACAATCACGTCTGTCAAAAAAACACTGAAAAGAAGGCGGGGGAGATGGAGGTGGAGGCCGGCCCCCTCCTCTTTTAGAGGTCCCGCAGCTGCACAAACAGGTACCCACAATTCTGTCAGACGGCGACAGCCGCACCTACTTGGCGTTGGTGGATGCCAAGGTGTATGGTTTTTTTTCCAATCAAGAAAGGGAAAACTGTGTCAAAACATGTGAAGAAGAGGGTGGGCACCACCCTGCGAAACCCGCTTGCAAAAGGTACGGGGTCGGCATCTGAGAGGCTCGGTGGCAAGGGTCGGCTAACTGGCGACCTTGCACTAAGCTCAGTTCTTATTATGGCTGGGCATTGAAATCGCCAGTGGCGACGTCAGGGCCTGCCAAAGCGGTGATGGCCACCTACCACCACATCACTTCAACGCACCGTGTCCAACCACAGCCTCTGCCCACCAGGCCCGGACTCGTGGTGCCGGCAGAACGCTGCCAAGGCGAAGGGGGGGCCCACACCAAAACACAGATACAACCTGCCACCTCACGTGTGCGAGGCTCTTCTACCTGTGTACAAGCGTCTTTCGGACGAAAAGCCCCGCAGCGTGCCTGCAAGGCAAAACGCAGAATTCCAATGAGTCCCTTCACTCCATGATATGGGCCCTGGCCCCAAGGAGAAGCACGCGTCGCTGTTCACTGTACAAGCTGCTGTGGCTGAGGCGGTGCTGAAATTTAACGCAGGCAAAGAAAGAGCCCCGGCTTCCATTCTAAAGCAACTTGACCTGAACCCTGGGCTTGCCAGCACGAAGCGTATGGCAGAAAAGACCGCCGTCGAGGATCCGCCTCTGCACGCAAGCACAAGTCAGCTGATGGCATGCAGCGAGCTTTCAAGAAGCGCCACTCCGGTGCCTCCAGTCAAACAGATATGTGCCTGGTGGCTACTGACTCCATACCAGTGTAAATACACTGCAATTTTTTTGTTTTCTCACTGAAAACGAGTCTGCTGTTTCTTTCTTCATTTTTTTCAAAACACTAATTTTGGCCTGTTGCAAACTTGCGGAAGAGCTATCTCAGCTCTCAGGCACCAAAACTATAATTTTTGTTGTCCATGGAGCAGAATGTGCAAAGCACACAATGGTAGGAAAAAATTTTTATTATATGCGTCGAAAATTTTTATTTCGCTCTGAACCAGACCTCATGGTGCCAAGTTTTGAACAACAAACTTTAAACTGCCATAAAATCACTACTTGTGGCCTTATCAAAAAAGTACTCCTAACATTGTGTTCCTTGTGCTTTCTAGTACATTTTGGTGTGAAGAAAACAACTTTCAGTTAGTTAGGCTTTTTTCTACTAATTACGCAAGAAATCACTAATTAATGTTAATTATACAAAAAATAATTGGCACAGAAACAAAATAAGTGCAGATTTGAGATCAGCAAGCAAACTACATCAGGGAGTCAAGTGTCATTGCAGTTGGTGAAAAAACAAGGAAGATAGGTTTAAGACCATTTTCCCCCCCCCAACAGCCCAAACTGTTTAGGCCGACAAAGATTAATTGGGCATAAATAGAAAACCCCGAGTGTGCATGAGTGCGTGCCTTGCGGCGACCACACAGCGTGCCTGGCGTGAGGCGCCGGGCATGACCTTTGCGCAATGGCTTTAGCAAAACAAACAAACAAACAAAAAGAGGGCCTGTAAAGCGCTTGCCTTGCGGCGACCGCCTGGTATCATGTAGCGATCAGCACACCACAGGTCCACCGCGCCAAAGACGATGACGACGAATCTGTCAAGCCATCCCTTTCTAATCCACACGTGGAGACGGCCACAGCACCAGCTGATAAAAAAAGTGGAGGTCCCTTGAGGTGGGGACGGGCTACAAGAGGATTCGCGGAAGATGACGACAATTGCTACAGAATAAAACACTGCATACCTTAATGGTCTTTGCTTTACAGGCCATCCAAAAATGGCTTTGCACTGCTGGGGTGCTCCCCCGGCTGCTTCCTCTCTCCAGGGATCCGCTGTCGGTGTAGGGAGAAACTAGGTCGACCCCCAGCTCTGCTGTTTCACCAGCCTTGCACCACTAGTGCAAGCAGTGCCAATTTTTTTTTCTTCTATTTTTGGGGAACCATGGCTCCAAAACACGTGACACGGTTCCACAAACAAGACACGCATCACAGCACACAGAAACTGAGAGCCTCTGGTCGGTTTCCGCCCTTCCTTTCGCACGTAATCACTCCTCGCCGTGTTCCCATTACCACGCAGCTTCCCCCGTTCTATTACTGGGAGCAGGCGTCGAAGGCCACCTTGCATCCAACACTGTTCCTTTTTCACCAAACCTGGCAGCGCGTGCGAGAAGTCATCACCAGACCCTTCGGAAGAAGTGCACTTGCAGGGACTCTGGCGCTTCGGCGTTAAAAAAAAAATCCTGGACTAAGGAGGCCTCCCACAACGGAACTAATACAGCTGAATAAATGTTTATTCCTCCTCCGGGCAATCTCCAGTGGTGTGCAACCTGGGGAGGGGTGAAGCATGCAGTGTACAATTGTATTCTTGGAGTTTTGCCAACGGCAATGAAACCGTTGCGGGGGGGGGGGGGGGTAGAGGTATGCAGCTTTGCTGTAAAAGGCTCTTGTCTTTGAAGCTTGAAGCTCTTTAGCGCAAGGTGTAAGCGAGTGTTCCAGTGTTTTTTAAGTGCAATGCACTTCTTAAGCGACCCTGAACCTGCGTCCACCGGCGATGTCCGCGCACGTGGAGATGGGTGCGCGCAGCCTGGCCGCTGACATGGCACATACCCACGTGGGGGATTGGCCAGGAATCTCCTCGTCTTCCTTGCCAACGGGGGGAGATGGGCGCGCGCTGCCTGGCCGCTGACATGGCACATACCCACGTGGGGGATTGGCCAAGAATCGGGCGTGAGAAGGGCTAATGCACCTGCTTAAAGGAGTACTGACACGAAATTTCAAAGCTGAGATCCGCTGTAGCAATCAAGTACAACGACAACACAAATAGGTGTCTGTGAATAAATGCATCTTTCTTTCTTTGTAGTTGTGTGTGTGTGTGTGATCTCTCTTTCGCGAACATTACCGAACCGCGCAAATTCAACTCGTGCATTCGCACTTTCACATTCTTCCCCTCGGGGAAATGCGGGGAATTTTTTAGTACGTGTTACGTTCTAGCGCGAGGCGTGAACGAGTTTCCCGGTGTTTTAGTACCATGACTACATGAGACTCGGATTATGACGACAACGACAGGAGACGCCAACAGCCCCAGCCCCTAAGGAGCTTTGACCCTAATATTGAGTGCGCCAGTGAACGGGAGTTTGGTACGCGCCTATACTTTTGCATGGGATTTCCATGGGTATGTTTGGATTGTTCAATGTATGCAATAATTCGATATGTGTGGGTTCAACTGTAACATCAGCTCATAGTTGTGTTCTGCACTACAAACATCACTTTACTTCACCTGCAAGCTTTGCTTTTTAGTAGCCCTTTGTGGGCACTAGGGACATGTGAATCACAATGTCAATAAAGGAGGAAATCTACTTAAACTTATGCAATGAATTTACCATTACAGGCACTGTGGACCTTCACTTGTGACCCCTGTACACATCCTGTGGCACTGAAAC